>ML779319.1:15053-55627 GCA_009831015.1 Picea engelmannii
GCCCTCCTAAATAGAAAGAGCCCCCCATCGAGGTGACAGTGGGTGGGGAAGCTCCTGTTACGCCGGTTTCAAGCCCTGACTCAAGCTTTCAAACCTTTCCTACAAACCGTGCGATAACAAAGCCTAATAATGTTTCTAATGTAAAATCTATTTAAGGGGTGAAAATCATTGCTAAATATGGTTCATAGAAGGAAAATGGATATGATATTTGGTATTTAGTTGTTACAGGATATAATGGTTCAAAGAAACCAAATACTGCAACCAAGAAAGAATTGAAGAAGAATAAAAAAATAGCAATGGATTTCATCATGGAAGGATTACCTATTTCAATAAAGGACAAAGTGGGAAAATGTTCATTAGCTAAAGAAATATGGGATAAGATACATAATATCTATTATTCTCCCATCACAGAGTCAGATATTTCTAAAAAGGATACAAGTAAAAAACAAGAGGTAAGATGCTCATCATGTTAGACAGATTAAGAAGAAGAAGCATTCCTAATCAATAGAAGTGAGTTCTTTTTCTTTGATTGTGAAGAGCGCGAACATCTTGAAATTGAATTCCCTTATTTGAATATTGAAAGTGATGAGATAGAAAAGACAAATGAAATAAAAGACAACCCTCATATTGAAAATTAAAAGAATCATGAAGCAAATTTCAGTCAACGAGAAAGAGAACTTGAAGATGAAATAATCACATTGAAGATCCAACTTGAAGAAGCAAAGTGAACATAAGAAGTCACGAGGAATCAGATGTTGAAGAAAGAAGAATCTTAGAACACCAACTCCAAACAAGTCAAGAAGACGATCATGATGTTAAAGGATCAGCTAGAAGAATCTAGAAGGATTGAAGAAACTCTCTAGGATCATAAGTAGTTTTTGGAAATCAAAATAGCAACACAAAAGGAAGAATTAGAAAAGAGAGAGAATATATTGACAGATCATCTTAAGAAAATAATTGACGAATTAGATCTACTTGAAGCATAATTTGGTTAATAAGAGAGAAGACTTGAAAAATAAATCATCTCCTTGAATATCCAGATTGAAGAAGCAAAGAGGAAGGGAGAATTCATGAAGAGTTGGATGATGAAGAAATAAAGAGATTGAGAAGCTTGAAGAAAAAGTTGTCACATTGAGAAGTAAAATCATCAAGCTTAGTAAGAACGTTGAAGAGACAAAAACATCCATAATAGAGAATAAATAGAAGTATTCCAGGGTGCTAGAAAAATAAATGAAGAAAAGAGTAAGAGTTATGCAGAAGTACTCAAAGTAATGAATCATGGTCAACAAGAATCAAAGAAGAATAATAGAGATACATCTTCAACAAGACCTACCACTTTTAGGATGGAAAGAAGTTTCAACCATAATGAAGGAATCCACAGAAGAGAAGATCATGATCAACCAAGGAAGGAATTTTGAAGGTCTACACCACAAAGAAGATCATTCACTCCCAGGAATGTAAATTTCTTTTATGGTCATTTTTTTTATTGTACTAACTTCTGACATAAGGTTGCAGATTGCAGGGCTTATAAAATAAAACAATGATATCAGAAATAATAAAGTATAGAAAAGAGAACAATAAGAACAAGTGAACAAAGACAAGGTCCCAGATATTGCAAGATTGGAACTAATACGAGATGCAAACAAATCTATAGAGAAAAAGGAATATGTTAGATACATAAAGGTTTGGAGAAGAACTAAAAGAAAATAAGGATAGGTGAATAAAGAATAGGTTCAAAAGATTGTACTTTCAAGAATTGTAGTGCAAGATCAATCCACGGGTGGAAAGGAACAAGTCATAGTTCAGAGAGATGATGAGTCTACAAATGAAGAGGAAGATGACTCCACATCAGAGAAGGTATTCTTTTGATCCATCCATCTTGGAGACTCCTAGTAAATATGCGTATTGACAAGGGGAGTGAGTGAGGTAGACACAATAGATCATAGAACCATCTTTGGAGCAATATGAAATGTTTGCAGAGATAGATTCATAGAAATCAGATAGCAGAACTACAAAATGATGGATTGATCACACATGTGTTAGTTGGAAGTTACACAGAGATAAGTTTATGATTGTATTGCACGTGTATATTTAGGTAGGGATATCTTCAGTACATGTTGTTCCATATATGCAGAGTTTGGTTTGCAGTGGACACATTTGATATGTGATGTTCAAGTGAAGTCTTCAGAATAGTATAGTGACTGATGGGTCAACATTGTGGAAAGTTGAGTAGCAAAGTTATGAAAATTTTGTGACATATGGATAGAGATGGATTCGTGATATGGTCAGTAGGTGCATAGCACATGGGTAAGAGAATATGTATAGAATTGTATTTACAATTGAAATCAATGGAGTCAGTTGGGATCAGTTGGCAAGTAGTGAAAGGCACAACAAAGTAGGGAAGGAGAAATTGTCTACAAAAGCTATATCATCATAACAAAATCATTTGACATCATGGTCAAGTGAACATGACAAGTGATTGAAGAAATAAAAATTTTAATGCTTTTTATATATGTCAGTGAATTACATGAGGAAACACCAATGGAAAATAAGCAGTACTGGAAGAGAGGAAAGTAAACTTTTTACAAGTATCTCTACATCTTGTAGAGAAGGGAAATCATCAGAGAGAAAGAATCAAGAAAGGAATATCAACAACACGCAGACAAGGGGAGACATACCCACAAGGGGATATATTATTTTTCCTATGATCGGTTAGATCAGGCAGTGTATCAGGAGGAGACATACATATAGGGGCAGTTAACATTTTGTCAAAGATATTTGTGAAGACAAATAATAGATGCATGAATATAGGGGGATCATCCCCAAGTAGAGATACCCTTTTCCATTGATGTCAAAGGGGGAGAGTGAGAAACATTGATGAGGAACAGTGATCACAGGGGGAGCATGAGCATGAGCATGAGTGTTTCCATGTCTAAGTGTTTCCATCAATGCAAAGGGGGATATTGTTGGAAAGTTGGTTTGGACAATTTGTTGTCATTGATCTCAACCCTTGGAGAGTGATCTTGGAGATTGATTTCAACCCTTAGACATTGATGTCAACCCTTAGAGATTGATTTCAACCATTGGATAACTATAGAATCCCCAGAGATGTGGATGAGATCGTTGGACAATTGGTTATCATCTGTATGATCGAGATTGATGATGAGTTAGTTGGGTACATTTGATGTAGTCTACATGCATCCCCAGAGGTGTGGTTATGGGACACGAAGTTGATTGAGGAATAATGACATGAAAGATAAGGAAATTGCAGGTAAGACTATCATAGATGAATAGCACACATTGTTTTGTTTTCGTTGATATGTGGAATGCCACATGGTTCCTCACGGTTAGGGAGATATGGCCTTGTGAACTTGGAAGCCCCAAGGAAGGGTTAAGAAGCCCTAGTTGGTTACAAGTCAATTAGTCAAAGGGGTAAAGTGGTTGTAACAAGTGATCTCTAGAAGCCCTAAATTAAGGGAAGAAGTTACCTAGAAAAAGTATAAATACCCCTCAAGGAGTCATTCACAAGCACACTCACACACTTACATTGAATACATATCTAGTAAATTGTTTTTGAAAAACTCTAATTACTGAGATCCTCGCGGGTTGCACTATATCCATCAAGCGAAGAGTCGTCGGGGGTCATCTAGTGTTTTTCTAGTGAGGCACTTGCATAATTGAGATAACATGTTGGTACCAAGTTTTTGAAGGTCTGAAGAAGCTCCAGGTCAGTTTACAGAGTAATAGAACAACTATAGGATTAGAGGTAAGGGTCAAGGCTTATGGTTTTGATGTTATGGTACATGCATGGTGATGATAGCATGTGATTTGGTGAATCTTGGTAATTTGATGGTACATTGATTAGAGACATTACTGGATGGTTTAGTTACATGTTATGGTGCATATTTTAGGCTTGGTATATTGTACTATGAGGTTGTATCTTGGTGATGTTGAGGAACATGCTTGAGGCATGTGGTTGAGGGCCTTGGTATATGACTTGAGGCACACCATTGGATGTATGTTGCATGTTGATTGAGGTCTACTTGTTGAGATACATTGTTGGTACATATCTTGGATACATTGGCACATGGTTTATGGTAGTTGGTTGAGGCATATCATGAGTGATATGACACTTGTTTGAGGTACATGGTTGGCATGTTGTATGGTTGATGATATTATTGGTATTGGTACATTGATAGAGGCACTTGTTGGTGATCTTGATATATGTTGTTGCACATATTCTTGGCATATGGTTGAGGCACTTCATTGATGATATCTTATGGTAATGGTATGGTGTTGAAATTCATGGTTGGCACACGGTATGGTACATGTGTTGATGATACAGGTGTTGGTGCATGGTTGATGCACTTGTTGATGGTAAATGTATAGGTTCATGCATGTTTGATGCATGGCATAGGTTGGTATTGGATTGAGACACATATATTGTGATGGTATGTGGTGATCTTGGTACATGCTTGGTAGAGGAATGTGTTGGTGATATTGAGCATATGGTTTGATTTATTCTCTTGGTGATATTAGCATGAGGTGCATGAGGATGAGAGTGGATCGTGTTTCGTGGATGAGATAGTGACAAGTTGGAAAGTTTGATGTTGTTGGACAACTGAGAGGGGGGGGGGGGGAATCAGTTGTTACTGTGCTTAAAAAATTATGCCCATTTTAAACTCTTTACAGAAAACTCAATGACGATCACAATAATGCAGGTGTTATAGGATAAATCAGTAGGTGCAGAAACTAACAGATCTCCCTAGATCCACCTGGATCTAGAACAAAGAAATACATGACATGACTCTTTCCCTAGATTTTGACCATTGAATTAAATAGGAGGCAAGAAAAAATAACATACCTTATTATGGCTTCCTATGGTCTTTGTTGCTCCCGCTTCGCTCCAGTGCTCTCGTGCAATCCAGACCAAGACAACACAAACCAACCAAAGTGAATATAGCACAATCTATTCAATAGTCAATCTATGTATATGATCAAGGAATTATACAATAAAGTGAAAATAGCTTTATGGGAAAGGGACATGCCACTGTATCATATTAATGGAAAGTAAAGATTACAACCTGAGCCTTGATGTCGCAAACTTTATTTCGATGGCTCCTAGCTCCGACACACACACTTTCTCAATCCTTGCATGAAGAAGATCAACTCCTTTTGATAGTCTTGCTGAAGTCTCCAAGATGTTGTTCAAGCTTCAGTCCTTCACACAATTCTTTCACCAATTCTCCAATGAATCTTGCTTCACCCTTTCCATGAGAATTCCCTCAATATATAGGAGATAATGAATTAGTTACTTGGATAAGAATGATCCCAAAATATCAGGGAATCCAGTACTAGGATCACCATTCAAATGCCAACCCATTCTTCTAGAAGATTCCCTTCTAGAAGCATAGAGAATTCATCTTTTTCCTTGCTTTAGGAAGAGTTCACACACTAGCTGTTCAACACAGTGCGAGAAGTTCACACCCTGCCTTAAAGCAGCCTGTGAGAATGGGTCATTCTCACACCCAAATATACTAGCAGCCTGCGAACCTTCTTCAAAAATGAGTTTTTTGGGAAGAGATGAAAGTAACTTTTCTCAGTAGAAAGTTCTTATGAAGAGCCTGAGTACACCATTATCAATACATCATCAGGATGACCAAAATCATGGGTAACAACAGGGAAGTAATAAATAGAATATTCAACATCAATCACACAAATGAAACATACAAAGACAGATATTTCCTGAGAAAACCCATAAAGGGGAAAACCTCTTCTTCTTGATATGATAAGTAATCTTTATTTTCTGTACATTATCATTCTTATGAGCACCAACTCCTTTTGAGGCTACCACCTCTTTTTTACAAGAAGCAACTTGCTGAGAGCACCAACTCTCTGGTTTCTCTAGCACCCACTAGAAGGAAGCACCAACTCCCTGGTTTCTCTAGCACCCACTAGAAGGAAGCACCAACTCCCTGAGTGTTCCAACACCAACTAGATGGAAGCACCAACTTCCAGTTACATGGGCACCAACTTGTATAACATAGAACAATATTTATCCCTTGCACCACCCTGCCACCCTGGTTTTTATGGCTACAACCAGATGGAAGCTACAACTCCCTATGTTAAAGAACCCACTTGAAACTCCAAGGAAAAAAGTCCTCCCTAGAACCTCCCTACCACCCTGAAATATAAATCTTTTCTTTTCTTAAATTTATCACAGTGATACAGTATTTATCAATGGCTTACCAATCTCATCACTGTTCTGCTACATTGCTCTGCTTTACCTGCATCAGTGTTTTCTTGCTCGCATCTTCTTGAGATTTATGATCTTCTGCTCGGTCTCTGCATGCGCACCTCGACTTTCACTTCCTCTCTCAGATATGCATCTCTGTTCTATGTCTTTCTTCTATTCTTTATGCTCTGTGTATCATTTCCGTTCAATGCGCTATGCCTCTTCTGTATG
Source organism: Picea engelmannii (assembly GCA_009831015.1). Lineage (NCBI taxonomy): Eukaryota > Viridiplantae > Streptophyta > Pinopsida > Pinales > Pinaceae > Picea > Picea engelmannii. The sequence goes on from ML779319.1 coordinate 21,520, forward strand.
TTTCAGTTGCTGCACATAGCATGCTTCTACCCACATGAATAACTCTCAATAGAAGCAACAATCTCTTCTCTGTTCTGTTTATATTTATCATGACAAGTCCTCTGCTAGATCATACACCTAACTCTTCGTTCTATTTGGCGATCATGCTAAGTATGTTCTTCATCAGTGGATGTTATCCTAAGATTCTTTGGATTCTCTGGCAGTTACAGTCTTCGACGCTTTTCCATCTGTCAATTATCTCTATGATGAGTCTTCATTTCACTGGAAGTTACCTCGAGACTCTTCAGCTCCTTTGGCGATCACCCTAAAGATCTTCGAATTCTCTGGCAGATACAATCACTCCATTCCGTCGGTGATAGAGAGTCATTTTGGATTCTTTGGCTTCTAGGCCCCTTCCTTCACATGACCATTGGCAGTGACCAAACGCCTATTCAAAAATGCGCTTCCATATCTCGGTTTAGTGAGTGCTAGCTCCTTTTCAAAATATGAACTTGGGCTATGAACTTCACATGGCCACGCGATTGCAGGCGCATCCATAGGCGATTTGAGGGAAACCCGATTTTTGCCCCACAATTCACTACGAGCCCCCACGTGTCCTTTCTCCAAAACCATGGTTTTGATTGCGACCCGCTCATGAAAAATTAAGGCCTGAGCATGTTTTGGCCCCACAATGCAATGAGACCGTCGATCTCACGATCTTGACGATGCTCATGAGTGGAAAAATTAGATTGGACATATTATTTCATGAAAACAAATCAATGGTCAGTTTTGATCGTTACACTCATCCTTTCATTGTTCAATCTGACAGCTAGGACTTAATTAAACATTGAGATGGGCAGTTGTTGGAACTTCTCCCTTTGGAACTTCGGGATTTCAACTTTTCAAAATTACACTATCCTTCCACTGTACTATGATCAACGGTTGAGAATACAACCGAAGTGATCTTTCAGATTGGATGACTCATGTCCTTACAGAGGTGGTTTGCTGACGTGGGTGAGACGTGTAGGCAGTGAAGTGGAGAGTGGAGGCAGAGCGTTGTAGTGGAGTGTGACGTGTAGTGGGTAGTAGAGTGTGATGTGTAGCAGGTAGGTGGTATGTATGAGTGGTTTGGTGGTTTGATTGGAGGGGGTGTTAGGCGGTAAGTGGTAATTATTGAGGGGGATCCAAGTTAACAGGAAGGTGACACGTATGAGGGTCCCACATGGAAAATACCACCAGCTCGGACCGCCCCCCCCACGGTTAAAGGCAGAAATATCGGGGGGCTCCGATATGCCCTATCGACCGTAGATCCGAGTGTCCGATTCTCAGCCACTGAGATTAGAGCACCCTTCTTCTATCTTATCTTGTCCTTCCACTTTAGAGTGATTTGATGATTGAAGTTTACTTCGGATGATCCGACACTTGAGGGTTCATTTCGGATCTCCGGGTCTCTAGAATTCAGAGATTTCAAATCTCAAACTGACGCTCTAGATCAGATGACCCAGATCCACTTTAGATGATCCGACGCTTGAGATTTACTCTGGACGATCTGGCGGCTAAGATCTATTTCGGATGATCGAATGATCTAGATTTTAGTTGGCTCTTCGACTCTTCGGGTTTCGGGGATTTCAAATCTCAAACTTAAACTTTCTCAAAGGAATTTCTCTAGAGCTCATGATCCGTTTCCACGTATCCCTATGGATCTGATGGTTTTAATTCACTCTGGCTCTCCGGCTCTCCAGGCTTCGGGTATTTCAGTTCTCAACTTGAAATTATTAAAGTGAGATTTCTCTAAAGTGTAACCTCCTCGCAACTTTAGACCTGAAACGAATGATGTTCGTTGATCATGATCTTGGATCGACAGCTTGATTTGTATGTGATGTAGCTTTGCCTTGGTTTAGGTCTAAGGAACCTCCAACTTTGATTTGATCCGACGACTGATGAGAATTCGGGTGATCGAGATCTCAGATCTCAACCCTTGCTTATCTTGTCCTTCCACTAATTCAATCTGACAGTTGTTGGGTATTCCTCCTAAGATTATCCTTCTTGCAAATCCACTAGATATAGGGGTTGTTGGTCCTTTTCACTCAAATCCAACAGATGGGATCTGTTCCTCTCTTGTGCACTCGTTCCTCCTGTCTGGACTCTAATCCAACGATCCAAATTCTTCACAGTGTTTGATCCAATGAACACTGTCTCTCCTCCTCTTGATCTTACGCTTCCTCCTGACTTGGAAGAATTTCTAAGTGTCAAAGGCCTCGACCTTTGATCCTTCCACACACTTGGACCTAGCAAACACTTGCACTATACGTGCAACTCTATATTATTCATCCCGATCTTTGATTCCTTTTGCAATATCACGGATTCTAAGGAATCCTGCACATGGTCCTTGCAGCCTTCATGATAACCTCTAGATATCTAGAAACTCCAACTTTGTGCCCTATGCTAGTCCTCCTGAGCTTGTAGACAACAATTTCTCATGGTCTTGTCATTCCCGATGCTATCATTTCTTCTTTCCTGTTTGTCGTCATTGCACACTCTACTTGTAATCATTCCATCGTCGTTGTTGTTCTTGCCATCAATGACAAGCACACTTTGCCTGTAAACATGCCAGGAATATCCCCCTTTGGCATTGATGAAAACCCTGAAAGACTACATTGTTCTACTTAGATGCATTGTTCTACTTAGATCTCCAACTGTAGCATCCATAACACACCTTTTCTCCCCCTTTGACATCGATGTCAAAGAAAACATGCTCCCCCTGAGCGGTTGCAGTGATTTTTAGAGGTATCAAATATTCAACCAACACAAACTCCCCCTGACAGGATGGACTCTCTTAGGTGAGAGTAGGGATGACACCCAGCTTTTGACGGAGATATTCAAATGGTGTCTTGGCTAGGGGTTTAGTAAAGATGTCTGAAATTTGTTCTGTGGTTGGAATGTAATGAAGCTGAAAAATCTTATTGGTGACCTTCTCTCTCATAAAATGGTATTTTACGGGGATGTGCTTGGTATTGGAATGAAATACTGGATTCTTGGACCTATTCATCTTCAGCTTCAGCTGTGTCCTTTGTAGTATACTCAATATTTCTCACCTCACTTACTGGGACTCCTTCATCAACCTTTTCTTGTCATAACTGAATGACTCCCCCTGTCACTCTTCTCTCTCTGCTTCTGACTGTTCTCCCCCTTTGTTTCTAAAAGGTTAGCTTTTTCTGATAAGGTCTCTCCTCGTGTTATCTCTACAGGATGTCATGTATATCATTTTGTACATCAAAATGATGTTGTTGCGGATGTCGCTATTATACTGGAACACTGCGCAATTGTAGCTCGTATTTTTCAAACAACCCTTGGATCCACCCATTGATTCTCATCGATCTCTAACCAGATGTATCCGTCTTTATCCAAGATTCTTATTTACTGTACATTGCTCTAAAGTCGTCTGAGAAAGTTTATACTATGCTTGTCACATGACTACAATTCATTTTGCAACCATTAAATTCACTCATGTTCACTTGTTCAGTCTTTTCTATCCACATCTATGAGTGTCTTGGTTTCTTGAACTTTGTTCTCTGATCTTCTATTACTGCAACTTCATTTTTTTTTTCCATGATGCCTACAATCCAAGGCTTTTATGACCATATGTATCACAAGAAAAAACAATAACCGTTACAAACACTCTCATACCTCCTTTGATTCATCCATGAAGGTGTCTCTCTTCTAAACTTACTTTGAGGTGTATGAGTAGCTTCTGGATGTCTTCCTTGATCTAATCTTCTAAATATTGTAGTATTGCTTTCATTCTTGTTGTATCCAAGACTGGATTTGTCATTCGGTGATCTCTAACTACCGAATATCTCATCCAGGATCATGGAGCTGTTCAAGAACTTGATTTGGGTGCTTGAATTCTCAACCTTCTTTCTAAGATTCACAACTTCTGCTTCCAGCTTATGACATGATTCTTCTTCTACTTCTTCCATGGGATAAATGCTAACAGAACATTCTTTTATTGTATCTGAGAATTCTTCTTTACTTGTAGGGGAGGATTCAATGTCAACATTATTATCTATCCTTATGCTTTTACTTATAGATAGAGACTTATCCTTGTCTTCGGTAATGTGTTTAGAACATCCACTGTCTATATACTAGGGATCTTTTTGTTTTTGAGTTGAAAGAACTAGACCACACTTTTCACTATCTTTCTTTTTCCATGTGTTGGCATTTTTAGCTAAGGGTTTTATCCTTGGATCTGCTTTGTAATTCTTCAGATGGCAGTTTGCATCTTTGTGGCCGAAGTTATGATAGTTATAGAATTCTAGCTCATTGTTCAATAGGTCAAAGTGATTGGTGCAATGTTGTCTACTCACTGGCTGTTCATTATTTCTTGACCTCCTCAGTTGCATGTCTCTAAAATTAATTTGACAATTTGCAATCTGTGGTTGTTTGTTACTTGGTTGTATCATTCTTTGTTGTGGCAGATATTTATATTTATTCCTTGGGTGTCTTGATTTCTCATGTATAAATCTTAAGGAACAATTTACAACTTTGTGGCCAAAGTTAGAACAGTAGAAACAATATCCATAGAAAAAATCTTTGTACCTGGAAAATGGTTTTCTTCTTTGAGCAGGTCAATTTCTTCCATGCTGATGATTTCCTTGAGCAGAGGGTGTGTTATTTATTTGTTCTACAGATTCAGTTCTGACACCTTTTTCTTTACTCCTCCTTGGCAACTGATTATCTTCCTTTGTTTCTACAAGTTTGTTGTTGTCATTGGTTGTAGATTTGACAAACTTGATGGATTATTTGTTGCTTGGCTGACCACTACTTGATCCCTCTTCATAACCCAAACTAGTTTTCAACTTTGGATTCCTTTGCTGATTCAAAATGGTGGCTAATCCTTCTGAGGCTTTGATACTTGACAGATTCTAGTGATATAAGGCTTGAAACTTCTCCAACTCTTTTCTAGTTTTCACTACTTCTTCTTCCAGAGCTTCACATATTGCCTTCTTCTCTGATAACTACTGTTTCAGAATGTCCTCTATTTTATTTGCCTCTTCTAATTCCAGTTTTAGCAGGGAAAAGTCTTCATCAGGTTTTTTATTGTCTTTCTCAAACTGTATCAAAAATTGCTTTTGTTTTCTCTTCTTAAGTCTGAGTCTGTCAAGCTCTTCTAAAGCACTGATTAGTTCACCTTCGATATCAAACACAAATTATTCATCATTAACATCCCTTCCTGTGATTTTGTTATCATAATCCTCTTTGGCCATAAGCATAAAGTCATTAACCTTATCTTCACAGGAAGAGTCACTATCTATGTCTTATGAAGAGTCATCATTGTTTACACATAAACTTTTCTTTCTATCAAATCTTTTGGATTTGTACTTCTCTTCACCTTCAGAGTTATGGTGCTTCTTTTTGTGTGGACACTTAGATGCAAAGTGACCTATCTTTCCATAGTTAAAACATTTGAAGGGAAACTTTCCTTGGTACCCGCTTGATCCTTTCTTTACTCTTCTCACAAATTTTGCTTCAATTTCATCAGGCTCAGAATCCTCATTCTTATCTGCTTTAAATGATGCTTCTCTAGAGGTGGGTTTATATTTAACTATCCTCATTTCATATGCAGTCAACATTCCTAGAAGTTGATCAAAAGGCAGAGTTTTTAGATCATTAAGTTATTATATAGCAGAGACCTTTGGGTTGAACCTATCTGGTAGAGACCTTAAAATCTTCTGAACTAAAGAAATGTCTTCAATCTTCTCACCAAGACCCTTCATGGCATTCACAAGCTCCTCAACTCTTAAGAAAAAATTATTAACTATTTCATCCTCATTTGTTTTTAGTTGTTCAAACTGTAATCTGTAGGTTTGAAGCTTGGCATCATTTACCTTCTCATTACCTTCATAACTGCTAATGAGTTTGTCCCACATTGCTTTGGCAGATTCTAAGTGCATAACTTTTACAAATTCTGCTTCTGCAAGCCCACTCAGAATAACATTCATAGCCTTAGCGTTGAAGCTGAATTCTAGCTTGTCATCCTTATTATCTAGTACAACTGGCTTTACATAACCAGTCTCTACCACATCCCAGACATCTCCACCTAAATCCATTATGTAGGTTCTCATCCTAAATTTCTAGAAGCCAAAGTTTGTTCCATTGAACAGGGGGGGCTTATTGGTTGAATTTCCTTCATGAATTGTCATGTTTAAGCTTACTGATCTACCTTTAAATAAAAGGAACCCGCTTTGATACCAATTGTTGGATAATTGAGAAGGGGGGGTGAATTAGTTGTTACCATGCTTAAACAATTATTCCCATTTTAAAATCTTTACAAAACACTCAATGACGATCACAATAATGCAGGGAAGTAAGCAATAGAATATTCAACATCAATCACACACATGAAACATACAAATATAGATATTTCCGGAGGAAACCCATAAAGGGAAAAAACCCTTCTTCTTGATATGATAAGTAATATTTATTTTTTGTACATTATCATTCTTATGAGCACCAAATCCTTTTGAGGCTACCACCTCTATTTTACAAGCAACAACTTGCTAAGAGCACCAACTCTCTGGTTTCTATAGCACCCACTAGAAGGAAGCACCAACTCCCTGGTTTCTCTAGCACCCACTAGAAGGAAGAACCAACTCCCTGAGTGTTCCAGCACCAACTCGATGGAAGCACCAACTTCCAGTTATATAGGCACCAACCTGTATAACAGAGAACAATAGTTATCCCTTGCACCACCCTAGTTTTTCTGGCTGCAACCAGATGGAAGCTACAACTCCCTGTGTTCAAGCACCCACTTGAAAATATGAGGACAAAAGTCCTCCCTAGCACCCCCTACCAACCTGAAATATAAATCTTTGATTTTCTTAAATTTATCACAATGATACAATATTTATCAATGGCTTACCAATCTCATCATTGTTCTGCTACATTGCTCTGCTCTGCCTACATCAGTGTCTTCCTGCTCGCATCTTATTGAGATTTCTGATCTTCTTCTCTATCTTTGCATGCGCACCTTGGCTTTCTCTTCCTCTCTTAGATATGCATCTTTGTTCTATGTCTTTCTTCTGTGCTTTATTCTTTGTGTATCATTTACATTCTATGTGCTATGCCTCTTCTGTGCATTTCAGCTGCTGCACACAACATTCTTCTACCCGCATGAATAACTCTCAACAGAAGCAACAATCTCTTCTTTGTTTTGTGTATATTTATCATGATAGGTCCTCTACCAGATCATACACCTAACTCTTCATTCTATCTGGCGATCATGCTGAGTCTATTCTTCATCAGTGGACGTTATCCTGAGATTCTTTGGCTTCTCTGGTAGTTACAGTCTTCGACGGTTTTCCATCTGTCAATTGTATCTATGACGAGTCTTCATTTCATTGGAAGTTACCTCGAGACTCTTTACCTCCTCTAGCGATCACCCTCAAGCTCTTCAAATTCTCTGGCAGATACAATCACTCCGTTCCGTCAATTACAGAGAGTCATTTTGGCTTCTTTGGCTTCTAAGCCCCTTCCTTCATGTGACCATTGGCAGTGACCAAACGCCTATTCAAAAAGGCGCTTCATGATCTCGGTTTAGTGAGCACTAGATCATTTTCACAATATGACCTTTGGCTATGAACTTCATGTGACCACATGATTGCAGGCACATCCATAGGCGGTTTGAGGGCAACCCACTTTTTGCCCCGTAATTCACTACGAGCCTCCATGCATCCTTTCTCCAAAACCGTGGTTTCGATTGCGGCCCACTCATGAAAAATTAAGGCCCGAGCATGTTATGGCCCTGCAATGCGATGGGACCGTCGATCTCACAATATTGACGGTGCTCTTGAGTGGACGGATCAGATTGGACGATTTATTTCATGGAAACAAATCAATGGTCAGTTTTGATCCTTACACTCATCCTTTCATTGTTCAATCTGACGGCTAAGACTTAATCAAACATTAAGATGGACAGTTTTTGGAACTTCGCCCTTCGGAACTTTGGGATTTCAACTTTTCAAACTTACACTATCCTTCCACTGTACTATGATCAATGATTGATAATACACCCAAAGTGATCTTTCAGATCAGACGATTTGTGTCCTTGTTGAGGTGGTTTGCTGACGTGGGTGAGACGTGTAGGTAGTGAAGTGGAGTGTGGAGGTAGAGAGTTGTAGTGGAGTGTGACGTGTAGCAGGTAGGTGGTATGTATGAGTGGTTTTGTGGTTTGCTCGGAGGGAGTGTTAGCTGGTAAGTGGTAATGAGCGAGGGGGGTCCGAGTTAACAGGAAGGTGACACGTATGAGGGTCCCACATGGAAAATAACACCATCTCGGACCCCCCCCATGGTTAAAGGCAAAAATCTCAGGGGGCGGGGGGGGGTTCCGATATTCCTTGTCGACTGTAGATCCGAGTGCCCGATTCTTGGCCACTGAGATTATCATGCCCTTCTTCTATCTTATCCTGTCCTTCCACTTTAGAGTGATCTGATGGCTGAAGTTTACTTCAGATGATTCGACGGTCAAGGATTCATTTCAGCTCTCTGGGTATCCGGACTTTAGAGATTTCAAATCTCAAACTGACGCTTTGGATCAGATGACCCAGATTTTCTTTGGATGATCCGACACTTGAGATTTACTCTGAATGATATGACGGCTGAGATCTATTTCAGATGATTGAACAATCTATATTTACTTCGACTCTCCGGCTCTCCGGGCTTCAGGGATTTCAAATCTCAAACTTAAAATTTCTCAAAGGAATTTCTCTGAAGCTCACGATATGTCACCACGTATCCCTTTGGATCTGACGGTTGTAATTCACTCTGGCTCTCCGAATCTCTGGGCTTTGGGTATTTTAGTTCTCAACTTGAAATTCTTAAAGTGAGATTTCTCCGAAGTGTAACCTCCTCAGAAATTTAGATCTGAAACGAATGACGTTCATTGATCATGATCTTGGATCGACGACTCAATTTGTATGTGATGCATCTTTGCCTTGGTTTAGATCCAATGACCCTCCAAATTTGATTTGATCCGACGACTGACGGGAATTCAAGTGATCGATATCTCAGATCTCAGCCCTTACTTATCCTGTCCTTCCACTAATTAAATATGACGGTTGTCGGGTATTCCTCCTGAGCTTATCCTTCTTGCAGATCCACTAGATATAATGGTTGCTGGTCCTTTGCACTCAGATCCAATAGATGGGATATGTTCCTCTCTTGTGCACTCATTCCTCCTATCCAGACTTTGATCTAATGGTCTAGATTCTTCATAGTGTTCGATCCAATGACCATTGTCACTCCTCCTCATGAGCTTGCGCTTCCTCCCAACTTGGAAGAATTTCTAAGTGTCAAAGGCCTCAACCTTTGATCCTTCCGCAGACTTGGCCCTGACACACACTTGCGCTCTGCATACAACTCTACGCTATTCCTCCTGAGCTTTGATTCCTTCTACAATATCACAGATTCTAAGGAATCCTTCACATGGTCCTTGTGGCCTTCATGATAACCTCTAACTATCTAGAAACTCCAACTCTGTGCCCTGTGTTAGTCCTCCTGAGATTTTAGACAATAGTTTCTCATGGTCTCGTCATTCCCGATGCTATCATTGCTTCTTTCCTATTTGTCGTCATTGCACACTCTGCCTATAATCATGCCATCATCATTGTTGTTCTTGCCATCAATGACAAGCACACTCTGCCTGTAAACATGCCAACAAATGTGGTAGTGACAATGATGTGATAGTGACAATGACAATGATAGTGATAGTGACAATGGAAGTGAAAGTGATAGGGTTTTTGGCAGTGATAGTGGCAGGGTCCATGACAGTTGGTCTACACTTATATTTCAGGGCAGCAGGATGAGACGAGGAAAGGGGGTTGTAGCCTCCTTCTGGTTGGAGCCAAAGATTCATGGAGTTGGAGCCTAAGAGGTAGGTGGTTGTAGCCAGAGAATCTAGGGGGTTGTAGTCTCCTTCTGGTTGGAGCCAGAGAATTTAGGGAGTTGTAGCTTCCTTAAGGTTGGAGCCTATAAATAGGGGATTGGATCCTCCTTCCAGTTGCAGCTAGAGAATTGGGAAGTTGGTGCTTTCTATGAATGAATTCTTGATATATATAATAAAGCATTTTGTGGTTTTCTCCCATTTGGGTTTCCACGTAAATACTAGTGTACTATTTTCTTGATTTGATGAGGAATATATATTGTGGATAAAAGTGATATAAATTTCTCATAGCGATTCACCCCCCCTCCCCTCAGTATTCCAACATACACTTCTTCGAAAATAGGTAAAAATAAAAATGAGATTTTATTTTCAAGAATCATATTTTTCATCGCACTTTTGGGACATGTTGTGATCCTTTTGATGGGTTGTGACAGACTCAATTTTAATCCCTATTCACAGCTACTTATTGACTCTTATTGTTTTATTACATAATGTATGGTCAAGTTTTCTTTGAGATGAAAAATGAAAAATAAAGTGAGTGCATTGAGTTATTCAAGGCCAAATTTGTTTTCTTTAATATAACATTCAAGTTCCATGAGGGTCAATTAGTTGACATGGTCCATTTGTTGTAGAATTTAATGATCTTTATGACAACTTTGCATGTTACCATTGAAGGAAAAGCTTTAGGAGGTGTTATAGCAAGATTGGCTTCACCATTGATATCTTGCATAGAGGGCCTTTTCCCATTTCCCTATGCAGTCTTATCATCCCTTTTTGATGAATCCAGAGATTAAAATATATATTTTTCTACATATATGCTCCCTAACTGCCTAGCAAGATACGTATATGCTTTTTTCTCCACTACAGCTCGCGTGTATCAGGATTTGTGCCAAAAAATACAAAATGAAGTCAGGTTTCCATGTCACGACAAAACATCTCTGATCTTTGGCCTTCCATATATTGGGAACGTTCCGACTCGACCCTTCAGTTGCATTCTGGAGGCCATAAGAGCACAATTTTGATCTATGGAAAAGAGGAGAAAGCATTCAACTTTGAGAGAAAAGTTACTCTGGAGAAATTACTTCATATTGAGTTTGCATCCCTTTGTCCCTCAAGTCTGAACATAGTGTTCAGCCCCCAAGATCTTCCCTTATCGTTGAGAGGACCTCATTGCCTCTTTTCTATGAGATTGCCTTTGGTGGAGGATTGAAGTGGTTGAGACCCAGCTAGAAGGAACTTGGTTTCTTGGTTTTGAACCATTCTGACATGGAAGTCTGTAATGTTGATACTTCTGTCGATCAATTATTGATAGAAATACTCCTTTCCTGTCCTATCAATATCTTGCAAATATATGATTATTATCCATGGGCATGTTTGTAATGTTTATTAACGGATTGTGCTATCTGATGTGCTAACTCATTTTATATATCGTCACTATATACTTTCATCGCTTGTTTGTTGAGAACTTATTGCAAGTGTAAAGTTTTGGGTCAAAGTGCTCAACAGTGGAATGACATCAAACGATCAACCCGAGGTAGGCTTCTTCCTCGTATTACACATTAGTTTATATAGCACATGTTGGAATTGATTTGACTTCTGCAGTCATACCTATCTGTTGTGGTTTACCCTTGGCCATAAAGAGTTTTTCCCTTGTAACAGAAATGGTGACTCCACTGGGGAGAGATATTCCTTCTAAGGGTTGAAGTACTTTTTCTTTTTACATTGCTCTTTTTCCTTTGTGTTTCTTGTTGTATCACTGCTGGACAGATTTTGTTCACTCCGGGTCTAAGTTTTCAACCTTTCACCCTTGTTTGGCCTCGTTTTAAAGCATATACGCCCTTTTTTCCTTGACAATCACGTATACACGTGTGCTGTCTCACTGCAAGAAGCGTATATACACTATGTTCTCCTAAACATTCACGTATACCACTTCCCCTTGCTTATTTTCTTGGTTTAGTGATTGCTGGGTAGGATTTGAGGATTATTGAGCCTTCTTGGGTCTTTGTAGTGCCTATTGAGATTATCTGGGATGACAGGAAGCCTGTTGGGCATTCAATTTTTGGGCGGTGTCTTTCTCTTTGTTTTCGATTTTTAATTTTCCCTTGGTTTCTGGGCTGTTTGCTTGGCTGCTTGGTATTCTACTTGAGTTACTGTTTTTATACACGGTGGAATTTATGTATTAGGTGGCTTATCAGTCCATGCATTTTCTTTTTTAAATATTGAAAATACAAAAAATAGTCATTTTGCATTGGTTGCCATTTTTTTCTTTGAACCTTTATCTTTAGCTTAGCACATTTAGCGAAAGATTGCATTTTACTTCTGAGTTGCAGAGTTGAAATTGAAGATTGCATTGTTTTTATTTAGCATATCATTCACTGAAAAGTTAAAGTTAGGCTTTGCATTATATCTATTTTTTATGTGTATGAAGAGTCATAACACCATGAGTTTCATTTCCATACCTTTTTGAGTAACCACGACCAATAAAATTTATGCTTTAAACTAAAATTGATTAGTAACGCTTTTATTTTTTAGGGTGCACAAACTAGCCTAGGATTTTGTGAGTAAACTTCTCCAAGGCAATTAAATCAACATATGTGTCTGAGACATGGATTTGAGAAGTCCATTGTATAATTGATAATATCAGGAGGCTCTGCTCACATTGGAGTTAATCACGAGGTCGCGCGAAGTTAGTTGAAGGGATAACCCCCAGATACTCACCTAGCGTCAGAGATATTTTTGTGGATTTATTCGTATTTGGGGATCTTGCTAGTGCGCATACCTCTGTGAGAGGAGGTACTTTCAAGGTTTCAGGCTTTGCTACCCTGCCCAAACAGTGATCTAGACTTACGATTGCTCGCCTATGCATCGTTTATATAGTGGTTTATTAGTTGCTTGACTTAGGTATCTCATAGGTTACTTGCAGGGGTTATTCTTCTTGTACCCTGAGTCGGATAGGGGTCAAACAATACACAACCTTTATGGAGGAGTACCTCTCCAGGGGAATCTGACCGACTGGTTGTTAAGCCTATCAGGGCCCTTATAACTGATTCTGTTACCTCCAAACTTTAGCAGGGAGTCTCAACTCCCTGTTGAATGAGACATACCTTCTCTAGCGAGGGAGGCCACTCAGCCACTTTAGCCCGTTTGCATGCATATTGGTCGTTCGACTTTTTGGTATGCTCTTTGACTACTAGTTGGCCCTAGGAGTCTGTTGTTGGTTTTATTATCATGGATAGTGGAGTCCCTTTTTCTCCTCCATTCACTGCTACCCACTCCATGATGCTTGTTCATCTCATGGGGGAAAACCCTTCTGTTTTTTACAATGGTATGCACGATTACAACGCTCAGTTCGCACCTTGGGTCTCTAGTCATTTTTCTGTTGATATGCCTTCTCACATGCAATCCCCTCCTTGGTCTACTTATATGAATCCTAGCATTGGACCCGTGGGCACCATCGCTCCCATGCCCACTTCGTTGTTTGATATGAGTCATGTTCCCATGGGAGGTTGGAACCTTCCCCCTTATGGATCCAATCCTAGCTATGATTTTTCAGGAGCCAGTGCTCAAATGGGTGCTTATTCCACTTATTACACCCCACCCATGTATCTTTCATTTGCCATGTCGGTCCCTTTAAACACTTTTTCTATGACAGGTCCTCAAGTACCCCCAGGTCTTTCGTATGGGGAGAACCAATTTTACGATTTGGGCTACCCTCCTTACGAGACCCCTTCACAAGGGGGAAACATATATCCTCACTTGAATAATCCTTATCCTACCTTGGTATCTTTGCATACCTTAGTGATGATGCCTGTCTAGACCTCTTCGGACCACTTTGGGATAACCCACCACGTCTCTGAGAAAAGACTGGGAGTACACAAGGATCCTTTTTGGCCTACAACGTTTCAGAACCCATCTTTCCTGGTACCTTGGAATCAAATGCTGCAATCTATCGCTAGCCCAGCCACTGTCAGCCACACTAGTGCACCATCACCAACCTCTGCTATTCATGTCGGAGATGGGTCAGCATTTTCTACAAATTAATTCGACAACTCACTTCCAACCTCTACCAATTATGTTGGGGGCACCATCCTCTTCACCCCGGACCATAGCAGTATCACGTCTCCAACCCCTATTCATCATACAGGAAATGACTCTCTTTCCTTGGCCAGTCCCATCTAGAAGCCTAAATGTCTCAGATGTAAGCCTAAATTGCTTTGCAGGACTTATGAAGGAAGTCACCTTACCCGCTTGTGTCCGGTTACTGCCAAGACACCAGTAGCGTGGGGCTCCCCTAAAATCTCCCCAAGGTCTAAGACACCTACAATCCCCCCTTACATCACTTCTCCTTTGGTTATCTTGGCAGTTTCTCCGAGGCAATTTTCCTCCGACCTCACCCCCTTCGTGGAGGGTGAAGTGCCTCTTTCCCCCACTACTATGCATCCTCTTCAACCTATAATTGAAGAAGTGACTACACCAGTGCAATCTCTGGTCAAACTGACTCTCCCTCAAGAGAGTGATGCACCTTCCAATCATGTCATCAACATTCCAAGTCTTCCCCCTTCTGAACAAGAGAGATTCATTCTTCCTCCAAATACTCTCCCTCCAAGTCCTGATGAGGCCCCCTTCGATTGGGACGACCTGGTGGGTCATCCCATACCCCCACCTATTTATTTTCCATTAAGAGACATTATTTGAACCATAACAGAGACTATGTACTCCGTTATCACTTTCTCTTCATCGACTTGGAAAGATTTGGGCTTTCCCAAGCTTCTGTCAGCTATCCGCAAGATACTAACTTTCGGCAGAGGGTCGGGATAGGAGCCTTGGCCTCCCCCTCTACATGTTGATTAGAACAAAAACATGAGTCTTAGTTAATCTCTTTTCTGACTCGTTATTAAAAATTGAAAAGATCACCGAGTGATTTGTCCCTTTCACACTCGTTAAAACTGGATTTGAAAGATCACGAGTCTTAGTTAAGCTCTTTTCTGACTCGCTATCAAAAATAAAAAAGATTGCCGAGTGAACTTGTCTTTTTCACACTCGTAAATTGGATTTGAAAAGATGTCTATTTGGCACAAGTTTACCCCTTTTTCACACCAAGTAGACTAAAAGATATAAAAAAGGACATTTTTTGGCGTTAAGTTGTGATTGCATCTCATGCCCTCGCTTGCAGTATTGAGCCTGTTATCGCGCAATTTGTATTTTAGGTCACAGGCTATAGGATAGAGGACAAACTGGCGTAACAGGAACCTTCCCCACCCAATGTCACCTCGATGGGGAGGTTCTTTCTATTTAGGGATGTTAGCCCAGGGGAGACGTCCCTAGTAACCTAGGGTTTGAAGAGCCAAAGGATACAAGGTCAAGTGTTAAGATTTCCCTCCTCGCAGGTCACCACCAGTATCAGATAGTCCGGCTAATCAGCCAATAAAAGAAGTGTAGGCCCTGTTGAAAATACCTGCCCAAAACAAGATAATAACAACCAATATATATATTTGCAGGCTATAACTCAAATGGTTAGTACTTCTTTAACTATCTGATTTAATTCAATAAGCAATGTGATAGATACAAGATGAAAGTCAACGTTCTGTTATTTAGCCTTTGAAAGATCATCAATTCACAAATATCTATCCAAATGACCAAGCCTACAGTATATCCAATCAACAATTGGTTCAATAAATGCTTGATGTCATCATTCAATTGCTTATATTAGTCAAATCTTGTTGTGTCAACTATGACGTCAACCTAGGTTAGCAACGTTAGGGTTTCAGAAATGAAAGTTAAAAAAATGTTTTTGTACACTAGAGACTCAACATTGGAGATTTAACCAGTGCCTTAGGGTTTATGGAGTCTAAAGTAAGGGCATACAGTTTCGGGAGGATTAAAACTTAGAGACTGGAAGGTAGGGTTCTATGGTTCTGCAATGGCAGGGCCCTAGAATCAAAACCCTAGGGGAAGGAGGCTCACTTCGGTGTTTCTTAAGAAAGGCCTCGTGCTCCTTCCTCCTTCTCTAAATGATCTTGGAAAAACGGCTAGCTCAAAGTAAAAATTTAAGGAAGAAGGTGTTGCAAAGGCAAGGCCTTCAAACCCTAGAAGGTGAAACCCTAGGTGTAGTCAAACTAGGCCTAGGACGTCTCCTCTTTTCAACCTATAACTTCAACGGTAGCTCAGAAAAGGAAGGCAAGTGTAGCAATGGCTAGGCTATATCTTCTCTTTTCAATGGCTGAAAACTATTTCTCAACAAAGGGACATGTAGCAATGACCTACTTGTGTGCTTGCTACCTAGGGTTTTAAAATCAGCAAATTTATAAATAAATGCAAGAATACTAACTACAACCATTCAATCAAGAAGTTTTGTAGGAAAAACACTTACATATCATGAAGAAAATCATATGCAAACCCTAGTTGTAAACCTTCCATGAGAGAAATGCCATAAATGCCAAGAGAAATCCTCCTTCAAGAGTAGCGCCTCACTTTAAAACACCAAAACTACCCAAGTAGGGTGCAAGTATCAAGATCTCACAAGAGAGTGAGTTGTGCTATGTCAAAATGAGGGAAAAACATCCTCAATATATATCAATCCATGACCTTTAATTTACAGAATAGGTCATTAAAACAACTAACAAGGCTGACTACAAAAATTATACTGTTTTTACATTAACTGCTAAGTAAAAGACACAGAATGAGCAAAAGGTGGGATGTCAAGCCCTTCTAAGGGAGACGTTGGCCCTTTTTGGGCATGTCCATCATCCAGAAGTCAGGTATTATCCCTTCTAGGGCTCCTCCAAGCTGCCACATGTGCCAACAACTCATCAAACTGCCACACGCTTCAAGGTGATGTCCATATCTCCTGGGTGACGTCCTGTCCATCAAGAGGAAAATGTTCCATCTGAAGTGGGTCATCCCCCCTAGGCCGGGATCAGCCAAAGCGTCCTGGGTGGAACGTCCTTCTTTTCTTCTTGTGCAAAGGCTCATCACGTCACTGTCCTGTCTCTACCATTCCAGCAACCATCTGATGGGCTCTTCAGCCCCATGGAGGTCCGAGCTAATCATCTCCCCATGTGTACCGGTCCACTGGTACCTTTTCGTCGGGCATGGTCCTACACATCAAAAACTTCACCCTCCATGGGCTCATTAGTCCTCGGGATCATAGCAATGTCAATCATATTTCATCATTAATTTTATCAAATACATGCATGAGACCCCTAGCATATCCTCTAATAGCTCAAAGATATTACACTGATCTACTATACAAAGCTGAAGAAAAAGACAAGGTAACCTATTGGGCCAACACCCATAAGAAGAGGAAAGTTTCCAAAAGACATCATTCAAGCCATGTAATATGAGGTGGTATGATCTAAGGATGTCCAGACACAATGAAGACCAAGGGTAGGTATTATCCGTGGGTGCCTTTGTAGGAGGTGAGTTGTACCTGTCATGGATGCAGTTCTTTCCAAGCCCTTTACTTTCCTTTATTCTTTCTTTATTTATTACCTTTTCTTTCTTTTTTTCTTCAAGGTTTGACCAGAGGACACTGCCTTGGCGTGGTGACCAGAGCTAACAGTGTTACCCATGAGTATTTTCACAGACATGATAAGGCTGGCTCGTGATGAGACCCCTTTCCCTTGGCCATGCAACCAAGGGTCATTGCCCTGGCGTGGTGACCAGATAATGGCAATGTCATACTGCTAGATACCTATGAACATAATGGGCCGACTCGTGATCAGACCTNTTTTCTTTGGGTCCCTTTTGTTTCTTATTGAGAGGCCTTTTATTGCCTTCTCGGGGATCCCTGAGCGAGGCATCTCTATGTTTTATTTCCTATGGATTTTATCTTTTACTAGCTGATTTTACCTCCTGGGCCTTTAGCCCCTTCTTCCCATAGGACAAAGTGTAACCCTTCAAATAGGTCATCCTAATGCCGAGACTAAGGGAATGGGATAGATGTATGGTAAATAATATGTGAAATGATAATATGGTGGGAGAAGACGACGGCTCTTCAAATCCCCTCTGGTAGCTAACCAAAACCTACGGGTACAAGCTTGCTAGGGCACCCTGTTAATTCCCCAAACAATGGTCAAGTGGGTTAGTGTAAGATCCAAGTAGTTTTCAGAAATGTAAGGAACCTGATGCATACATCTGAAAGTTATAATGATCAAACATGACACATACTATGATACCTGGACCAATTACCTCATGGAGAAAGAGTCTTCTCTGATGCAAGTCCAAGCCGATGGTGATGGATGTTGCTACTGCTGACAGGACATGTCTTGATGAAGAGGAAGAAGGATGGGCCCTCCAGGGCTATGCTCAGGTCAATTCTACTCTTGGTACTCCATGTCTAGGACCTATGGGCCTCGAGACATGATCTCCTAGTTATCCCTAGAAATCAGGGATAACAGAGCCTTTAGCCAGTTCTCGCTTTGCATTATAAATCGTTGCCTAAGAAATTTTGCATCCTCAACCAAGTAGAGCCTTGTTTTTATCCTTCACAATTTGACACCCTATACCCTGGAGGGAACATAACCTCGAGTGTCCATCTCCCGCCTGCATTTCCTTGCATTAAGCATAGGTACATTCCACTACTGGAACTAGTTGTGCTTACTTGCAACACTCGTTCCCTCCACTGTATCATAGCATTCATTTGTTATGAAAAAACAAAAAAGACGGGTGGGAAGGGAGTACTATATTGTATTTGGCAGTAGTCATGTCACCTTTGAACAGAGCGCAAAGTTATTGAGTCCTTGAGTCATCATAATTTTGGGTTTAGCATGGCCTTAGGAAGCTGATCTCGTTACAGAGTTTTCTCTACCGACTGGTTACTCTTCCAGTCCCTATAGAGAACATTATGGATGACTCCTGCATCTAATTGTCACATCATTGAGTCTATGCTGCCAGAGTCCACCATATGTCTCATGATCTTGTTCAAAGGAAGTCTATCAACCTGTGTCGGCCACTCCTAAGAAATATTGACTTTGCTTGTCGACCATACTCATAGTTTGTCTCAGAATCACATGATACTTTGGTCTTATCATGCACCTTGGCCCTACTTTCATCATTGGTAGGTCACCTTGAACCTAGCAATTGACATTTCATTATTGGTCATTGACTAGGTGGTTTCCCTTGTGTTTGATGGCAAGACATCTATTCACACTTTGGGATTCATGCAGTGTCTTAGACGCCATTAGACTTATTGGTGGTTTCCTTGCCTTTGTCAACAGTTTTCATCATTAGCTGCTATTCAGAGGGTCTTTTTCATGTATCGCTTTCATTTGGCACACCCGAAAGACGCACAGGGTCATTGGTTCATGAACATGTTCTTCGTACAATCTCCACCAAATCATGAAGCTCCTGCTTTGTTCCTCGTGCTGACTGATGAGAGATGCCTTAATGCTCTCCTTCCGACAGGTCTCCTTCCATCGACCTCAACTCATTTATTTTGAATATGAGACCTAGAGTTTTATGAGTACCTTGAAGCTTGCATTCATTAGTGGCAGGCTCTCTCTCCATTAACATATGGGAATACATCAATGTCTCGTGATCAATGGATATCTCAAGTGTTCAACACCAACTCCTTTATTCACATTTGTAGAGATGTACTCGGTGCCTTGATACCTACTTTCATCATCGGTAGGCTATCTCGCATTTGTTAACGGTATACCTCAAAGATCAGTAATCAAACAATGTCTCATCGTGTTCGACCTCAACTCAATTATTGAGATGATGTAGACTTGCACCATTGGCGGATAGTGTAGAAGACTTGAAGACATCACTATGTGGCCGCAACTTTCCTAAGTTGTTCGCTTCCATTTCATCGGACCAGTACCTATTTGACTTCAGTAATCATGGGAGATCATATTGTACTCCATGGTATACATATATCTTCACATTGATTTTTGAGACTGGTTTCACTAGGCCTTGTTCGTGACTATGACAACTCTTGGCATATAACCTCATTTATATTTTCCTATTCATGGCCATGAACACTTGTTTGGTATATTTTCCACATGGATCTGAATTGTATTCTTGGCAGCCATGTATGCAAAGTCAGTACATAATGTAATGAGAAATTGAGTTCATCCAGCTGGTTCTCTACGACTCCACTTCTGGGTTATTTATAATGTATTTTGGTCATCGCAGATACTCCTATGATATCACACATTAGGGGGCATCTATTATAGCAATATTTTCCTCACCATTGCTATCTTGCACAGAGGGCCTTTTTCCATTTCCCTATGCAGACTTATCATCCCTTTTTGATGATTCCAGAGCTAAAAACATATATTTTTCCACATATACGCTCCCTAACTACCTAGCAAGATGTGTATACACTTGTTGCTCCACTACAACTCGCGTATAACGAGATTTGTGCCAAAAAATACAAAATGAAGTCGGGTTTCCATGTCATTACAGAAGATCTCTGATCTTTGGCCTTCCATATACTAGGAACATTCCAACTCGGCCCTTCAGTTGCATTCTAGAGGCTATAAGAGCACAATTTCGATCTATGGAAAAGAGGAGAAAGGATTCAACTTTGAGAGCAAAGTTACTCTAGAGAAATTACTTCATTTTGAGTTTGCATCCCTTTGTTCCTCAAGTCTGAACACAGTGTTTATCCCCCAAGCTCTTCCCTTATCATTGAGAGGACCTCATTGCCTCTTTTCTATGATCTTGCCTTTGGTGGAGGATTGAAGTGGTGGAGACCCAGCTGGAAGGAACTTGGTTTCTTGGTTTCGAACCGTGCCGACACGGAAGTCTATAATGTTGATACTTCTGTCGATCAATTATTAATAGAAATACTCCTTTCCCATCCTATCAATATCTTGCAAATATATGATTATTATCCATGGGCATGTTTGTAATGTTTATTAATGGATTGCGTTATCTGATGTGCTAACTCATTTTATATATCGTCACTATATACTTGCATCACTTGTTTGTTGAGAACTTATTGCAGGTGTAAAGTTTTGGGTCAAAGTGCTCAATGATGGAACGACATCAAACGATCGGATTGAGGTAGGCTTCTTCCTTGTATTACACATTAGTTTATATAGCACATGTTGGAATTGAGTTGATTTTTGCAGTCATACTTGTCTGTTGTGGTTTACCCTTGGCCATAAAGAGTTTTCCCTTGTAACAGGAGGAGGATTGAGAAAGGGTGCCTTATGAATATCACATGAATGCCTTATCACTTGATGATTGGTTTAATTTGTGAGATTCCATCTATGAAATATAACAATCTATAGATGAACATTGTGTTTCCTTTGCAATGTTGCATATGTATTAAAATATTTTCTTTAGTGGGAGAATTAATGTGACTGCAGAAAGAGTCTTGGTGTTGCACAAGCCCTCCTCGAGGACGAGCTCAAAGTCTCAAGCAACAACAAATTCTATCATATTAATTAGTGGAAAGCGCAACAACAATTGTGGAAATATCTATGATAGAAGTATAACATATGGTATATGCCTACATCCAAGAGTTTAACCACTATGTCATTCGTCTTAGAGTGAGGGATGAAGAAGCAAAATTATTCATTACATTCAGTGGTGGATTGATTACACCAATTTAGAAAGAGGTTGAAATGTTTGAAATCTACACTCTTGAACATGTATGTTGAAAGGCTAAGTTAACATAAGCTAAGAATAATTGGAGGAAGCCTAATAATGCTGCTAATGTAAAATCTATTTAAGGGAAGAAAATCACTGCTAAATATGGTTCATAGAAGAATCCACTCATTGAGACTATGTAGAAAAACATTGATCTAGGTGGATGTCTGATTTTGTGACTATTTGATAAATGGTCCTAAATATTGCCAATTTTATATTTCTTGAGCATCTGACATGTTTTTTTCCCATACCATGCATTTTTTATGATTTTGAAGGCCATGAAACCTAAGTCATCATGGGTGACCAAATTTGTAGAGCTTAAAATAGGCTTTCTAACTATCCAAAGAATTCCCAAAAGAGAGTTCGTATGCAAAATTTATGGCCCCCAAAAGTTGATGTACCAACTAGGCTCCTTGAGGTCTGTGTTCCTTTCACCACCTCAACTTCTAGGGTTTTGGTGTTTTCCTCTTAGGGATTTTGAAATTATGTTAAAACATAGATTCATCCATGTAATCTTATCTTTTTTGGAATAACTATTGGTTGGCACCTGAAATAGTTATTTGTCGAATACTGAAATGAAAATAACCAATCATGTCTTACTAAATATTGCATTATGAAAGTTAGGCCTTCTAGCTGTGATATTAGTAAAATATGCATGTTCAAAACCATCATATTAATAATACATATATGTTTCCTTATTTGACAAGCGTACTTGATGTTTCCTTGCTCCAAAACATCCATTGTGAAGATGATAGCTTGTGGGTTTCCACTTTCTCATTAGGTTTATGTGACTATTGCTATTTTTGGTGTCAATCTTTATTTTGTTGTTTTTGGTGCCCATCCAAATTCTTTCTTATCTGGACATTTATTTTTGAAATTTGGTAAGTGGCTAGTGTGGATCTCCCAAGTTACATTGAGAATGTGGTTATCTAATAAGCTTGAAAATTATTAGGAGGCACTATTCACTTAAAAAAAACCTTAAAAATGTTAGGAGGAATGATTCACTTATTTTCATATGTCCACCCTTGCACCATGTAGTAAGATCACATGATTACTTGATTATGCCACATGAAGGGTCAACCATTAACAATATTTGGCCTTATAACTTGGTGATTTTTTCTACTAATATTCTCTTAATAATTTACTTGATGGCCTTACAGCTATTAGAACCCACATAACAAAGTCACAACATGTATCTTTGTTGGTTAATTTCCCTTTCACTGCCTAGGATTTAATCTCTATGTTCATTCTCTCGCACAGTGACGTTCATTTACAAAATTTTGTAGATCCAATTGAGCACTAAACTCCTTTCTTTTCCACACAACCAGCCAATGGAACTACGAGTAACGTCTTCACAAAATTTCATTGGCTTAAACCATAGTCAGTTTTTCTAGCCCGAATGCCACAGTTGTTGTCAATCTACCTTTTGGTCAGATGATCAGATTAAAACCTTGAGTTATTCATTCAGGGTGTAATTTCGGGTGGTTAGAGTAATACTCTGAACAATCTCTTTCAGGATATGAATAGTCTCTTTTGGGAACTAAACAAATTCTAACCATGGCCCTTGATCGTCATTGAAATGAAGATCCAGATCTGCCACATGTAGACTAATGATATGAGGGGATATTCCTCGATACCTTTTTTTTCAAGTGTTTGAACCCAACTCCGAATGAAATATTCTGATGGACGGTGTGGATCGCTTCTCGGTGATCTTTGATGGACAACTATGGTTGATCTCAAATCACTCTGATTATACATGTCAAAACCTTTTCTAGACTTCTCCTTTGCACATAAATCGAAAGGGGAATATTCTTCGATTCCTTTCTTCAATTCTCTTGTCTTGGAAGATTGGAGTGGACTCCTAGGGAACTACCCCGAAGAATGGCGTAAATATTCTTGGATTTGTTGGATGGTCATATGTCGTTGTCTCAGTGGATGTTTTGATATCGAAATAGAACAAGATTCCAGAAGAATCTGATGATAGAACTCTGATGGACATGCACTGCTTCCTTTCAGGGTTCCGATCGACGAATGATAGGCACCATCGATTTGATCTGAGAAATTCTCAGATTTAATCATGACCGTCAATTTTTAAAACTTTGTATATCATGGATTTTTTTGGTTGCACTGGACTTTGATTCCATGTATGATCTCTGCGATCATGCTTACTTGCACTCTGAATCACAATTTACACAGAGAATTTGACAAGCACACGTACATAAGGTATAATATCACAATTAGATTCTTTATTCGATGATTGAAGGAATAAAATATGACATTGCTGCTATGTTTCTTTGTGGTCTCACAGACCTCTGCAACACACACCAAATCCTGACTCTGCACACTCGCTAAACTTCTTAATTACATCAAGCATTGATTTAACAACAATGAATCCTTAGGTAGCTCATAGCTAATAGGATCCTGAGTGATCCTAACAAACCCTAAAATATAGGAAATTTGTTCCTACTTGAAAACAATAAGATCTCAAAATCCAAACTACTAACAAAAGACATTTGCTAAGATGTCTTCTAGAAACACCTAACTATTACAATCAATTTAAATTAGGGAACTGACTCCCTTGGTAAAAGTTTTGTGACCTTTAGGGTCAATCTCAAATTTCACTGGTAGATGCTTCTGCATTAGACTCCTGGGGAAGAAAAGAAGTGTTCAAGAGATCTTCTGCATCTATGCCATAGTTGGATATTTATGTTTTTGTCATCCAAGTAGCATCTTCCTCTGGCTGATTCTTCCACTTGATCAAATATTGTTTCAACCTCTCTTTGAACTTTCTTAGGAAACTATTATTTCCACTCAATGGTATGATCTTCATCACTTACAAGATATTCCTCTTGTTGATTATTCCACTTGATCAAATATTATCTCAACCTCTCTTTGAATTGCCTTAGGAAACTATTATTTCCACTCAATGGTATGATCTTCATCACTTACAAGATCATCTGTTGGAACATCCTTTATTCCTTTGAAAAAATATAGATCTACCACATTGAAGATTGGAGAAATTCCTATATCAGCAGGAAGTTCAATCTCATATACATTAGTAGAAAATTTCCTCAATATTCTGCAAGGTCAAATCTTCTTCAACTTCAACTTGTTGTAAGTCCCTACTAGAAACCTCTCTTTTCTAAGATATTTCATGACCAAATCACCAACCTAAAAGTCCACTTGTATTCTTTTCATATCTTCCCTCTATTTATATTTACCACTATTCTCCTGCAACCTTTGTTTAACACTTTCTTTCATGTCTTGCATGCTCACAACAAAATCCTTACCATTTGCACTCCTTAGTTCCTATTTTCCCAAATTTCACGGTTCATAAACTCTTCTTGGGTGCATACCATACACAATTTGGAATGGACTCATTCATGTAATCCTATTTGGTGAGTCATTATATGCAAATTCAACCTCAACAAGAATTTGATCCCACTTTTTAGGATTTTCATATACAAGACTCCTCAAAATATTCCCCAAGATTCTATTCACTACCTTTGTTTTCCCATCAGTTTGTGGATGATAGGATGAACTAAAACTGAGATTGCTACCCAATTTCTTCCACAAGGTTCTCCAAAATTTACCTACAAATTTTGTATCATGATTTGAAACAATGGTTATGGGTAAACCATGCAATCTCATTATTTCTGAAAAAAATAGATTGGCAATATTAGTGGCATCACTAGTTTTTCTACAAGCAACAAAATGAGCCATTTTTGAAAATCTATCCACCACAACATAGATAGAATCATTTCCCCTTTGTGTCTTTGGAAATCCCAGTACAAAATCCATCCTGATTGAATCCCGTGGTTTGCCTAGAATAGGTAGTGGTTGATATAGTCTTGTGTTCTGACTCCTTCCCTTTTTATGTTGACAGATTATGCACTTTTCCACAAAATTCTTTACCTGATTTTGCATACTTGGCCAATAATAAAAAGCATTAATCTATGAAAAAATGTTTTCTTGACCAACATGTCCCGACAGACCTCCATTGTGCTTTTCTTTAATCATATTCTCCCTCATTGAACACTTTGGTATGCATAACTTACTGTTTTTGAACAACAACCCTTCTTGTAGCATATAGTCTAACCACTAGCTTCTATTGCTGGAAACTGGGTTTTCACAAGATGCATAGGCATCCTTGAAATCTACATCATCCTTACACATTTCCTTTATACCATCAAAACCTAAAGTGTTGACTTGAATTTCTTGTAAAAGAAAATTAATTCTACTTAATCCATCAACAATTTTTTATTTTTTTTACCACTTGTGTGTTTATTCACAAAGGTAAAGTTTTGCAAAAATTCAACCCACTTGGCATGTATTTGGTTCAACTTTGGTTGACTACTTATAAACGGTAATGCATGATTGTCAATGTACAGGAAAAACTCATTGGGCATGAGGTAATTCCTCCACTTCTTAAGTGATTGGACAATTGCATAAACAATTTTTTCATAAGAGGAGTATTTTTGTTTTTCTTCATTTAATTTTTCACTAAAATATGCAACCGGTCTTTACTCTTGACTCAATACAACTCCTATTACAGTCCCACTTGCATCATTCTCAACTTTAAAGGACTATCAAAGCTTGGAAAAACTAATATTGGCTTTTCAATAATCTTTTTCTTCAACAATTTAAAACTTCTATCAGCTACCTTAGTCCACTTGAATGGTTTCTTACTCTATTTAATAGTTTCTATAATAGGGACACATATCTGGCTGAATCCTTTAATGAACTTTCTATAAAATCTTGCAAGTCCATGGAAGCTTCTTAACTCAAATGTGTTTCTTGGGGTTGGCCAATTCACACTTAATTGAACCTTTTTTGGGTCCATCTTCAAACCTTCTTTAGATACAACAAACCCCAAATATATCCACTCTCTTTTCATGAAGTTTCACTTCTTCAAATTTATCAACAGTCTTTCCTTCTGCATGGTTCTTAAAACCATTTTAATATGTCCTAATTGTTCCTCCTCTGTCTGGCTGTAGAGAAGAATGCCATCTAGATAGATAATCACAAATTTCCCAATGTACTCCTTTAATACCTCATTCATCAACCTCATAAATGTACTAGGAGCATTTGTGAGCCCAAAAGGCATCACCAACCATTCATATAGTCCACTATTATTCTTAAAAGCAATCTTCCATTCATCCCCTTCTCTTATCCTAATCTGATGGTATCCACTTTTTAAATCAATTTTAGAAAAGTACTTTGCTCCACTTAAGCAATCCATCAAATCATCTATTCTGGGTAATGGAAATCTATACATGATAGTAATTTTGTTAATTTCCTTGGAATCAGTGCACATGCGCCATCCACCATCCTTCTTTGGGCTAAGCATTGTTGGTACAAAACATGGACTCAGACTTTCTTTCACCAAACCTTTGTCTAACAGCTCTTGTACCTCCTTTTTTATTTATTCATTCTCTTGAAGGTTAAATATGTATGTTTCTTTGTTAGGTAGACTTGCTCCAAGTATCAAATCAATATGGTGACTTATACTTCTCACATGAGGTAAAGAATTAGGTAATTCATTTACTATTATATCAAGAATTTCATCAAACATACCTTTAACTTCTGTGGGAAAATCATCCAAATTTGTAGTGATGAGTATTACCTTGGGCTTACCAACAAGAGAAAAGTGTACCTCTTTCTTCTTGACTTCTTGTAGAAGTTCCTTCCCACTCATCAGCAAAACACTAGGTCCAAATTCCACTTTGACTAGTTCATCCTTTAAGGGAAACAACACATGTTTATGTCCATATTTCTCTAGGGAATACGTGTTTCTCCTTCCATGATGAATATCCTTCCTATCATACTTTTATGGCCTTCCTAAGATAATATGGAAAACATCCATGGGCATCATGTCACATAAAACCTCATCTTTGTAAGTACCAATTTGGAATTCCACCTTGCACTGCTCATTCACCAAGAGTTGATGTCCTTTATGCAACTAAGACACTCTGTAGGGAGTGGGATGTGCCATCCTTTTCAATCCCATCTTCTCTACCATCTCGGTGGAAACCAAATTATCTGTACTTCCACTGTTAATAACAATTTTACAACACTTTTGCTTGGATTTTCAAACAGTCCTAAACAAACTTTTCCTCGGTGTTGGCTCACTTGTCTCTTTCTCTGACTTGACCAAGATCCTCTTCAGCATTAAAGATTCTCCTAACTCGGGATTTTCTTCATTTTCCACTACATTGATTGTTTCTTCTCTGGCCTTTGCAACATTTGAATTCCTCTAATTTGTTGATTTATTTTTAGGACAGTGCCAAGAGATGTGTCTTGTCTTGCCACAGGTGTAACATCTAATTTCTCTACGTCCTCTTCCTCTACCTATGGAACCAAATATGTTTCCTCTGAATTCCCCTTTTGATGGTTGACTTCTTGAGCTTGAACTATCCCCTTCATATTTATAAGTTTTGGATCTTCCCCTGTGACTGACTTGTCCTTTTTCCCTTGTAGGACCTCTTCCTCTATTTTTTTGATTTTGTTTTCTACTTATTTTCTCCTCTGCTTTCAAAGCTTCATGACAAGCATCCTATATAGTCCTCAGGGTCAGGAGGTTGATTTCATCTTAGATATCATACCTTAATCCATTAATATACCTTGCAACTTTCTCAACATCATCCTCTACATGCTCTTCCCTGATGTTCAACCCATGGAATTATTTTGTATATTCCTTTACTATCGTAGTCTTCTGCCTCAAGTTTTGTAGTTTTATGAACAAATTGAACTGATAATGTTTAGGCATAAATTTGGTCTTGAACTTAGCCACCATCCCATCCCAATTTATGATTTTTACCTTTCCTTTCTTCTTTCTGTCAGCTTGTAGTTCATCCCAGCATAAGGCTTCATGTCCCTTCAGTCTAGTCACAACATGTTTAACTTTATTCTCTTCATTTATGTCTTCAGAATCAAAATGTTTTTCCATTGCATTTATCCAATCAAGCAATTCATCCACATTCAAGTTTCCCTCATACATTGGGACCTCCATTTTCAATCTGGTTCCCACCTTTGTAACTAGCCTTATCAACTTTTCTTTAGTTTTTTCACCTCAAGGAGCTTCTCCTCCTTATTCTTAAGAGTTGGTGTATTCCTCGTCACTGACATTGCCTATGTCAGTTTCTCCTCGTTGATCCTATGTCAATTTCTCCTCGTTGATCTCCTTCCATGGCTTCCATCCTATCATGGACTCCCCGCAACTCATTCTATAGTTATGCAACAGATCCCAATAGTGACCTACCTCTTATGGGTGGCATGATTACTGAAGACAATCATTCTATAACTTTGATACCACAAATGATGGACTTACGACTATCATAACCCATAGAACAGAGTCACAACACATATCTCTATTGGTGAATTTCCATTTTGATTACTAGGATCAAATCTTTGTGTTCAGTCTCTCGCACAGTGACATTCTTTTGCAAAATTATGCAGATCAAATTGAGCACTAAAATCCTTTCTCTTCCATAAAACCATCCAATGGAACTACAAGTTACATCTTCATAAAATTTTGTTGTCTTAAACCATGATCAGTTTCTCTACCCTGAATTCCATAGTTGTTGTTGATCTACCTTTTGGTCGGACGGTCAGATTAAAACATCAAGTTATTCATTCAGGGTGTAATTCAGGGTGGTCGGAATAATATTCTGAACAATCTCTTTCATTCTCTAAACAATATCTTTCAGGTTCCAAACAACTTCCAATCGTGGTTGTTCATCGTCACTGAAAGGATGTTCCATATCCGTCACATGTAGACCAATGATATGAGGGAATATTCCTTGATACCCATTTTTTTCAAGTGTTCGAACCCAACTCTAAATGAATTGTTTCGATGGACGGTATAGATCACTTCTCGGTGATCTTTGATGGATGGTTATGGTTGATCTCAAATCGCTCTGATTGTACATGTCAAAACCTTTTCTGGAATTCTCCTTTACATGGAAATTAAAGGGGAATATTATTCAATTCATTTCTTCGATGTTCTCATCTTGGAGGATTGGAGTGGACTCCAAGGTAACTACCCTGACGAACGATGTAGATCTTCCTAGATTTGTTGGACGGTCAAATCTCTCTATCAGAGTGGATGTTTTAGTATAGAAATAGAACATGATTCTAGAAGACTTTGATGATAGAACTATGATGGACACACACTACTTCCTTTTGGGGTTCTAACCAACGAATGATAGGAATCGTCGATTTGATATGATTAATTCTTAGATTTAATCATGACCATCAATTTTTAAAACTTTGCAAATCACATACTTTTTTGTTGCGCTAGACTCTAATTTCGTGTCTGATCTCTACGATCATGCTTACATGCACTCTCAATCACAATTTACACACATATAATTTGACAAGCACACATACAGAAGGTATAATCTCACAATTAGATTCTTTATTCGATGATTGAAGGAATAAAATATGGCATTGCTACTCTATTCCTTCGTGGTCTCATAGACCTCTGCAACACACACCAAATCGTCACTCTGCACACTCACTAAACTTTCTAATTACATCAAGCACTAATTTAACAAAAAAGAATCCTCAAGTAGCTCGCAGCTAACATGACCCCGAGTGATCCTAACCAACCCTAAAATCTAGGAAATATGTTCCTACTTAAAAATAATAAGATCTCAAAATCCAAACTGCTAACATAAGACATCTGCTAAGATGTCTTCTATAAACACCTAACTATTACAATCAATTTAAATTAGGGAACCAAATCCCTTGGTAAAAGTTTTGTGACCCTTAGGGTCAATCCCAAATTTCATTGGTAGAGGCTCCTACATCATTACCAATGACAATTGTCTTTTGAAAATTAAAGTACAAGCACATTTTTCGAGTGTTTCCACTTCATTTCCATTAGTGTTGATGATTTGCACTTGCTATAAAAAGTTGATAATTGCACCAATATATTATTGTTGCAATGTTATTTAAACCTTGATGGGACTCATATATTGAGTGGAGGAATAATCAGAATATCTCCATATGGCATGAACTATCCTAACAATGACAATTTGGGAATTGTGGTAAAGGAGAAAGATGGAAAATAATGAGAACCATTATTGTAGGTGAGTTAGTGAGATGTGATCTAGAGAAGTATAACCAAACTCTTATTTTATCATAGATCTAACTTATTTTCGACTCTCTTTTAACATTGCGTACAAAAAAGAAGCATTTGTCAATAATTCATCGCGTAATATTATCTTTAATCACACAAATTTTAATATCGGAGAAAAAAATACCAAAAAATAAATTATATTAATGTCCATAAATTACCAAATATCACAAAAGAGGTAGTTGCTAATGCATATCATGACGTAGCTCATAAATAAAATGGTTGAGGTACAATAACCGGCTTTTCTAAAGAATTTGACATGGATTCCCTATTAGAAGAACTTTCAATGTCTCTTCAAGAGCAAGGACATATGTTTAGAGAGGCACCAAGGAGGAGAAGATCATCAAATAACAAAAATAGATATCATTAAGATCAACTCTTACAAGGTGAGAATGAAACAAAGAACTTGTGGGATCTTACTACTCCTATGAGAAGTCTGCTAAAATTGATTTATGGTGATTCCCCTTCAACATTTAGATTTAATGCTACACATATTTACATCAACATGGATAACACAAGATATGGTGGATGTCCATCTAGTCTAGTTGTCAGGGTTGATATTCAGAAGTGGGAGAGAAAACATTAATCTCTCTTGAGCTTGAGAGAAGTGGAGATTAGGGTTTACACATACAAGGAATTTGTTGTGAAAAAGGATCAATACTAATAGAGGGATTTGCAGTAGTGTACTACAAAAACCATAACAAATGCAACCCCTATTGCTTGTAACATTTTCTATAGGATGAACAAATTATGTTTTTTTTCCAAACATTGAAAATAAGTTCATAAGTCTTATGTTCAAGTTCCTCCCCATCTAAAATGCACCTTTCTTCTCCGTCATATCCATTTTTCACTAACACAGTTTTTTCTTATTCTCTTCACAGGACGGCGGGTCCACGGATTGACCACATATTTTCATCCAAGTCCAAAGCTCCGTTGTTACCAAAATGAACTCCATGTTCCACAATCCTCACATTGCACTGTACTTATAATTTTTCAAGCTTTTACCATAGGTTGAGTTACTCATTCATCTCATGTCCAAGCCTCCTTCCATTCGCTTCATGGTACATAGTCATTTCTTGAGACTTCACCTCTCTCTCTTGACATTTCTCTACTTAGATAATTCAATGTTTTACCTAAGAAGTGGAGATTGTATCACAAGTATTTAAAAATATTATTTTCTTTCCTCTGTCCATCTTCTTTGCGACACTTGTCAAATTTTGAGATATTACCGTGCAGTTGTGGGATCAGACTTACTCCATTGATTCTTTGTATACATCCATTCCTTTGTCGCCTCACCATGAATCCCCATTCCTTCTTGTCACATTCTCTGAGGAATATTAAATGCATATCCCATGAGAAATAACAAATGGTTACTTACCAAAGGAAAATTATTTATGGCGATTTTCTCGAGACCATTCTCAATAAATTCAAATTAAATTCACCTTAATCATTCTTTCAAAAAAAGAGCTTCAAGGTTTATTATGTAAAAATAATTTCTTTGGTATTAATGTTCAAAAATAATGTAGATAATTTGCCAACTCTAAAGCATGATGGCTAGAAGGAAAGAAATCTTTTGTGGGGATACTCTAAATAAATTCACACGAGAAGATCCAAAATATTACTGGTATAGAGTTTACAAATATTATTCTACATTTCCACCTCAAGAAACAAATGCTAATGATATTTGTATAGAATGAATTTCTAAGGAAGGGTGTGTTTAGGAAGTCCTTGATGCTACAGATGGTTGTATGGTGTACAAATAATTACGAGAAAGTGTTGGTCCCCGGTTTTGACCATGCTCTTTGCCTATACTATATACCACAGACCTCCATTTATATGCCAGTACCACCCTTTTGACCTCATTTTGACATAATCAACATCTCCTTACCATTCAAAGGGGTCACCTAAGGTATCTTTGAATTTCAAGATATTTTTATGCACTTTAATGCTTTAAATTGGTATTGGAATTGATATCGTTTGGGTTAGGTACCACCGCTATTCTTGGAACAGGATGCCGGTACCAGGTACCAACTCGCACCCGTGGAGGTACCAATGGAGCCGTTCGAGATCTGTGCATTATGGTGTGCGTTATGGTTTGAATGAGAGATAGAAAGATTCGCAGGACAGCTGGAGTCATTGCCACAGAGTGCTCGAAGACATCATGAAGCCTGGATCGATTTTTCTTCATCGTTCACACTTTGTGACACTACGTGTCACGAAGATGTGAAATACGTTTTCAGTTTGATTCTACGACTATTCTCGGATCAGGGATCCGTTTGTTTTATGCATCTTTGTTTTCGATTGTTATGAACAATAAGACTTCTATAAAAACCCGGGATCACTCCTGAGAACGGGTTACTGTTGCCGTTGCTATTGCTATTGTTATTGTTGTTGGATTATGTGATGCCGTGAACCTATGTTTTGAATACAGATTACTGTTACGTTACATTATTCGACTGATATGTGATTTGGGTACTTCTTTCCTGAGTTGATGAAGCACGAAGTTTATACAGTGATTGAGTAGAATGTTATAGTCGGCTCTGGTTGTTACTAACAGCGTTGTGCCATTTGGTTGGGCCCGCCAAACTGGTGCAAGCCGCTGTTTTATTTTGCAATAGATTTAGTTTTATGCTGTTATAGACTTCGTTCATTTTAATGCTTTAGAACCTGCATATGAAATAGCTTAACGCTCATAGATTTAGTTGTTTTAGCATATTGGAATTTGTTTATCTGAATGGTATATCTGCAGCTCATAGCGTGACATTGATTTGGATGTTTCAGAATCGTGTCTATTTATTCCTCACTTGAATCATTCCAGCGTACTGTCATCTTTGACGTTGCTGAGTGTTAAACGCAGAACTGATGCCTGTAGGGTTTAGAATATGCATGTGGTTATTTAGTTTTCATTTTCAAATTCGAACATAACTCAGAATTAGCATGCATTTTTCTTTGTTAGATATTAGTTACCTTGCCTGGTTAGAATAGTTAGATTACAGTTAGAACAAAAGGAGCTCCTGGTACCAGTAGATACGATAGTACTATGTTTTCCTGTAGACAGAATAGATCGATTTTTGCTGCTCAGAATGAATGCATTTTCGACAATACTCTGTGTGTCCTAACTTAAACAGAAATGACGATGGTAGAGGATTGGGCATAGAGGTAAAACAATCGTGTGGCACCATAATTTTGGGTAGAAATAGTAGCACCAGCATTTGATCACATCACTGTCTGTTTTCTGTTTATGACTTAATAGGAAATGCTCAGTTTCGAGTTAGTCATTAGAATTCAAGTTCTCAGAAAAGGTGTGTGTTTTCTTTTTAGGATAGCATTCAGATAGAGACTAGACGCTTGCCTGCACATACTGTGTATCAGCTCGAAGTTTACCAACCCTGGTTTGACAATTTAGTGTTTCAGGTCACTTAAAAGCTTCAATTTAGCAGCCT
>ML779319.1:94703-106664 GCA_009831015.1 Picea engelmannii
CTCTCTCCCTGATGCTGAAACACCATTGATCAGCATTTTCTCAGTTAATAGTTGACAGAATATATATATATATATATATATATATATATATATATTCTGTCAACTATTAACTGAGAAAAAACAAGTTAAGGGTAAGATGACCTAACCTACTGACTGTTCAAACCTAGACTCAAACACCTAAGAGGAATACTTCTTATCAAAGGAGGGGATGACTGCCTCACCCTGAACAAAAAGTAGCCTGTCCAGGCACACAACTGTCACTAAAACAGAATGCGTGCAAACGCGTGCTGAGCAGAGACAGAAAGCGTCTACATGCGGGTTGACCTTGTACAGGCTACGTGTATATCTAAATTCTAAGGAAAAAAATGAAAACAGGCAGTCCAGACCAGGAAGAGGCCTTTGGTATTGATAACCAGGGTCCCTTGAAGGCTTGGATGCTCTTTCTAACAGAAAAGACAAATAATGCAAGGAATAATAAGGCAAAAAAAGTAATCTGAGATAGGACTGTGAACCAACAAGACTCAGACAAGATTCCAGAAAACCCCCTGAGAATGTATAATTCTGACAAGGAAGAGGAGGACTGCCTCTAAGGTTCTCTGAACTCCTACACACTACTGCAATCTCTATAGCTAGCATTCACATGTGGGCTGTCAGAGGATAGGGCGTGGGTACATGTGTGTAGGCCTTCTGCAGGCCGTGTGTACCTCTGTGTGTTCTGAAAACTACAGTCAAACAAAAGTTAGGGAAAGATGGTATGGAAAACCAGACTCCCTGCTAGCTCAGACCTTACCGAAAAAGACAGGCAAAGAAAAACAGAAAACCTAATCTTTAAACTACCCAAAAACTGAAATAAATTCAGGAACCCTAAAGAGTATTCTCCCCAGTATGGTTGCCAATTTTTTCATTGGGAAAAACACCCTACGGACTAGCAAACTAGGGTCATACTTGCATGCAAATTTTGACCGAAAAGAAACTACTTTTTTACCTACAACCCAAGATTTAAACCCCTTTTTCACAGTAAATGCATGGAAAAGGACCACCAACCTTATTACCGACGTTCGATGTAGATCCTCCGTTGCTCTTTGATTACTTGCTTGTGCTGCTCCTTCCACAGATGACCTGCACTCAAGACAAACAACAACTATGCATGCATGCTACTCCTATACTCAAGGGTTAGAAATCAAGCATAAATTAATCAAAGCATAGACAATTCATGCATTGGGACGGGAAAAGTATTCTTTTTATTACTGAAAATGAATCAACTTACAAAAAAGTTGAGACTGGCCATCGCTCCTTGAACCTGATCCTGGGCTCCTCTTCTTCTGTCCTTTAACTGCTTTGCATTAAATCTCCTTTGGCATGAGGAAAGGCTAAAGGGTTGGGACAATGGATTACGTAAATGGGCAGAGTTTCTTCGCTATATTTTTTCCTCCTCCAAATGGTACCCCTACCCCTTCTTTTATAGGCTAGAAGGAGCTAGGGTTTTGGATGAACCCTCAGCCATGCATGGCCAGGAGTTTCAGTTAACTGACCCATATCTTTTTGTTTCATCAGCAACTTTCCTTTTTTCGTGCTTTGTTAGGTACATGTGGGCTGTTGTGAGTCAGCCAGCGTGCACACGCGTGGAGTAATGGGTTAGGGCGCGTGGGCCTTGACACAAGAGGATTTTTAAAGAGTTGTTTAGCAGAGTTTTGGCAAAGAAGGGATATGAGTTGGCCTGATGTCAGGTAAGCATGTGTGGTGCAATTTAGGGTTATAACAATTACCTGTGGGTGCTTCTGAAGAGGGTGAGCTTCACCTTGTAATGGATGCAAATGTTTCCAAGCCCATTCAATTCCTTTTTACCTTTTTATCTTATTGCTTTTTATTTCAAGAGAATAGTTGGGGGACACTGCCCTGGCATGGTGACCAGTGGTGATAGCATTACCCACAATCATTTCATGGAGATGAGAAGGTTGGATCGTGATGAGACCCCCTTTCTCTTAGCTATTCCACCAAGAGCCACTACCCTGGCGTGGTGACCAGCTGAATGGTAGTGTCATACCGCTACAAGCCCATGGACCTAATAGGATGGCTCATGATGAGTACCCCTATCCTCCAACTAGGTCTTGAGTTTATTATTTTATGGGTCCCTCCATTTCTTGTTGAGACGCCTTTTACTGCTTTCTCGGGGATCCCTCGGCGAAGCATTTGAAGTTTTTTTTCTTTTGGATTTTATCATTTTCCAGCTACTTTTACCCTCTAGGCCTTAGCCCCTTCTTCCCACAAGGCAAGGTACAACCCTTTGTTAGCTTGGAAAACCCGATGCTTGAACCAATGCATGGGATGGATGAGAGGGAAGATGATGAAAAGTGATAAGTATGGTGGGAATGGACGATGACCTTTCATGAACCCACCCAGTGGAAACTCACTCCTAAGGGAACCAACTTGCTAGGGAATCCTATCATCCCCCCCAGGCATGGAAAAGTCAAAAGGCATAAAGTCCAAGCACACGTCATGAAGTAAAAGAGAATTAAATTCACATATTCAAATGTTTTGAGAATTAGAGTGACACATACCATGATACCCAGACTCATTACCTCATGGAGCAAGGCCCACTATTGCTGAAGGACCAGGCCGATGTGATGGATGTTGTTGTTTCTAACAGGATGGAGGCGCTGAAGAAAAAGAATGAGCCCTCCAAGCCCAGGATCAAGTCAATATGGCGCTCGGTACTCCATGTCTAGGACTTGTGGGCCTCGAGACATAATCTCCTTAGTTATCCCTAGGCTAGGGGATAACATCTGGCTCCAACTCGGGGACATGTGCTCATCGTAGAGCACATGATAATATCAACATCTTTGGTATGACCTGTGACCTGATAGATCTCACCTGATAGATCTCAACAAAATCTATTAGTAATCATTTGGGGTGGTGATATCACCCTTGGCTCATATATGGTAATTTAAAATGAAAGTAAGCAAGCATATATACAAATGGAAATACAACTACTCTAGCATGAAATGAAGATGGTATATACAATGAATGAAAAATGCCTACCTACTTACCTCTACTTACCTATTGGTTGAATGATAGGTGTAGTCAAATAGCCAGTGAAACCATCCTAGCAATGTCTCACAATACCTACCTCTGTGTTTCATCATAAACCAAAGCACTGATAAGTTAAGAACAAAAATAACATGAGTTAGAAAATGTATTGTATCATTGGAAATCATAAGGTCTAACTCATGGAGGCGGGTGGGAGGGAAAAAAAGGTGCCAAGTCATACTCTCAGGAAAGTTCTCAATCCATTTCAGAAAGGGATCGTGAAAATTCAAAGGTTCAAAAGACTGACTCAAAGATTCTGAAGGTTGGCTACCTCAGACATCTTAACAATCTGAGGCCTGGGAAGGGACTAGCAAGAACCTAGAGGACGACTGACAATTTCTTAAGGGGAAGCTGGAAGACCGTGATAATAGGCTTCTTCTTAAGGTAGTCAACCTTCCCCTAAATCCCCAAAGGAGGCTTTGTCCTACATAAGACTTGGGATAAGGGACATGTTTCCAAACCATACCCTTAGTGACATAGAGAGGTAGAGTGATCAAAGGGAGTTGGAAAATCTTATCATAAGTATCCTGCTTCAAGAAAGTAACTTCCTCACTCTTATCAAGATCTGAGCATAACGATAGTTGATAATTTTCTTCATAGAAAAGATCCAAATGCTCAGAGGAGTACTCATCAAAATCCTCAAGGTATGACCGAAAATCATCAGGAGAATATAGGACTAGGTCATCCATGGGTGTTTGGAAAGTATCTGTAATTATATCATCTCATTGTTGCCAATTTTCAAAATTAGTAACCTCATATGATAGTTGCAAAGGAAACTTCTAGAAATGACCTTCAATGTCATAAATGGGATCTTTATTAGAAGCAATCACATCCCACTTACGCCTTCCAACATGTATGAACTCATCAATATTATTAACAATGTCACTACCTTTATCATAACATGAAGGATTTAAAGCATCTAAGGGATCCTCTAACACCTCTTCACTTTCCAAATCATAAAATAAAGAAAGATCAAAATTTTGGAAAGGGAAATAACTCACCGTGCTTACTTCTTCCTATGAAGGAGCTTCAAGAATTTGGATAACTTCATCAAATGGAAGACTTTCTTCAACTTTATAATACAAAGGATATAGCTTGTCCAAGGGTTCCATTTCTTCTTCATTCTCTGAATCATAGAATAAGGTATTATCAAAAACCTGAAAAGGAAAGTGACTAACCTCATATTCTTTGTCTTGTGCAGGAAAAATTGGATTTTGGATGGCTTCATCAGAGGGAGGAGCACTCATCAATTCTTCATCATCGTGTTTGATATCCTCAGGTTCTAATTCCTCAAGTACGTCTTCATTATTCTTGGCAGAAGAATGAGTAATCCTCTGCTCTTCCTTGTGGGATTGGAAAACCACATCATGATCCTTCTCCTTAGCCTCTTGTTGGTTGATGATTCGTTCCCCTTCTTCTTGGAAATCATCAGTAAAGTTTTCAAGGGAAACTAATCTTTCCAAACTAACAATGTCTGGGGTAAAGAGGTGTCTTTCCTTGGACAAGGAGACATTTGCCTCGATGTCTTTAGCCATGTCATGAGCTTCATGGAGCTTTCTTGGGCTCTTTTTACTGAGGGGAAACCCTAAATGCACTAAGAGTGCATTGGTATAGAGATAAACAAGGTACTTGTCTTCAGGATGATGGCTTCCAGGAATTCGAAATAGTAGGTCCTAAAATCTATCCTGGAACTGTTTGATAGTTTCATTCTCAGTTTGTTTTATATGATCGAGTCTTTTTAGTAGTATTGGGATGTCTTCCAACTTAATACCCCATCTTTTGAGAAAGGTATATTAAAATTGGACCATATATGTGATGCTAGCATCAGGGAGGTCGTCATACCACTCCCTAGCATTGCCATGAAGAGTGGTAGAGAAGAGTTTCATTGCCAAATCTTCAGCATCATCACTGATAGGGTGGATTTGAAATAAAGCCCAAAAATCAGCCATGTGATAGTCATCTCTCTCCCCATTAATACCAGTGAATCTAGGGAGCCATTTTTCATACTTAGGGGGAATTTTCCTAGGGTATCCCGAGATTTTACTGATGTCTAAGGGTTTGAAATTTCCCAGGTCCCATTGAGAAATCATGGTTGTTTTTTTCATTAGTGGAGTCGCCAGATAGATTTCTTGAAATTATCAAAGGGACGAGGGGATCACCCTCAGTGGATTTGCTAGGTAAGATTTGTAAAGTAAAGGATTTTGAGGAGAGACTTACCGAAAAGTGTCTTCTTTGAGGAGAATTGACTCAGTGTTCCCCGACAGCGGCGCCAAAATGTTATCGCACAACTTGTACTTCTCCTAAAGGAAAAGGCTAAAGGAGGGAAAATTGGCGTAACAGGAGGTTGTCCTATCACTGTCACCTTAATAAGACACATCTTTCTATTTAGGGATGATATCCCAGGGGAGACATCCTCGGTGACTTGGGGGTTTGAGAAGGCAAAGGTTGAAGTGTCAATAAAAGATGTCCCCTCTCACAAGTCACGCTGATCAGAAAGTCCCAAATTTTTAGCAAATGAAGCAATGATATGCTTGAGTGTACCTTCACAGAACAAAGCAACAAGAAAAAAATATCTTTTGCAAGTACAATTTGATGTTAGTGATTCATAAAACCTTGGACTTGTCGATAAAAGCAATAAGTTGATGCAAGATGAAGCAAACATAAATTTTATAACAACAATATATATAAGATGATAGCTTCACAATCAATGCCTTAAATAAGCTTCACAATGACCAAAAGTGATAATCCAACAATAGCAATGTCCTAGCACTTGTTAGAAGCTAATGAGGCAATGTAAAAATCAATTTTTGCAATTGCTTTTAAGAGATTTTACTATTGTAATAATTGGTTGTAGCTTACATTTGTAACAGAAACAAGAAGGTTAGTGAATTAGTCTAATCTAGGGTTAGGAAAGGTTAGTAAATAGCTTGAGGTAAAAGTTTTAAGTGTTGTTCTCATCAATCAATCAAATAGAATGTCTAGATTAGTGCCTTTAGGGCTAATGGAGTCACTTTTTTGCAGCAGCAATCTTGAAGGAATCAAATGATAATGTATGAGCTAAGGACAAAGAAGGATGACGATTGATTTGTTGGTAACCCAAGGCCTCAATCAACAAGCCTTAGAAGGAAAAAGACTACTAGGAAGTAGGTGACCCTAGGCCCTAGCAATTTTCCTTCTTCTTTAGCTCAAGCTTGAAGTAAACAATGGCTTGATGAAGAAAAAGATACTAGAGTGCTACAATGGTAGGGCTCTAGCACATTGCTTCAAAAGGTGGGGTTTCTAGCACAATCTATTAGGTGAAAAGCTATTAAGACAAGGACAATAACATGTGCTTGATATCCTTGGGTTTTAAGATAGCAATTTCATAATCTTGGAAAAAATGCAAAGTAAATGTACTATAACCATTCAAAGTAAAGAAGAATTGCAGAAATTCACTTACATTCACCAAAAATAATCTAGCAATTAGCCTAGTTGAAGACTTTCCACCAAGAAAAATGCCAAAAACACCAATATAAGCCTCCTCCAAGAGTTGCACACCACTTAGTTCAACCAAAGAGTGAGTGAATGAATGATGAAAAAATATAAGGGGAAAATCCCATATTTATAAAATGAAAATGACTTTCAATTACAAAATTAGGTCAAAAAGGCCGATATGGCTAGTTTACATGAGAAAATCCAATTTTACATAAATTTGACAAATAAAACCCTAATTTGATCTTTTTAGGGTGACGTCATGCCCCTCCTGTTGATGACAATTTTCGTCAACAATACTTAGCCGGAAAAGCATTGTGAGGCTCCCCCTCTCATTTCGCAATTGCTTGCGCAAAGTCTTGTGCATTCCCACTGAGTTGCTGCTACACATTCAAAGAAGATGTCATTAAAGAATATTTTAATTTATGATGAAGATGGTCGGTGATCAATTTTGAAGTTGCACATAATATAGGCTCTCAAATAAACACTGGTTTACTACAAGCATTCAACAAGGATGATACAGTAATTGGTAAAGTTGTTGAGGCTCTTGAACAATCACAAAAGTGGCCCTCTTGTTCACTTCCCACATATTATTTTTCTGCCACATTCTTTTTGACCCCTTTTATCACGTTTATTGTCATACATATCAACACGCTCATATTCCAACCTTTCAAAAGATATTCCTTATACCATGCCTTAAAATTTATCCTATGCCAAAAAAAAAATTATATTATTATATCATGGTTTTACATTTTTTTTTCACTTGAAAAAAAAAAAAAAGGAAAAGTAAACCAATTATCCAAATTCTTTATTCTATAACAAAGCCCACATAATACTCTTTAAGTTTTCATGACCTATATGTCATATCCCTTTCAAATAGTTAATTATAACATATGATATTACCAAGCTACTTTTGCATTATGACTTTAACATTATCCAACATCATATCATAAGAAAACATATCGTTATGTTAAGAATTATAGCATCCATGACCATCATGAGAAGCCTATTGGGTTAATTGCATGCCATTTACCCTTTGGCCCCAACGCCTAATTGAGGTTATATGTTACGGTGATAAGGCATGAAATAAAGGTTAAAATATATTCCGATCTTATTTGAAGATCAAAAGGATTGGGCCCTTTATTATTAAAGGAAAACTATTATATATTTTTGAGATTGAAGAGTGTTTCTTCATACACCTTTGCATTAGGTGGTCTTGATTATATACAGAAAATCTCAAATGTCTGCGAACCTGTAACAAATCAGAGACGTTCGACAATATCGCCATTTAGTGGAAAGATTGGTATAATTGGTTTAGAATTCCAAAGAACAGTCTCTAGGATTCATATTAACGGATTCTG
This sequence comes from Picea engelmannii, assembly GCA_009831015.1. Classification (NCBI taxonomy): domain Eukaryota; kingdom Viridiplantae; phylum Streptophyta; class Pinopsida; order Pinales; family Pinaceae; genus Picea; species Picea engelmannii. The sequence continues at coordinate 102,623 of ML779319.1, forward strand.
GATTTGTGCTTATGAGGAAGAAAACTGCGGTGACCTACTTACATCTATCACTTCTCACACATTGATTTCTATCTGGAGTATGATCCTCATCCTTCATCTACAAAGAACATCTTTCTTTAGCCTTCGAATCATAACCGTTTTCTTCATTAAATCATGCATCTCTTCGTGATTACAAGCTCCTTGATATATTCCAAAATACCACCCTTGCAATATCGCTGCCATATTGGTGAACATCCTTATACACAGTATGATACAAATCTTCCAGCTGCTTCAAAATCTCAATAGGTCGGGACAATGCAGGAGTCCCACTAAGCAAGATACGGTACTGGGCTTTCCGGAAAAGAGGAATACAAGCATTTGTCCTTTTTGCTTTACTCATCAACGATGACGATCTTAAAATCACTGTTGACCAGTATCTCTTGTAGCTTTGATACAAGTTCATATGATATTATGTTGAAAACACCATCAAGCCAAACAATCTGCTTACTAGATGTCTGCACAATATTGAGGTTCCCAATGTTTGACCCTGTCCACTGTGACATCACCACCAATATTTCAGATGACCGGATCTTAAGCCATTGCTCAATCATCAACACCCACTGTAAACGCAATGTAGATGGAGTAATAAGAAGAACTGGCCAGACATTTTTGAGACGTGAGGCAACAATAATAGCCTTATGAAAACCGTTACCAAAAAGTTTAATGATGAGTATGGCAGCCAATCTACTTTTCAATATTCCTTGAAATGAGTTGTCTATGAGTTCATAAATGAAAATGGTAGAGAACAAAGAAGTCGGTGACACCGTTCATTCCATGCATCTTCAAGTGTTTCACAAGTCTGTCAGTCAAAACCATCAATGCACATTTCGATCTGTGAATGCAAAGATCGTAGCATACAACCTGCAAAGAATACCGATGATCCAAATCAATCAATGATGGAGTTTGTATCTGCACCTGCACAAGAATGGATTTCTCGCAGTGCTGTCGGTGAAGCTTTGTGCACAGGCTATTATTACAGAGCTTACTTAAAGACTGGACAGAATGAAGAGTTTAAAACAGCCTTTGCATAGTACAACCAAAAGCATCGGGGATCGTTTCTAAAGAAGATATGGCTCGAGATATATATTAACAAACTCTTTTGATATTTTAGATTAAATTCTCAATTGAATTTGCTTCACAGGATGTTTTATTTATCAAATAAAAGAAAAGCAGTTCAGTTAGTTCGCTTCAACCATAAATCAACCTTAACCGTTAAGCTAATCACTCAAACTGTCCATCCAAGAATATAAAAGAAGCAGCATACCACCAACAACAAAGGAGGAAATTTTTAGGAGAAAAACTTTGGCAAAAAATTTAGAGAGAGGTATGTTTGGAGTGAAGTGAGGTCTGTTTCTTTAAACTATCATTCTTCCTTTACATATTCAGCAGGGATTGACAAAATCGTTGGCAGCAGGGGGTCTTGCGAAGCAGCGAAAAGATAAAGCGAGTGATATGCAGGTTTTCTCCTTGTGATTCACCATCATTATTCCATTCCATTGTTGGCTCAACTTTCTTTTTTCTTTTCGCGCTTGGTCTTTCTATTATGACTTTGTTCTAAAGTGGCTAAATACCATATATCTTGCCCTAGTCTACACAGAGGCTTGTAGATTTCGAAAATTCAATAAATTGTATGGGGAGCATTTTAAATGAAGATTAAATTATTTTACACTTTGAAATTATCTCTTTGTTATTTTTTTTAAATTCTATTTTTTTTTTATCTTTTCTTAATACAACATTAAAAATAAAAATAAAAAAAGACAAACAAACTTATGAACATGTTTATTTTGTAAAAAACATGTATATAAGTTTTATTCATTAGCTTGTTTAATATATATGAAATTTCTTTTTGTTTTCTTTACTATTTTGATTTTCTTATTATTTATCACATCTTAGAAGAAAAATATCATATCATTAAAGTGTTACTCTTTTTTTTAGTCTTTAAATTAATGTTTTGTTTAATAAACCTTTATTTTAATAAAATCACTTTAAAACTAACATAGTTATATTAACTTTCTTAATTTTGTTTTAAATATTTTCTTATAAAACAAATACAAAACAAATGCATTTTCATTTTATTATTTGCATTTGCTTTATTAGATTTAATTTTGTTCTTCCAAACGTATAAACTCCAACATAAAAGCATAAAAATCATAAATTACATAAAAAATCAAATATTACTAAAAAGTAAAATTACAAGGCAAAGGAATTCACGCTTGGACTGTAGGTTAGGGGAAATTTGGCCTGGAGTTCCATGCATATTCTTGTTCGGGGCTTTAAGCTTAGGGTGATATTCCCATCTCTTTTCGCCTAACCCCACGAGAGGTTGAAATCTTGATGTTGCGGACTCTTTAGTCCCTTGACATCAACACCTCCTAGGGTGACATTAGCTTCATTGTTGGAACGTTGGCCCTCGAAGTGGAACATTGGGGCTCAAAACCCCTCTGGAACTGCCACATGTTCCAACTAATGTCGTCCTCAAGCTAGGGGCCTCAATTGGGTGACGTCAAGGATCTGAATGATGACGTCAAGGGCCTTCAGGGGCCATCATCATGTGGGAGGGAAAGATTCACCTGGGTCCAGGCTGCCAAGTTGTCTCTACTGGAACGTCCTCCTCTTTCTTTGGTGCAAGCCTCTGGTATATGTATGCCCCTTGCTGGGGTCTCAACATCCATATGGTGGGATTTTATCCCTATGGAGGTCCGAGCTAATCATCTCCCCATGTGTACCTGTCTCTCGGGCATGGTCCTACAACAACAAGTACGCCCTCCATGGGCTCATAAGTTACAGGGATCATAGCAATGTCAATCACATCTAATAATAAAGTTATCTAAACATGTGCATAACACCCCCCTTTCCCAGACAAGTGCTCAAAGACATTATGTTATTCTACAAGCCAGGTTTGGAGAGGGTTTCAAGATGTCCTATTGGGATAATTCTCCTTAGATGTGGGATGTTTCCAGGAGAAGACCAATCTAGGTCATGTAAGTGCATGGGATGGTATGGGGATGTTTGGGCAAATGGGTGCAGTGATGACATGGAAATGTATGGCTTACCTGTGGGTGCCTCTGAAGAGGGTGAGTTGCACCTTGTCATGGATGCAAATGTTTCCAAGCCCATTCAATGCCTTTTTACCATTTTATCTTATTTTTTTTTTCTTTCAAGAGAATAGTTGGGGGACACTACCCTGGCGTAGTGACTAGTGGTGACAATGTTACCCACAAGAATTTCACGGAGATGAGAAGGTTGGCTTGTGATGAGACTGTTGGCATTTTCAGTTAACAGAAAGCAAACTAGCGTATACTTGTCATTGATGGCAAGTACAGTTGTGGTTGCAGTGATGACAATAGAAATGAATAGCAGCGCAGCAATTATCGGGAGGAGAAGAGTCAGTGACCATAGGATCTTATTCAAATTTCCCGAAAGAACAATAGCCGTCAGATCTGCAGAAGTTGCAAGGGAGATAAGCCATCGGAGGTTCGGAGATCGAGACTTCATAACGCAAAAATCACTTGACATTGAAAACCCCAAAATCGCGATATGCGATTTCGCGATTTAATCATAGCCGTTAAAAACAAGCAGGGATCTGGACCATTTATTCGTGTGGACGCGTGGCAGCCTGGAAGCTCCATCGGAGAATCGGCGATCGAGATTTTGAAATATCCAAATCACTTAACATTGAAAACCCCGAAATCGCGATATGAGATTTCGCGATTTGATTGAAACCATTAATCAAGCAGGGATCTGGACCGTTAATGTGTATGGACACGTGGCAGCCAGGAGGCCTCATCGGCAATTCGGGGATCGGGATTTCATAAGGCAAAGTTCACTCTACAACGAAATCCCCGATTTCGCGATATGCAAAATCCTGACGGAATCTGAACCGTCAGATCAACATCGACTCGACCCACGTCAACAGACCACGTCAGCTAAGTGACACGTGGCACAACCAGGTAGTGACAAGTGTCAGACAGATTCAACACTTCAGACACATACAAGTAATGAA
>ML779319.1:113660-179886 GCA_009831015.1 Picea engelmannii
TCGTTCTGAATGAAAAATGTGTAAACAGTAAGAAAAAGAAGATGAGCAGAGGAATAGTAAACAGTGAAGGAACTGTGCAGAACGAGAACAGAAGAAGAGCAACATGATGGACAGAACAGAAGCAGAGCAGAATGACAGAAGACTTGACACAGAGCAGACATGTTGAATAAGGGAAGAGTAGCAGAACAGTGAACAAAAGACCAGAATTAAAGAACAAAGAAAGACTGGTAAGAATTGGTTTATCTGTAAAGTTGAATGTGTATTTAACCATTTATATTTAAGGGAGGTTTGGAGGTGCTCGGGAGGACTGTTGTCCTCAGAAGTTCAAGTGGGTGCTTGAACACAGGAAGTTGGAGCTTCCATCTGGTTGCAGCCGGAGAAACTAGGGTGGTAGGGTGGTGCTAGGGAGAACAAATATTCTCTGTTATGCAGGTTGTAGCCTGTGTAACTGGAAGTTGGTGCTTCCATCCAGTGGGTGCTTGAATAACCAGGGAGTTGGTGCTTCCTTCTAGTGGGTGCTAGAGAAAACAGAGAGTTGATGCTTTCAACAAGTTGTAGCTTGTAAAACAGAGGTAGCAGCCTCACATTGAGTTGGTGCTCAATTGTAAATGATGTACAGAACTGCAANCTCCCTTTATGGGTTTCCTCATGAAGATCTGTCTCTGTGTGTATTTTATGTGTGACTGATGATCTTTACTCTTACTGTCCATATGTTATATGTTGACACATGAAGAAATCTTAATAATTATTTAAAAGGTATAAAAATTGTTTAAGATTATAAACAACTGATTCACCCCCCCTCTCAGTTGTTTTAGTATTTCCAACAGAGACCCCCTTTCTCTTGGCTATGCCACCAAGAGCCACTACCCTGGCGTGGTGACTAGCTGAATGGTAGTGTCATACTGCTACATTCCTATGGACCTAATAGGCTGGATCCTGATGAGACCCCCTATCCTCCAACTAGGTCTTGAGTTTATTATTTTATGGGTACCTCCATTTCTTGTTGAGAATCCTTCTACTACTTTCTTTGGGATCCCTGGGCGAGGCATCTGAAGGTTTTGTTGTTTTTTCTTTTATCTTTTTCCAACTACTTTTACCCTCTAGGCCTCAGCCCCTTCTTCCCACAAGGAAAGGTACAACCCTTTGCTAACTTGACAAACCCAATGCCCGAACCAATGGAGGGGATGGATGAGAGGGAAGATGATGAAAAGTGATAAGTATGGTGGGAATGGATGATGACCTTTTATGAACCCACCCAGTGGAAACTCACTCATAAGAGAACCAACTTACTAGGACATCCTGTCACCCCCCCAGGTGTGAACAAGTCAAAAGGCATAAAGTCGAAGCACACGTCATGAAGTAAAAGAGAATTAAATGCACATATTCAATTTTTTTGAGAATCAGAGTGACATATACCTTGATACCCAGACTCATTACCTCATGGAGCAAGACCCACTGCTGCTGAAGGACCAGGCTGATGGGATGGATGTTGTTGCTGCTGATAGGATGGAGACGCTGAAGAGAAAGGATTGGCCCTCCAGGGCCAGGCTCAAGTCAATATGGTTCTCGGTACTCCATGTCTAGGACCCGTGGGCCTCTAGAAAAAATCTCCTTAGTTATCCCTAGGCTAGGGGATAACAGTACCAAAACATATCTATTTTGTATCAAAATACATATAGTATCTATTTTGTGTAAACCAAGCTTGATGTTAATTGTGTTTTTTTGGAAGTTGCATGATTTTTCACAAGAGTAAGTGTCCTAAACTCTGGAAAAAATTGGCTTAATCCCTAAGGAATTCATTTTACTATCAAGAGCTAAGATACCTAGAAGAGATGGAATTGAGCACTAATCCATTCTCTAGAAATGAAATCCAAAGTTAGGTTACCCGACTCGCTTACGGGTTTCTAGACTTGAGTGCCAAATATATTGGTGGAAAATTTTATTAGAATTTGGAAATCTTGATGTATGTAGTAGACCTTAACCTAGGAATCAACAAGTTTTTTAGTCTTTTGCCTTCAAAAAATAACAGTCTTGTTAATTTGGAAAAATTTTATTCACCTTGTTGCATGATAAGATGATCTATCACTAAAGAGATTAGCAAGCTATGTGGCCTATGTAATTTAGACCTATGAAACAATCCTTCGTTCTCTCCTATCACACACTCCATTGGAAACTTGCATAAACCCTACAATATTGAACCTTGTGAATGCTGACCGAAATGGTTCAATCCTTGTAAAACTTGGTAAATGTAGAAATTTAAGGACCGTGGTGTTAACCTTCAACTCTCTCACAGGTTCTATTCTTGATACACTTGTTGTAATATCCCCAGGCAGAGCCCCAGTTGTAATTATGAATTGTAAACATATTTGATAGGCTGGTGAGCTGAGTTATAATAACCTAGGAGGCTTATGTGGTGATTAGGCAAGAGAGCCTACATGCAAAGGCCAGTGAGCCTACTATTGTATATGTGTAAATGCTCATATATTTAATATAATTACATCGCTGCGTGTAGACCGACCATGAAGAAAGAGTTATGGGGGACTAAGCTCCACTAGGTAGGGTGAGGGAGGGGGCTAAGTGTCTAGGCCTAGAGGCTAAGCTAGAGGGATTACCTCTAAGGGAATAATATTTTATTATTATTATTTCCTAAAGGCTAAGGTGGACATGAACAGTTTTGTCCTAAGTTCCTGGGAAAGGGAATGAGTGTGAAGTGGAATGCATGTGGCCGCAGGAAGACATGTGTCGACCTGGGCGCATGCAGTTATAACTAGGAAAGCCAACTTGTTAGGGGGTTCACTTCCCATTCCGACGTTGTTTCCCATCCTTGTGTCGGAGACCAGTCTGGAGTCTCCTCACGACCCTTACGAATCTCTAGAAGTCTGTCACCCTTCCCAAAAATTCACTAGGGATTCACGTATTGAACCATTTCTCCTTCATCATGACCTCTATATCTATCATGCACCTAGGGAACCTGCAGGGATACTGGAGTTATCCCATGTGTATCCTATGAAGTCAAGAACCCTATAATTTTCTAAGTCATGTTGTGTCATAATAGCTAGTTGTTGCAGCCCACACAGTTCCTTGACTGAGTGTTGCTTGTTGCCATCGTTTGTTCCTTGCTGAGCTTTGTTGTTGTCCTCACCTTGATGGAATTGAGTTGTAGCTGGTTGAAGAAGCGGGTTGTTAGGCCGAGTTGTTAGGCCCGTGATTGAAGAGGCAAGTTGTCAAGCCTGTGAGCAACTCTCTCCAGGTGAGAGAGTTTGCTGGGAAGTGATTTTCCCTTGGAGAGAGTCCAACACCAACTACAGAGCTTTGAGACTTCCTGATCCGATATATTGTCGAGACCCTGAAAGGGGAAGTGGAGTAGCTAATGGACTGTGGAACAGTGAAGGTGCATATTTTTAGGGTGGAACAAGCATGTGGGGAATGAGAGTCCGTGAGTAGTGGGCGTAATAAGGCTCTTGGAGAGAATCCTTCCAGTTACGTTGTGCAGTCTCTTGTAACCTCAGCCTAGTCTAGGATTCCCTTTCCCTGGGTGGAGCTTAGTCCCAGCTCGGGGGTGACCCACTGCTAAGTGTGATGAGTGGCATGGTCTATGGCTGGGAGATTTGTGGAAGGTCTGCATGCAATTGGTGTACTTCAATTAAAATTGAAGTGCCCATTCATATGTTCATTTACATGCTGTGTATTTGTACATGCTATATTGATGAGTAATGCCTATATATGTTATTATTTAATGGGTTCTGCTTGTGATTACTGCATGTATGTTTTTACTGTTATTTCCACATTAATCTGTGTATTAGTTGAATATGTTGTATGTTTATGTTTATATATGCACATGATAATTGTTATTTCTAAGGGATAGCATGGCCCGGCCTAGGTGGTCGAGGGTGTTAAAACAAATTGGTATTAGATCTAGGTGAAGTGTCTGAGTAGTGGCATTGCCCGGCCTGTTGGTGGTTGGGGACATTACAAAATGGTATAAGATCTAAGCGAAGTGTCCATGTAGTGGCATTGCCCAACATGTTGGTGGCTAGGGATGTCACAAATTGGTATTAGAGGCATGGTTTCAACACTGAGCCTCGATAGGCTGGATAAGTGGTCATTGGAACCAAGGTTTCAGGGGGAAATTGTGTCAAGAGGAAACAATTTCGAACCTCAGAGCATTCTAAGTGCCAAGAGATTACCTTGGCCATGTTACGAAGCTTAAGAGGTGTAGCAGTATTATAAAACCACAAAAGATGTGGTATTGGGCCGCAGAGTAATGTGGTTCGTTGGAATCTGTTCGGGAGAAGGAGGACAATTCCCAACCATCGAATCTGGAGAAAAATGCAGGAGGGTTAATCTGCAAGTCCTTCAAAATTTGAGACTTCGGCGAAGTTATGTGTTATAGAGAAGAAGAGGCCGAAGACCCCAAGCCCCGAAGTCCCCGAAGTGGAAATACACTGTAAATCTAGGGAGAAGAGATCAACTGTTTGATTGGGCCGAATTGGATCAGAACCGTTGGATCATGCCAAGGGTGGAAGTTGCGGAGATGTATGAAGGGTGAAAACTTCCGAAGCTTCGAAGTCCGGAGTTAATCCAAACCATCTGTCAAAAGGGGCACGTGTAAGCAGATTGTCTTGTTCAGGATTTCAGCGTTTGGGAGAATTAATGTATGTTGGGGAGAAAACTCTCGAAGCCCGAAGCTCCGAAGCCTGAAGAGTCAAAGTAGTGATTCATGATGATGTCATCAGGAATGACATGAACACATGGGATGTGTGCCATGTGTCAGTGGGTTTCAAACCCATGGAAGATTGAAATGTCATTTGGAACGTGACACGTGTCACCCTTCTGATTGGGCCACATGTCATCCATTAGTATTCTACCACGGGGCACTCTGTTTGAGCATGGTTAGTTGGCCCACACTGGCATTGATCACGATACAGCAAGATCGACGACCAGGAGGCATTGCGGGGACCCAAGTTGCATGGGAGTTAATTCCCCAAGGCAGTCCCGCACTCCAAACCATGGTTTCACCATGGGGTTACGTGTCAGCGTCAGAAGAATTATGGGGTGAAAGGCGGGTTACTCCAAATCGCTGATGCGTGCCCCTGCAATTTGAAAGGTGTAAAGATTGATGTGACATGTTAGTGCTCGAACATTGAAACCCTGGGGCCCAGAAGATGCGTGGCACCAGAGGCCGCAATCCAGAGACCGGACTCTCTGGAAGAATTGTGCTATGTTATGCAGTGGAGGGAACCCCCCACCGTTAAAGGAAGAAAGGCAAGGGGGGGGGTGCGAAATTGATTACGAGCCATTGATTTGAGTGTTGATGATCACAGCCTATGAGACTTGCATGAATATTAACCACTATACAAAAATAGTCATATCTGCATGTTGAGGGTTATATCGCATCTCAGTCGTTGATTGCTGATGAACAGTGGACCGTAGATTCACTCCCCACACTTCGTGAGTTCACCCATTCGGCACTCTGGAGAGTTACAATGACTTGGGTTAGGAACTTTCGAATATTGGAGGCCCGAAGTTTCGAGTAAGCACCTATCGACCTAGCACCAGGCCACAACCATGGTCCCATGTGAATAAGGGCTCAAGGAAAACGGGGCTAGTGCCCAAAAAATATGTTAAAGAAAAGAAAAGGGGTTAGGAAGGAAGCCGTGGGTTTCATTTGGTTCGAACTTGCATCAAAAGAGGTACTGAAGACCTGGGAACTTTATGATAAGGTCCAAAAAATATCTAAGATCCATTAGCTCAGAGAAAAGAGATTGTTGCACAAGAAGTGCATCAGATAAGAGCACAAGTTTTAAAGGATCATAGCTTTCTTCTCAAAGCTCAGAATTGATCAAGGAAGCAGTCATTGGAAAGATCTTGGAAAGAGGATTCCAATTGGAGAAATCCATCTGTGAAACATGATAATGCATGAACCATAAGTTCATATGGAGATGCAAAGCATTGGAATAAGGAAGGTTTTATGGAATATGAAAGAGTTTGGAGACAAGATGTGACATCTCCAAAGATCAGTCCTACATATTGGAGGTAGCACCTCCATTATTGATAACAAAGTACACAGTGGAAGCATGGAATGAAGGTCATCAAATATGGCATGATAGAAGTTGATTTTTCTAGTCAGGTTGAAAAATCAGATGGGTCAAGTCAGGAGAAAATAATAATTCATCAAGATAGTACCAATGCTGATCTGATTATTCATGGAAGGGCTAAACCAAATTTCTTCAAGAAAGAATTTGGTGTTAACTATCCAAGGTTACTCAGAGAACATGACTAGAAATATAATTGGGTCATGAAGGAATTGGATTAGAGGGATCTAAGTAATAGGGGAATGCTGAAAATTAATATCAACATAATATGTGATGGCAAGTATGCAAAGTAGACAAGGAAAAACTCCTGGATGGAGTCAAGTCCATGAACATCCTAAAATAATGGAAGAAGAAATCATGAGATAGATATCAAGCTAATAGGAATGCATGTCAACACTCCAGGAAGGAAAGATAGAATAGTAGAGGATTGTTGATGCACTCCAAAGGTGTGAAGGTATTTCCATAAGAGCATGGAGATATCAAGTCAAGAATAATTTAAAAGTGACATGACTTCTAAAGAGAAATCAATAAAGAACCAAGAATAAGAAAATGGTTCTATGGATGGTTTTGAATGCAGAGGAGATGGTGCCTGGAAAGAAGCCATCTTAAGTGACATAGAGCCATGAGTGACAACCCAAAATGCTTGAAAAGAAGCCATCTTAAGTGACATAGAGCCATAGTGACAACCCAAAAGGTTGGAGGTACCACTTGAAGCTATGATGGTAAGGTGAAAGAAGTACTTTCAGTTAATTATAAGCAACTAAAAAAGGAGGCATATGTGCATCCTTACAATATGCTAGAGATTGCCTAGGAAAGTCAAGTTTGAGGCTAGTTGGAAAACGGAAGAGAAGAGTACAAGAAAACCTCAAGTACTAAAGTATTCCGTCGGGAAAGGGCTGAAGAAGTTCAGTCCTGAAGAGTAACTGGATGTTGAATAATCCAGAGTCTACAAAACAACTTTGTTTGGAATTTAATTCATCCAATACGAGTTGGGATAGTTGGATCCAGGAAATTAATAAAATATGAAGGTTAATATCATCTTAGTTTGGGACTATAAATGCAAAAGCAGCCAAGAGTGATTTGGCTAGAAAGTGCTCAGGTCAGAACTAATCATGTACAACGATTATAGTGGGAGCACAAGAAGATCCAGGAATCTAGGAAGAATTGAAGACTTCTGGGATCAACAAGGAAAATTTTTACAAGGAGAATGAATTTGCTACAATTTCAATGGTAGCAAGTATGTTATGGCTTGTTGGGTCAGCCAGAGGAAAGAATGTTTTCATGTTTGCAAGAGTTGTTGGTGATGTTGTTGCATAAGGAGGGAAGCAACATAAATTTGAAGGTTGGTTAGGTTTGATAAAAGAAGCATGAAAGCTTCTACTACCATCAGACATTCATGTAGTATAAAATTTATTAATGGCAGTCATGTAGGTATGCGTTTATTACTCTTATTACATAATTGCTGAAGGGAATTTAGGTAAGAATTTCCTCAGCCAGAGTTATTTTATAAAATCACATGATTATATTATTGAATGCATACCACTGGATGTGGTAAAGGTTGGAGGATTGTATTATTTCAAAGCTTCTTAGCTTTGAATGCACACATTGACATAGGAGAATGTCATGTTAATTTGGTTGTGGGGTAATAACCAAATAATTAAAAGATAAGAACTTGTTATAGGAACGGATATTAGTAATCTAGTCATGTATGAGACCAAGACATGATTGGATATGAAAAGGTATGGATATGGAAAGGTTATGATCCACACAGGTACTAAAATCTTCCTACCTTTAAATAAAACTAGGGTTGCAACCTTTTTTCTAACACTAATGAACACCACAGAATTATGTTCTTGGTGTAGTGTTCAGGTCGAAAAGGAAGGCATCCAATTAACTGGGAAGACAATAGAAAGTGTGTGGAGAATGTGTCAACACATTGGCTAGAATTCAAACTTATGGATGGTGAGATACATGGCTGAGATAAAGAGCATTATGTAATTCAATGCAAGGTGCACTGAATAAGTATGCATTGAGAATTGCACTTGTGCATAGTAAGTGATAGAATTGTATACTAAATGCAATGGTTGAATGTATTTTGTAAGTATATGCATATATATTATTGCATGGAAATAATTGTTACTAACAACTGAAATGTTGTGAACTCATGAAGTTGAGGACATTTCAGGAAGGTGTTAGACATTGCAATAGGAAATTTGCAAGTCAAGTAGTCGCATACATACTGACTACAAAACATTTCTTGTTCAGAAAAATAAGTAATGAACTTACATATATTAATTAAGAACATGAATATGCATAGAATGATGAGTCATTCTATTTTATTAAATTGTTTGGTAATTATGATTGAATTGCTAGGTGCAGACAATTCTAAGTTCACTGCATATGGTTTTGTACATATTGCAATTGAAGTATGATATACAGGAAATACTGACAATTTGTTGGTAGTATGCAAGATGAAGCCTTGCAGGAAAATGGTATGCAGTTTGGTGCTTGTGGAAAACCACAAGGAAAGTTGCAATCCTAATATGGCAACAACCAAGAAGAATTATGAAATAGAATTTCATGTTTTGAGGAAAATTTTAATTCCCTTTTGAACTAAGTTGGAGTTCCTAAATGAATTCTTTTATGTTTTATCATGATAATTGCATGTGGGTGATGCAGGTGAGATGATGTTGATTAAAGTTATAATGTTTACTACAAAGAGTATCTCGGGGAAGATGCTGATTGGAAATATTTGAGGGTAGTTGGAACTCCGGGAGCCACGGTGCTCTGAGACTTCCTGAGCCGGCCTGTTGTTGAAGCCCAAGGAAAGGGAGGTGTAGCAGTCGATGGACTGTGTGATAGAGAAGGTGTACACTCCTGGGGTGGGACATACATGTGGGGAATGAGAGACCGTTGGTTGGAGTGCTGCTGAGGTTTGGTACCTTAGCCTAGACCATGTTGATATGGATTGTGGACCATGGCTATATTGGGAATCCATTGCCCTGATGGAGTCATATCCATGTTCAGGGGTGGAAGGTCTTCTTAATCAAAAGGTGTAGGAGCAGAGATTTTATGTCTATGGAGTCATAGTCCTACTAAGATTTTATCAACAATGATATCTAAGGCTGGGTGGAACGTCGTGGATCTACAACCAGTCAGTGCTTTCAATGGGGTTTAATTGAAGCATGTAACAAGGAACAATGAGCTGAATTCTTTCCTGAAGCAACTCTATGGAATAGAGCAATTGAATTTCAACTGCAGTATGAACACCAAAATTGGTGCTTGAAAGTAGAGCACCAGGTGGATAATAAGCTTCCAATAGCTAAATCTTAGAGCTTTTTGAAGAATTTTTGAATTGTATATGTATAAACAAGTTGCACTGAGGATAGTGCAAAAATAAGGGGAGGGGATTGTAATATCCCCAGCCAGAGCCCCAATTGTAATTATGAATTGTATACATATTTGATAGGCTGGTGAGCCGAGTTATAATAAGCTAGGAGGCTTATGTGGTGATTAGGCCATAGAGCCTAGATGCAAAGGTCAGTGTGCCTACTATTGTATATGTGTAAATGCTCATATATTTAATATAATTTCATCACTACGTGTAGACTGACCATAAAGAAAGAGTTATGGGGGACTAAGCTCCACTGGGTAGGTTGAGGGAGGGGGCTAAGTGTCTAGGCCTAGAGGCTAAGCTAGAGGGCTTACCTCTAAGGGAATAATATTTTATTATTATTATTTCCTAAAGGCTAAGGTGGACATGAACGATGTTGTCCTAAGTTCCTGGGAAAGGGAACGAGTGTGAAGTGGAATGCATGCAGCTGCAGGAAGACAGGTGTCAGCCTAGGCACATGCAATTATAGCTAGGAAAGCCAACCTGTTAGGGGGTTCACTTCCCATTCTGGCGTTGCTTCCCATCCTTGCGTTGGGGACCAGTCTGGAGTCTCCTCACAACCCTTACGAATCTCTGGAATTCTGTCACCCTTCCCAAAAATTCACCAGGGATTCACGTATTGAACCAGTTCTCTTTCATCATCGCCTCTGTATCTAGCATGCACCCAGGGAACCTGCGGGGATACTAGAGTTATCCTGTGTGTATCATGTGAAGTCTGGACACCCTGTAATTGTCTGAGCCGTGTTGTGTCATAACGGTTGGATGTTGCAGCCCACATAGTTCCTTGACTGAGTGTGGCTTGCTCCCATCGTTTGTTCCTTGCTGATCTTTGTTGTTTTCCTCACCTTGATGGAATTGAGTTGAATCTGGTTGAAGAAGCAGGTTGTCAGGGCTGTGGTTCAAGAGGCAGGTTGTCAGGCCTGTGAGAAACTCTCTCTAGGTGAGAGAGTTTTCTAGGAAGTGATTTTCTCCTAGAGAGAGTCCAGCACCAGCTACGGAGCTCTGAGAATTCTTGATCTGGCCTGTTACCAAGACCAAAAAAGGGGAAGTGGAGCAACTGATGGACTATGGAACAGTGAAGGTGCATATTCTCGGGGTGGAACAAGCATGTGGGGAATGAGAGTCCGTGAGTAGTGGGCATAATAAGGCTCTTGGAGAGAATCCTTCCAGTTGCATTATGCAGTCTCCTGTAACCTCAGCCTAGTCTAGGATTCCCTTGCTCTGGGTGGAGCTTAGTCCCAGATCAGGGGTGACCCACTACAGAGCGTGATGAGCAGCTTGGTCTATGGTTGGGAGGTTTGTGGAAGGTCTGCACGCAGTTGGTGTACTTCAATTAAAAAATAACTACCCATTCCTATGTTCATTTACATGCTATATTGATGAGTAATGCCTGTATATGTTGTTATTTTATGGGTTCTGCCTGTGATTACTGCATGTATGGTTTTACTGTTATTTACACATTAATCTATGTATTACCAGAATATGTTGTATGTTTATGTTTATATATATGCACATGATAATTTTTATTTCTACGGGATAGCATGGCCCGAATTGGGTGGCTGGGGGTGTTAAAAAAATTGGTATTAGAGCTAAGTGAAGTGTTCGAGTAGTGGCGTTTCCCGGCCTGTCGGTGGCTGGGGACATTATAAAATGGTATCAGAGCTAAGTGAATTGTCTGAGTAGTGGCGTTTCCCGACCTGTTGGTGGATGGGGATGACACACTTGTAGATCCATCCCTTTTTTTCATTCTTTATAGCACACAATTGATTTATTGAAATTCTACCATATTGGTTGGGAAGGTGGAAAAATACTTGTTTCAAATAATTTTAGTGGCCACATTCCTCTAGAGCTTGGGAATTGCTCCTAGATGATCATTTGAGTCTGTGCAACAATAAATTGGCAATATTTATCCCTCCAGATCTCTGCAATGCAATGTATATAAATTTCTTGGCTCCATCAATGCACTAGTATAATTCCTTCCACAGTCTCAGAACCCTGTACAAGGCCCGCTCCTCTCCATGACCCAATTCAATCCTAGGAATATATTGCTATGATAAGTGTGAGTTATGGTATAGATTGACTCTGCATCCATTACTCTGCTTGAAATACAAATGTTGTACTCCAGGGAAGTCCTAATCTTGAATCTCGATACCCCAATATGGATCGTCTGAGACGTATTTGAACTGGAGGTAGACATGGATCAGATATTTCTTCATCTTCTCATAGAAATATTTGTTAAACAATCCATACCATCCCTCGATAATTTTTCCACTGAGGATTTATGATTTCTAAGATTGGGATCTCAGCTCTGCCCAACATTTCTTTAGAGATTTCCAATTCCTTTTTAGTGTAATCACCACAAAAGGTGATGCATATGCACAATGTGAAATCTCTCATTCTAGATTGGGTATGCAGGTGATATGGATTGGATCATTATATTTTTTTTCATCTATCTCGATCCTTTCAGAGTGCAAAAAATTGGAGGAATCATCTTGTAGGGACATTTTAGTGGCAGGTCCCGGTTTGGAAAATTGGGGTTTAGAACCTTCTGGGGCCATTTTGAGGCATCAAACAATATTTATTGGGTTTAAAACTTTCTCACCATATCTGGGACCCAGTGATGCTATTCTGCACATTGACACCTTTCCAAAAATGCAAATTGTTCATCAATTGGAGCTCGTATGAAAAAATTATGCCTCCTGCAAGTTGACCTACCGTATTGACCACCATGGTATGAGAGGATGCCACGTCAACCCCCATTACTCATGCATATGGGGCTAGATATATGTGTATTTTTAAGAATATTCTAGAAGGTTCAAAACCCTATCACAATTGAGGGTTGAGGAAGTAAAAAACCTATCCCTAGATGGCTATCAGGCTATGTTAAATACCGGGCCACTAGAAGGAGAAGGTTTTACATTCTTTTGCATTGTATCTTGTTCCATAGATAAGAAAAAAATCTGAGAGTTCTATTCTATGAGAAAAATAGAGGAGGAGAGATTTTATAGCAACCATACAGGCCACAGGTCAAATGAAACTCCATAGAGAATGCCTCTTTCTTCGTACTTGAATCATTTATTTACCAGAGAAAAGAGAGCAGAGCAACCTCACCTTCTAGATGGGTTTTCTCCCATATTGAGTTTCCTAGGTCATATCTTGTGTTTATTGGTGGATGGTGTGAATGTGTTTTACTGTTCTCTATTTTTTTGTGTTTTATCTATTTTATTAGTAACTAAATATTTTGGAGATCTAAAGGAAATTAACTTTTATAGTAAATATTTCAGTATTCTATTAGATCTATTGTGACGAACTATTCTAGTGTAATATCCATGATAGTTTCTAGATCAGTAGGTCAACTGGGCTTCAATTCTGGAATCAAAACCGAGTGTGAGAAAATGGTTGTGGGGGAGCATTAAAACCATGAGGTGTTTGCAAATATAGACAAAGTGACCTCCCGTCCCATCATCCATCTCCCTCACTCTGCAATAGTGAATTTCATTGAGTACCATGCCCACAAGGATGGGACCACTCTAACAAACATTTCCTTCATGGTGTGTGAGAGAGAGAACTGCCAAAATCTTCAATCACAGAAATCATGCTTCTGGAAAGGGAGAAATCGTTGAATTTTTAGGTTGCTCCCTTGTTCATGTCTTTGTTTTTGTTGTACTTAATTTTTTGTTAATGGGAATTTTGAGTTGATCGGCTGCCAAAATCCTTCGGCTAGATTATGCTTATTGTGTATTTGTGGTTGATTAGCTTCATAATTGACATTTCCATGATATATAGCGACTCTATAAAGAAATAAAAGACATTTGCATGTGTTCATTTCACTAAGGCCTCAGATTTAGTTGGTCTTCAAAACTTAAGGGCAAGTTGCAAAGTAAACAAAGTTATCCCTTGAATTATTACTCACCAAAAATATACATATGACATGAATTTTGAAGTATAACCCTTTTTATGAAATTTTAATATGTGCTTTGCACTTTTTCAAGAACAAAAAAAATTAAAATGAGCTTTTTTTTGGACAACCATATTTTTCATTGCACTTTTGGGACAGGTTGTGACAGACTCAATTTTAATTCATTTTCACAACTACTTATCGACTCTTATTGATTGCTCACATGATATATGGTCAAGTTTTCTTTGAGATGAAAAATGAAAATGAATTGATAGTTTTCCTTGATTTATTCAAGGCCAAAATTGCTTTCTTTAATACAACATTAAGTTTCTATGATGGTCAATTAGTTGACATGGTCCATTTGTTGCAGACTTCAAAAATATTTATGACAACTTTGCATGTTACCATTCAAAGACAACCTTTAGGAGGAGGTTTGAGCAAGGGTACCTTATGAAGATCAAATGAATGCCTTATCGCTTGATGATTGGTTAAAGTAGTGAGACTCTCTCTATGAAATATAACAATCTATAGATGAACATTGTGTTTCCTTTGAAATGTTGTATATGTGTTTAAAAGATTTACTTTAGTGGGATAATTAATGCCACTACAGAAAGAGTCTTGGTGTCACACAAGCCCTCCTTGGGGATGAGCTCAAAGTCTCAATCAAGGACAAATGCTATCATATCAATTAATGGAAGGAGAAACAACAATTTTGGAAATATCTATGATAGAAGTCTAACTAGATTGCATATTCCTACATCCAAGAGTTTAACCACTATGTCATTTGTCTTAGAGTGATGGATGAAGAAGACAAATTATTTATTACATTCATTGGTGGACTGATTAATCCAATTTATAAAGAGCTTGAAATGTTTGGCATCTGCACTCTCGAACATGTATGTTGAAAGGATAAGTTAGCATAGGATAAGAAAAATTGGAGGAAGCCTAATAATGTTTCTAATGTAAAATCTAGTTAAGGAAAGAAAATCTTTGCTAAATATGGTTCAAAGAAGAAACCATTTAGTGAGACTATGTAGAAAAACATTGATCTAGGTGGATGTATAAGTTTATGACTATCTCCTAAATGGTCGTAAATCTTGCCAATTTTATATTTCTTATGCATTCAATGCATTTTTCACTCATCCCATCCATATTTATGACTTTGACAACCATGACACCTAAGTCATCATGGACTAACAAATTTGTAGAGCTCAAAATAAGCTCTCAACTATCCAAAGTGTTAGCGTCAGAAGTCACCCCTGGATTGCTTGCGGGAGCAGAGCCCGACGCCCATCAATTTTATGTCACGATTTGTTTAATGGGGTGATCGAATGGGTAAAGACTCGAGAAGGTATAGATTTAACTTAGGAAACCGGACCTAGTATGTAGAAAGCAAGGGAGGTCTTGATCCAACTTCAGTCAGTAAATGGATTAAAGGGTGGTAGATGGAAGACTTGTGAGAAGGGCAAGCAAGACTGCCTTGGGCGACAGGCCTTCGGAAGCTTGAGGGCGAAAAAATCAGAGGCCGAGATCCTCTTGGTCCAGAGATTCAAGGAGCTGAGGGGTGACTCAACTGAATCCTTCAATTCCAAGTCGTTCAGTGCTAAGAAAATCACAGGAACCGATTAGAAACAATGCAACTATTATAGTGATCCAACCTACATCATCCTATAACAACTGCAACTTGACTGGATCCTCCAATTCCAAGTTGTTCTAACACAGTAAACAAAGAGATGGAAAAGAAGCTGACATCCATAAAGTAAGAAGTCTCAAATGCCTTTCACATTAACCAGAGCGACCAGCGCTTCATCAAAACTTTACAATCGGGAGCCTTGCTCAACCATTGATAGATACAAAATACAAAGACTGAGTCTATATACTCAAGAAAATTCACCTAATAGAGGCATGTTCATTCATCCAAAGTATGGTGTCCCTTCAACCAAATTCGAACAGATAACCCCTGTTAGACGCCACCTTTACTGCGCATGGCTCTTGCAAGGAGGGTAGCTGAGCCATTAAGCACTGAGCTAGCATGTGCAGACTTCCCTGTCTAGTCGAGGACTTCAGCATGGTTTCTTTGGAACAATCAGTACGCAGGACCTCTTCAAGCAGACCGCTTGCCAGACCTTCCATTCCTCACACTTAAAGAATGAAAGGAGGCTTCAACCACTAGCCCTCATCTTCATTTACTCTAAACGAACACCAGGATCGAGGTCACATCAGATGGTGCATGGAGATCATGATGATGCATTTCGGTGACTAGGATCGATGCCTTTGCCCCCTTTGCATAGCTCTTTTATTTCTCGAGTGATCGCGGGCTGTGACCCTATGCTTATTCCCAAGGCGCTTTTGGTGTTCGTGAATAGGAAGGGGCTAATCCCTATTCTTGAAATCGCGATGAACGAAACATCGAGACAACTTAATTTGGTGCCATGCGCCCCTCTAGATCTGTAGGTTTTGAACTCTCTCGACGATGTTGTGGGTCCCAGGTCCTAGACGCTCTCGTCGCTTCGCGCATCGGGGGTATGAGGGAGCTGCTCCTTGTGCTTCGAAATCGCGATGGGAGAAAAGGCGGGGAGCCTAATCGTGCAACATGTGTCCCTTTTAGATGGACGGTTGAGACTTCTCCTCGATATGGTGGGCCCACCTTTGGGCGCTATCGACACTTCGGGGTTTGGGGTTTCGAGATGTACAATGACATAAAACCTTCACCCTTTGAACTCGCAACTGTCGAAAAGCCGATGTGACCAGCTCTCATGCCACGTTTTTTTTGGGATGAACGGCTACCATCCATTCCTGCATACAATATGGGCATGATCTATTTGCGCTATTCTTGGTGCAACTCTGCTATCCGCGATTTCCCGCTGGCCGTTGATCTGCTCATATGGATGGATCTGGACCATTGACACTATAATTTTGCCCGCTCGTTTGATTTTAAGTCTGAAAAGGACTTCTTCTATGCGTTGTGATTGGGCACTCCTCGTGCAACCTGCAGACCTAGATATCCCGATGCTGAAGACAAGTAATGTTGCTAACACAAAGAATGCTCAAAAGAGAGTTCGTATGCAAAATTTATGCCCCCTAGAAGTTGATGTACCAAATAGGCTCCTCAAGGCCTGCATTCCTTTCACCAACTCAACTTATAGGGTTAGGTTTTTTTCCTCTTAGGAATTTTGAAATTATGTTAAAATGTAGTTTCATCCATGTAATCTTATGTTTTTGTGAATAACTATTGGCTAGCACTTGAAATAGTTATTTGGAGAATATTGAAATGAAAATAACCAATCCTACCTTGTTAAATATTGCATTATCAAAGGTATGCCTTCTAGCTATGATATTAGTAAAATATGCATGTTCAAAGCCATCATATTAATAATACATAAATGTTTCCTTATTTGACAATTGTACTTGATATTGTCTTGTTTGAAAACATCCAATGTGAAGATGATAGCTTGTGGGTTTCCACTTTCTCACTGGGTTTATGTGACTATTGCTATTTTTGGTGCTAATGTTTATGTTGTTGTTTTTGGTTTCCATCCATTTGCTTTCTTATCTAGACCTTGATTTTTGAAAGTTGGTAAGTGGCTAGTGTGGATCTCCCAAGTTACATTGAGAATGTGGTTGTCCAATAAGCTTAAAAATGATTAGGATGCATGGTTCACTTAAAAAATACCTATTTGAATTGAAAAAAAACTTTAAAAATGATTAGGAGGCATGGTTCACTTATTTTCATATGCCCACCCTTGTACCATGTAGAAAAATCACATGATTACTTGATTATGCCAAATGAAGGATCAATCCATAACAATATTCAACCTTATAACTTGGTGAATTTTTCTTCTAACATTCTCTTAATTATTTACCAATGACAATTATCTTTTGAAAATTGAAATAGAAGCATGTTTTTCTAGTGTTTCCACTTCCGATTTCCATTAGTGTTGATGATTTGCACCTACTATCAAATGTTGATAATTGCACCAACATATTATTGTTGCAATGTTCTTTCAACCATGATGGGACTCATATTCTGAGTGGAGGAGTGATGATAATCTCTTCATATGGCATGAACTACTCTCCCTAACAATGACAATTTGGGAATCGTGGTGAAGGAGAAAGATCACAAATAATGAGGGCCATTATTGTAAGTGAGTTAGTGAGATGTGATCTAGAGGCGTATAACCAAACTCCTATTTTAGCATAGATCTAACTTATTTTAAACTTTCATTTAACATTGTATACAAAGAAGAAGCATCTATTAGCTATTCATCATGTAATATCATCTTTAATCACACAAAATTTTGATATCAAAGAAAGTAATACCAAAAAATAAATTATATTAATGTCAATAAATAACCAAATATTACAAAAGAGGTGGTTGCTAGTGCATATCATGATGTGGTTCATAAATACAAGGGGTAAGGTGAAATAACTAACTTTTCTAAAGAATATGACATGGATTCCCTATTAGAAGAACCTTCAATATCTCTTAGAGAGAAAGGAAGTATGTTTAGAGAGGCACCAAAGAGGATAAGATCACCAAATAACAAAAATAGAGATGAAGATCAACTCTTACAAGATGAGAATGAAACAAAGAACTTGTGGGATCTTACATCTCCTAGGAGAAGTCTACTAAAAATGATTGATGGTGATTCCCCTTCAATATTTGGATTTAATGTTAATATAATTACATCAACATGGATAACACAAGCTATGATGGATGTCCATCTAGTCTAGTTTCCAAGGTTGATATTAATAAGTGGGAGATCAAGCATTAATCTCTCTTGAGCTTTAGAGAAGTGGAGATTAGGGTCAACACATACAAAAAAATTGTTGTGAAAAAGGATCAGTATTAATAGAGGGATTTGTAGTAGTATATCAACATTTTCTAGAGGAGGGATAAATTATGTTTCTTTTCCCAAACATGCAAAATAAGTACATATTATAGTTTAATGAAAATATTTCCTATAATTATATTCATTTTATACAATATCAAAATATTCTCCAAGAGTTCAAAATGTTTTATAATCTAGTGAAAGATTCACTAAGACTCCATAATATTTTATAATTTAGTGAAAGATTTGCCAAGAATTTACAAGGTTTTATAATTCAGTGAAAGATTCTCAAGACTTTATAATATTTTATAATTCCAAAAACTTATATATACATATTATATTATTGATAACATATATTTCAAATTTTCCTATGTATCATGGGGATTCACCTGTTTATTATACATCTAAATTTACCAAGGGTTCTTAAAATTTTCCTTGTAAGTGGAAGGGTCATAATCATCTCATGGCACATTTCCCTTTCTATGGGTCATATATCTACAAAAATAGACTTCATAAACATGGGAAACAATGAATTCATAGGAGAAATACACCCACAAATTGGAAACCTCACTAGTTTAATATTGCTCGTGTTAGAGGGAAATTTTATTACAAGGGTAGTCACTTCTTCACTTGCTTCAAAAGTTGGAGAGGTTATATATAGATTCCAAAAATTTACAAGGAAACATCCTAATAAAAAATGAAGCATCTCAAAAGCTTAGGCATCCTATCTCTTTTGGAAAATAATCTCTCTGAAGGAATCCCTAATTTTGTTGTCAACACCTAGTGGTTAAGATATCTAGATCTTCATCAGAAATAGTTATCAAGTAATATCCCTAAAATATAGGGAAACATATGAACTTACTATTACTAGGCCTAATACATAATAGGCTTAGTGGGCAGAAACCTCCAAAGGTTGCAGGCTTGCAAATTTAGCTTTCTATTTCAACCTTTCAAATAGTTTATTCAATGATCATGTGTCTTTGGAACTAAGTAAGATGACTATGCTTCAAGATATAGATATTTCTTCCAATTGTTTCATGAGTAAAACATTCCAAGTGCACTCATATGGTGCAAAGAATTAGAATCCTTGAATCTTTCCTACAACCCACTTGAAGGTATGATCTTAGTTTCACTCATTGAACTTTAGTTTGATCTCAGTTTCATTCAGTGAAATTCAAAGTCTTCAAGACATGAAAATGCCCATGTCATTGTAAAATATCAAAATGCTCCACCACTTGAATTTTTCTTTCAAGGAGTTGTCAGTGGAAGTCCATAAAGGTAGATATTTCAAAATTTTGTTGCCACAATGTTTATGGGAAATCTTGGTTTATATGGACCTTGGGTAAGTCTGTCACCATGCTTTGCTCACAAACATAAAAGTGTTTCACATCTAAAAATGGTTATTATATTTGTTGTTATAGCTAGAACAATTGTGGTATTTTGTTTGTTTTTGGGAATCTTGCAAAGATGAAATTGCAAGAGGCATATTCTTAGAGAGGCCATGGCATCCATTAATGTAGGGCATCAAATAATTTCCTATGGGGATCTAATCAATGAAAAAAATGAAATTAGTGACACCAACTTGTTAGGAGTTAGTGTTTTTGGAAATTATTACAAGGGGATTTTGAACAATGGAACAATGATCATTTTCAATATTCTAATTTGGAAAATGAAGGGCTTCACAAGAGTTTGATAGTGAGTGCAAATATTTGGGTAGAGTTGGGCACCGAAATATGATTAGAAGAGTCATAAACTCGTATTGTAAGACCCTTCTTATGGACCTAAGATTTATGTGGACTTGTGTACTAAATTTTTGTTATCTAATAGTGGACATTCTATTCTAATTCATATATGGTTATGAACTTGTGTAATTATTCTATTGTAATATTCAAATCTGATTCAAATTTTTTTGTTGTAATCAAAATAATTTCTATTATGTGCAACCTTATTTACTTTAATTACTATTATTATTTCTTTTTTACTAACAACATAATTCATCTAAATTTATAGAAAATTAGAACAATTCATTTAGCAATTAATAACAATTTAACAATTGATAACTAGTGATGAGGAATAACTCTGATTATATTTCATTTAATATGGTGGTGTAGCTCCATGCAAATTAGATTCCCTCCTCTGCAAATTGAATTGTTCATACTATATTTACCTCCAAACCATCTAAGAACAACCTCCCCATCTCCCTATCTCTAAGAAATCCCAAGGTTTCTTATCCCCCCACACCCAAATCTCAAGAACAACACCCATCCCACCAATATCTCAAAATCATAGTCACTCTCTATCACACTTCACAATGTTCATGGTTTTTCACTTCCAATGGTTCTCCTTTCCTTTAGCCAAACTTTTCTTTTCCCCAAATCCTACAACACCTTCTCCTTTCCCCAAATTCCCCTTTATGCCTTATCTACCACTATCTTCCTAGCCTTCCTGGGAAGGGTCCTAGGAAGGTCAATTATTATAAAATAATATTTCCACCACCTACCCACATTTATTCATTTGACATCTATCTAATCCATTAATTAAATCTAAATTGGGTAAGTCACAAAATCCAATATTACTAAATGAAAATCAATCCAAAAGAAATCCAATTTCCCATTTACCAAAATATAATAAATCCTAAAATAAATCTAATTATTTAATGAAGTAATTTTACAATCCTTTAATTTTAATTATACTACAAACATCACACACCCACCATAAATAATAATAACCAGTATATATTGTAATGATACTAGCATACACACACAAAATATGTATGCTTATCTAGCACATACATAGTTCGTCCATGTACTAATAATAGCAACTGTCACATCTAATGCATAGTTTTTATGTGCTCTCATCCAATCATGCAAGATAATAATCCTTAAACACAATAATATAAGTGGTCAACTTACATATTTATAAAGTAAAAATTCATGCAATTATAGAATAAAATAAAATGGCCATGCACATCGTTCCTCCACTAAATTTTGGGAGAACTAGGAGTTTCATCTTTTGTATGCTCATCATTGTACTTTTCCCATTGATTGACTAAATCATCACATAGAATCTGGTGGGAAAACACATGTTTCTCTTTGGTAGATTCAAAATACAAATATCCCACCCAAACCTCTTGATATACTTTTCTATTTTTGGAAATATGGACTCTAGTAGAGTCGTTGTTCTCATTTCACTTGTTAGGAATTTTTGAAGGTGCCCACACTATAATGAGAAAATATTCTTACCTCCGCTTCATGCTTCATTGCATTCTCCTTAAATTGATCCGTAACTTTGGTGGCTAGACAAAAGCCCTCAGGTTGACCAAAACTGGGTAGTTTGCATTGTACAATGGTGCTTTCTATCAAGTCCTAGATTTTGATGCAAGAAAACCATTCATCCTCGATTCATTTATGTGACTCACTATACAATCTGCCGCAGTAATTGCTTGCTTGTTTGATTCTATATAGCTTGGCCTTGTTCAATATCTTGCTATCGTGATCCTTGTGACCCCATTTCTTCTATATTTTCTTGATTAAATATACCTGGTCTTTTACTTTATCTTGCTACACCTTCCAAAAAAGATTTATTTCTATAATATAGAAAATTGAATTCTTAGCCCTTATAATCCAAACACTTTTGCAATGAATTCCTTCCAGATTGGATCATGATCTTATCTTCTTCCAAGACTTCCTCAATAAAATTTCTCACTGCATCTTGTGATTCCTAGTAGTATTTGAATTGGTTATCCAATATAGTGATTTGTTTACCAAGGCTTTAAATTTCCTCTACTTTTGCTTTGGCCTTGTCTATGATGGCATGAGAAATCACTATCCTAGATGAAAATAGGTCATTGAGCTTAGATTTCTTTGTATCAATCATGGCCGATTCCTTAGTCATGTAAATGATGGAGGAATACATATCCTCCTTCTTCCTCTTTTTGGTTCGCTTCATAATTGCTTGTTTTTGTTAGTCGTATGCTATTGATTCAACATCAAAAACTTCTTCCATAGGTTCTGGAATCGTCTGGTCACCTTGTTATCGCTCAGTTTGTAGTTTAGGTCAAGTAGCTAAAAGGCAAGGGTCAAACTGGCATAATAGGAGCTTCCCCACCCATTGTCACCTCGATGGGGGGATCTTTCTATTTCGGGTGGCTAAACCCAAGGGAGACGTCCCTGGCAATATGGGGTTTCGAAAGGTAAAGGCTTAAGGATTAAGGCAAGTTTTCCCTTCACAGATTACCACCAAGAAGATAGTCAGATGAAGAAGAACCACAGAAGAGGCATCTGCTTGCGAGACAAGACAATAATGATACTAATACATGCAACAGTGGTTAATACTTCATTAATCAATGACTATCAACATTTAATGTGCATGAGCATAAATAGCAGTAAATATTGACGAAGTCAATGTTTGCAATAATGGAAATGGAAAATTTAAATCACTTGTCAATAAATACCAGAATGATATAGCATCCAATAAAAATGATCAATCCTTGAATTAACTCAATGCATTAAATATCATTAAATGCTCACATATAACAGAGTTGTTGTGTCACTATGCTAGAGATGACATCATCTTTTCCTAGGGTTAGTATGGCAGACAAAGAGGTCAACGTTTTGTTATTTAGCCAATGAAAACTATCAATACATCAATGTCTATTATTAGATGACTAAGCCACAGTGTTTTCTATCAACCAAAAGTTCAAAAAAGGCATGACATCATCATTAATTTCCAGGTTAGTAGACGTTAGGGTTAGTTAGGGTTTCAAATTTGAGAATTTTGAAAGGTTGTTTTGACACAACAAGCTCAACGTTGGAGAGAAATACTAGTGCCTTAGGGTATTATGGAGTCAAAAGTAAGGGCAAGGCTTCAGGAGGATAAAAATCTAAAGACTAGAGAGTTAGGTTCTATGTTGCTGCAATGGCAGGTCCCTAGAATCAAAACCCTAAGGGGAGGAGGCTCATTCCAGTGTTGCTTAAGCAAGGCCTCATGCTCCTCCCTCTTTCTTTAAATATTCTTGGCAAAACGGCTAGCTTTAAAACACAAATCTAAGGGTGAAAAGTGTTGCAAGAGCAAGGCCCTTCAAACCCTAAAAGTCAAAACCCTAGGTGTAGAATCAACTAGGCCTAGGACGTCTCCTTCCTTCAACTTATGTTTAAATGATAACTCAAAAAAAGGATGATTGGTGCAACAACGACTAGGCTATATCTTCCTTAATCAATGGCTAAAACAAGTTTCTCAATCATGGGGACATATAGTAAGGACCTACTTGTGTGCTTTCTACCTAGGGTTTCAAGATTAAGCAATATAATAGCAATGAAATAGCACAAGAGATTTAGCCTACAACCATTCATTCAAGAAGTTTTGCATGAAAAATACACTTACAAATCATGAAGAATGCTCATCAAACCCTAGTTGTAAACCTTCCAATGAGAGAAACACCATAAAAATGCCAAGAATAATCCTCCACAAGAGTTGCACCTCACCTCCAAGAGAAAAATACCAAGACAAAAGGCTAAAAGTGATCTCTCACAAGAGAGTGAGTTATGTTATGTTAAAAATGAGAGGCAACGTCCTCTATTTATACCATCCAAATGACCTCTAATTTTAAAAATAGGTCATTAAAACAATCGACAAGGCTGACTTTTAATTTTACACTATTTTTTCATTAATCTGCTAAAATATGTCATAAAATGAGCTAAAAGGGGGACGTCAAGCCCTTATGAGGGAGACGTTGGCCCTTTTTGGGCAAACACAACATCCAAAGACCAAAATGTTGGCGCTTCTAGGGCTCCTCCAAGCTGCCACATGTGCCAAATGATCCCAGCACACTGCCACAGGCTCCAGACAACGTCTAGCTACCTCAGGTGACATCCTGTCCATCAAAGGCAAATGCCCTGTTTGCAGTGGGTGATTGCCCCTAGGCTGGGCTCTACCAAAGTATCCTGGTGAAACGTCCTTCTGTCTTCTTGTGCAAAGGCTCATCATAACATCATACTCTCTCTAC
Source organism: Picea engelmannii (assembly GCA_009831015.1). Classification (NCBI taxonomy): domain Eukaryota; kingdom Viridiplantae; phylum Streptophyta; class Pinopsida; order Pinales; family Pinaceae; genus Picea; species Picea engelmannii. The sequence continues at coordinate 137,884 of ML779319.1, forward strand.
CATCCCAGAAACCATCTGATGGGATCTTCAGCCCCATGGAGGTCCGAGCTAATCATATCCCCATGTGTACCAGTCCACTGGTACCTGTCCGTCGGGCATGGTCCTGCACATCAAAAACTACGCCCTCCATGGGCTCATCAGTCCTCGGGGTCATAGCAATGTCAATCATGTTTCATCATTAAATTTATCAAATACATGCATGAAATCCTTAGCATATCATCTAAGAGCTCAAAGAAAATACACAGATCTACCATACAAAGTTTGAAGAGACAAACAGGACAACCTATTGGGCTAATATCCACAAGAAAAGGAGAGTTTCCATAGAATATCATTCAGGCCATGTTCGTGAAGTGATATGGTCTAGGGATGTCCAGTCATAGTAAGACCAAGGGCAGGTGTTGTCTGTGGGTGCCTTTGTAGGAGGCAAGCTGTACCCATCATGGATGCACTTTTTCCAAGCCCCTTTATTGCCTTTATTTTTCATTTATTGCTTTTCTTTCTTTTTACTTCAAGGTCTGACCAAAGGACACTGCCTTGGCGTGGTGACCAGAGCTGACAGTGTGTTGGCAGCCAATTCAATTTTTTCTATTGTCCTATAAGATGCCTACACCTATGTCTTCTGAACTTCAAATTGTCGTCACATTTTTCAAATAGACGATATTTTCATTTCTTGCGACACTTGCAAATTGGTCTCCATTTAGTTTTCACGATTGTAAGCGTGAAAAATCCTCCATCGTTATTTGAATTGTCATGATCTTTTATTGATATTTTGAGTGGCACTTACCTTTGGTTTATCATTATGTGGCTGAAAGGATTTTCGAACTATGCCTATTTGGACATTTTTATATTGGTTGCATAACTTGATTTTATAAAACTGGTAAGGCATTGAGCATATAGATTTATATTTTTGACTTGCCTAGTCATTGAATTGTATAGGGGTCATGGTTTATTTTTGTTTTTATATATATGATGTGATTCTTATGATAATGTTTTATAACTCTTGGCTTATCAATTTTATGAATTCGATTGCCACAATGGTTTTAAAACGCTTGATTAAACATTTATGCAATAGCGCGTGGTTAACATTTGGGGTTTGATTTTATGTTGAATGACTTTGGTTTGAAAATCTATAGTTGATGGCGCATTGGTATATCACTCACCGTTTGATCCTTTGGTTGGCCGAATAATATGGTTTTGTTATGATTGATTGAATAGAGGATTAATTCGCTGGTTGTACTTTGCCATTACTATTATGCATGGCAGTGAATAACTCCACCACCCTCGCATGCGCACATTAATGCTTCCCCTTTGATCGTTCATTGTGGTTAGATCGAATGACTCTGCTCCTGTATGTTGGTAAATTCAACCCAAACCCTTACCATGTGCTCGTACCATGGCCCCTGTCGTCTGATCTGAACCTAATGGTAGCCAGGCTCTGTTGATGTTCGACAGTGCCCGTAGTGACCTCAAGGACAATGGGTGGCTCCCGTTCATACAAAAATTCGAGGGTTTTAACCTTTGCGTTGCTACGCAATTCGCCATGACCTTTGATGGATGTCGAGCCAAGGTCGTTGATGTTCAATTGCAAATTGACGAGCAGTTTATCAGTCTTGCTACGGGTTTGCCTGCCACTGGACAATGATGGTCCAAGAATTGCAAGGTGGAGGAGGTCCCTTGGACTCTACTCTTCCAGTCGCGTAAGGTTGTCTCCTGTGATAAAGGTTTTCCCGTGACCATGCTGAAACAACGTTGGCATGATTTATTGATGATTATCAAATAGTTTATCACTTGCGAAGGTCGGTATGGGTTTGTTTTCTTACACCACCTTCGTTTGCTTATGGTTTTTATGGGTTATCAGCTCAATATGCCCTATTACTTGCATAGAAGCCTGTTTAAAATGTCAAAGAAATACAAAAGGAACCAGGCTGATAGCAACCTTTTTCATTATGGGCTGGTTAAGATTATTGTTGTCTATCATTTGGGGTTACACAGAGACTATTGGAACGATTTTCTTACTCAGAATGATTTTGAAGATTCAAACCCTCCACAGGTTGACAAACCTGTGGTGAGCGAAGACAAGACTGTACCCCCGGTACCCTACAGCATCCTGTTACCTAAACCCTTGCCCGATTCACCTATCGACCTATCCCATATTGTGACTAAGAATGCTGAGACTATGAGCAAGAAGCCTAAAGCTGAACTTACTGCAAACACCAAAGGAAAAAAGAATGCCCGTTTAATTTCTCGGATGGCGAGGAACAATCCCAAACCTCTTGTCAATCCTAACCCTATTGTGTTAAGTGAAGACTCTGACTCGGAAGTGGAGCGTTTCTTGGCTAGTGAGTACCCCTATTCAGAAGGTTTGTGTGCCGAACCCTCGTATGAATTTGTGTCAAACCTACCACCTTGCCTGCAAAACGACCCTAACTACCCTGGCATTAAGCTGCCTTGTGAAACTCCCGGTCATTTATCTAAACCCTCTCCTGCTCTGCCGAAACCTACAGTGCCACCCTGTGATCAATGCAGCTCATGGTTAGAGAGATATTATCTTGATCTGCCAATGCTACAGTCTAGAATTCACTCTTTGGAGGACCAGGTTGCACGGCTTACCAGTCAAAAGGCTAAATTGCAAGCCACAGATAAGAAACAAAGGACGACAGGTTCCATCTTGTTTAAAAATGTGGAGTCAACTACAGCGGTCGTGAATTCTAAGTTGGCATAATTTGAGCAGCATCACACAGGTATGTTTTGATATCACTTGTTTATATAATGAATTCGAATTTGGTTTTGGATAACTCTGTTTATAACATTGATTTGCTCTGTCACATTGTATGTACTCCATACATGGCTATGCTTTGACTAAATGGAAATTCGTTTTCCCAGTTTATCTACGATTGGATTTTCTTCGATTTGATTGATCTCGGTGTGGATTTGATTGGTTTGATTTAGCTTAAATTGGATGCTCTGCTTTCAATTGAAGTCGTTTATTATAGACACAAGTTGTTTCTCATCTTTCAATTTTGAACACAATCACATTTTGATTCGTCTGGTTATAATGTATACGATATGATTGGCTATAATGGTTAACTGTCACGGTTTTATGTTCCATATGACTTTCGACCAATAGGAATATAATTCGGATTATGTTCATATGCATCCAAATCGTGAATAGATTTGATTCATAACAGTTATACCCACCCGGTTAATTCGCATTGGTTTACTCGACTATGTTATTAGTTGGTTTCATATTGCAATGAATATGTTGTTTGAATTCGATTCGAAGAACGAAATTGATTGTATCCAGGTTAACGATTTGTTTCTATATCAAACTCAGTTGTGATTTGTTTTGATTACTTGCCCAGTTTATAATTATAACCTCTATTGATTCTATTACGATCCTGTCTGTTGACTGTGCAAGGATCAATCACGAAATTGGTTTGGTCGATGCTGTTATGTATGATTTCGTTTACACATAATCGAAACAGTTCCTTCCATCTGTGTATTCGATTGAACGATTTGAATCTTTTGTTATATCATTATAGCTATGAAAAGTGTGAAATGGTTGTGTTGGATTAGATCATATCACATACGATATGATTTACTATCGATTTCATTTGGATATGAAACAGTCTTGTTACTGTTTGACCCGATTTTATGGTAAAAGAAAAACAGAGTATTCTTACCCCTGTTTTCGTTTAAATCACTTTAGATTATGTTTAATATTGAATGATAAAATCATGTGAATCTTGAGTGATTCATTTCAAGTGATCATTGGAAGAAAATTGGTTTTAATTATTTTAAAAGATTTGATTTGATTTCGATTCTGATCCTGTATGTTATTTTAGACTAGCTACAGAATCAGATGATTCTGTAGCTAAGTCTGTAGGATTAAATTTTTATTGTTTTGTTAATAAAATATCTTTCTAACTTGATATTTTTGGTCTATTGCAGATGAATTCGAAATTGCAGTGGATTTGATGAGCAGTTAGGGGATATTTGAAATATTTTATTTGCATTTTAGTTTCCTAGTTTAGTTGATTTTGGGAATATCTCCCAGATTATGTAAAACAGTTTGATATTATCCACAGGGAGGTTTTACCATGTGGAGAGACTTATAAATACCTATCATTTTTGTAATAATGAACATCCTCATTCGTGGGAGAACAAGGATATGGAATTTTAATACAGACTGGGACAGAATTTGATGTTCTGCTACAGCTTTAGCTTTTCATAATATCAATATTTTGTTTCATGTTCTTGTGTATCAATTTGCATTTGGTTAATGACTACTTTAGCTATCTTAGTCATTTGCAAATGATATAATTTTAATCACTGTAATCCATATCTGATTTCTTCCAAGCATTTAAAAAAGATAGCAATTTCTTAGTTCAGTTTGTGAATGACAGATTTCTCTTCTTCATGAGTTGAATTATTAAATATAAGTTTTTGCATAACAGGTTTCCCTTATTACAGAGATTTATAAATTATAAAATTGTTACGATTTTTTATGTCTTGTTTGTCCTGTAAACAACTCAAAGAGCAGCGCAACCTATCGTTTACGAGAAGCTTTTGGATTATCCAGTGTGAGTTTCCTTCCTCCGACCAGCTTCGAAGTCATCATACGCAGGGCAAATTAGGAGCGTTTCCAGGTCAGTTTGTCATTTGTTTAGTATATTTATTAGTAGTTTAATTGAGATATTAGTTTAGTTATATTTATAGGTAGAATTAACATATTAGATTGTTTAATTTCAGTAAATATATTAGATTGTTTAATTTCAGTAAGTTTCATTTCTTATTCATAAAATCGTAAAAATCAAAAAATATCTCTAGCTGTCTTAGGGCAGAAAGCAAATGAGTTTTACAGGTTTTATTCAAATCTGCAACTTGTAGATATTGTATATTTGTGAATAAGTTGTAATTCAATTAGTAATTAGATATTTAATTAGTAGAGTTAGTATAGTTGTAATTAGTAGTTTGTATATATAGTAGTAGATTAGTTAGTTTGTTTAATAGTTAGTTTTAATTAGATTAGTTAGTATTAGTTCATTTTAGTTATTGTTAGTTAGTTTAGTTTGTTTTTAGTTAATCATTTTTATTCAGTTTTAGTTAGTTTAGTTTGTTTTATTTGATTTAGTTAGATTAGTTAGTTTAGATTAGTTTTCTCTTTGGTTTTCTTAAGACCTTAGATCGGCTAACGGAGCCGCTAAACCCGTCAGGGTGGTTCATTCCAAACGGCTTGGGTTATTTAGACAACCCCGGACCGGTTCCACTCTCTCAGTTGACGGACGGTCAATTTCGCTCGTCAGCACAGTGTTACCCACTGGTATCTTCACAGAAATGATAAGGCTGGCTCGTGATGAGACCGCCTTTCCTTTGGTCATGCAACCAAAGGTCATCGCCCTGGCATGGTGACCAGATAATGGCAATGTCATACCGCTGGATACCTATAAACATAACGGGTCGGCTCGTGATGAGACCTCCCATCCTCTTGGTTAGGTCTTGTTTTATTATTTCTCTTAGGGTCCCTTTAGTTTCTTATCGAGAGGCCTTTTATTGCCTTCTCAGGGATCCCTAGGTGAAGCATCTATGGGTTTTATTTCCTATGGATTTTATCTTTTACCAGCTTCTTTTACCCCCTGGGCCTTTAGCCCCTTCTTCCCACAGGACAAAGTGTACCCTCAAAGGTCATCCTAATGGCTGGACTAGGGGAATGGGGTGGATGTGTGTGAAATAAGATGTAAAATGATAGAATGGTGGGAGCGGACGATGGCTCTGTGAATCCCCCCTAGTGGCTAACCAAAAACATGAATACAATCTTGCTAAGTCACCCCGTTAATCCCCCCAAGCAATGGTCAAGTGGATTAGTGTAAGATCCAAGCAGTCATCAGAAATGTAAGGAACCTGATGCATATATAAGAAAGTTATAATGATCAAACATGACACATACCATGATACCTTGGACCAATTACCTCATGGAGAAAGAGTCTTCTCTGATGCAAGTCCAAGCCGATAGTGATGGAAGCTGCTACTACTAACAAGACAAGTCTAGCGAAGAAGAAGAAGAATGGGCCCTCCAGGCCCATGCTCAGGTCAATCCTTCTCTCGGTACTCCATGTCTAGGACATGTGGGCCTCGAGACATGATCTCCTAGTTATCCCTAGATATCGGGGATAACATTTGGCTCTAACTCAGGGACATGTGCTCACCGTAGAGTGCATGAGAACCTCAGCATCTCTGGCATAAACTTGCAGACTTGCTCACACTTGACAAGGAAGCATCAACGACAAAAGGTGGGGTGGTATCGCCACCCCACAAAATAATACATGTATATAAGGTAATCATAAATGCAAATAAACAGTAAAACACTTACCTGTACTTACCTGTTGGCTGCATGTTGGTGTAGTCAAACAACCAATGAAGCCATCCCAACAATGTTCCTTGACACCTGCCTTTGTGCTTCATCATAAGCCAAAACAATGATAAATCGAGCACAAAAATATCACGAGTTAGAATACATATCACATCATCGAGAAAGTCAGAATCTAACTCATGGAGGTGGGTGGGAGGGAGAAAATCCTGCCAAGTCCATCTCTAAGAAAAGTACTCAATCCTATCCAAGAAAGGGTCATGAAAAATACAAGGTTCAGAAAACTGACTCGAAGGGCCTGTAAACTGGTTACCTAGGACATCCTCACGCTCTAAAGTCAAGGAAGGAATCGACAAAGATTTAGCAGATGACTGACAAACTATCAAGGGAAAGTTGAAAAACTGATTGGAACTAGCATTACCCAACCAACCCTTGGAGTCTAGGGTTTGCCCAGGAGGAAAATCAGCATAAAAAAGGTACTTCCCAACTACACCTTTAATGGAAAAGAATGGAAAAGTAATAACAGGTGGTTGGGGTGAAAAGTCATGAGAAACCTTCTTTAGACAAACAATGTCCTTACTTGTATTAAAATCTGAGCACAACGGTGGTTGGCAATCATCTTCGTGAAAAGAGTCCAAATGCTCAAAAGGGTACTCATAAAAAATATCAAGGTAAGACTGAAAATCATCAGAAGAATGAGGTACTAGGTCATCCTTGGTTTTTTGAAAGGTACAAGTAAAAACCTCATCTCCTTGTTTCCATTGGTCGGAAGTAATCTGTTGTGACAATTGCAAGGGCAACAACTGGAAATGACTCTCGGTTTCATAGATGGGATCCAGGTCATAACGAACTATATCCCACCTACGTCTCCCAACATGTATGAACTCATCAATGTTATCAACAGTGTCACTATCTGTGTCATAGCATGTAGGGTTTGAAAAATTTGAAAATTCATCCTCCTCCTCCTTTTCATCACAAGGTAAAGCATTATCAAAAACTAGGATAGGAGGGTAACTTACTGTTTCTTGTTGCGCAGGAACTTTGAGGAGCTTGATGTTTTCAGCATGTGTCATTGTTTCATCCTCATGGACTGTTTCTTCATCTTTGATTGCATAGCAAGGGCCATCAACTTTGTTCAAAGCTCTCTTTTCTCCTTCATTTTCTGAATCAAGAAACAAGGTGTCATCGGCATCTTGAAATGGAAAAAAACTAACCTCATCTTCTTTTTGTTGTGCAGGAGAAAAGGGCCCTTGGATTGCTTCATCAGAGGGAAGGGCACAAATTGATACTTCATCATTTTTCTCAGGTTCTGTTTTCTTAACCATGTCTTCAATCATCCCATGTTGAATGATGTTCTGCTTCCCTTCTTCTTGGAAATCATCAACAAGGTTTTCATGGGAATACAAACTTTCCATAGTAAGAGTACCCGAGGTGAAGAGGTCCTTCATCCCGGATGAGAAGATGTTTCGTTCAATTTCTTTAGCCATGCCATAAGCTTCGTTGAGCGTCCTTGGGGCCCTTTTACTGAGGGGCAAACCTAGGTGTGCCAAGATCGCATGGGTATAGAGATCGACAATATACTCTTCTTTGAGATGATGGCTTGTAGGAATCTGATATAGAGTGCCCTCAAACCCACTCTGGAATTTAAATAGAGTTTCCTTCTCAGTTTGTTTCATATGCTTGAATCTTTTAAGCAGTACTGAGATATCTCCCAAACTTATGCCCCATTCCTTGAGAAAAATTTCTTCCAGGTGGTTCATGGAGGTGATGCTAGCATCGGGAAGACTATCATACCACTTTTTAGCTTTCCCATGAAGAGTGGTGGGAAAAATTTTCATCACTACATCTTCGGCATCATCATCGACAGGGTGGAGTCCAAAATAAGAATAAAAATTTCTCATGTGAAAGTCAGCTCTTTCCCCATCGCTACCAGTGAATCTAGGGAGCCATCTTTTGGATATCCGGGGCATTTGTCTTGGGTATCCTGGGATTTTGCTCATGTCCAAAGGCTTGTAGTTCCCGGGATCCCATTGTGAAGTCATTGTTGGCTTTGTCATCAGTGGAGTCACCAGATAATTTTCTTGAAACTATCAAAGAAAAAGGGGAATAACACCCTAGTGGAGTCACCAGGTAAGCTTGTAAGAATAAGGCATCTAGAGGCAAGGCTTACCAAAAGATTTGTCGTTCAGGAAGATTGACTCAGTGTTCCCCGGCAACGGCGCCAAAATGCTATCACTCAGTTTGTAGTTTAGGTCAAGTAGCTGAAAGGCAAGGGTCAAACTGGCGTAACAGGAGCTTCCCCACCCACTGTCTCCTAGATAGGGGGCTCTTTCTATTTAGGGTGGCTAAACCCAAGGGAGACGTCCCTGGCAATCTGGGGTTTTGAAAGGTAAAGGCTTAAGGATTAAGGCAAGTTTTCCCTTCACAGATTACCGCCAAGAAGATAGTCAGATGAAAAAGAACCACAGAAGAGGCACCTGCTTGTGAGACAAGACAATAATGATACTAATACATGCAACAGTGGCTAATACTTCATTAATCAATGACTATCAATATTTAATGTGCATGAGCATAAATAGCAGTAAATATTGACGAAGTCAATGTTTGCAATAATGGCAATGGAAAATTTAAATCACTTGTCAATAAATACCAGAATGATATAGCATCCAATAAAAATGATCAATCCTTGAATAAAATATCATTAAATGCTCACATATAACAGAGTTTCTACGTCACTATGCTAGAGATGACGTCAGCTTTTCCTAGGGTTAGTATGGCAGACAAAGAGGTCAACGTTTTATTATTTAGCCAATGAAAACTATCAATACATCAATGTCTATTATTAGATGACTAAGCCACAGTGTTTTCTATCAACCAAAAGTTCAAAAAAGGCATGACGTCATCATTAATTTCCAGGTTAGTAGACGTTAAGGTTAGTTAGGGTTTCAAATTTGAGAATTTTGAAAGGTTGTTTTGACACAACAAGCTCAACGTTGGAGAGAAAAACCAGTGCCTTAGGGTATTATGGAGTCAAAAGTAAGGGCAAGGCCTCGGGAGGATCAAAATCTAAAGACTAGAGAGTTAGGTTCTATGGTGCTGCAATGGCAGGGCCCTAGAATCAAAACCCTAACGGGAGGAGGCTCATTCTGGTGTTTCTTAAGAAAGGCCTCATGCTCCTCCCTCTTTCTTTAAATATTCTTGGCAAAACGGTTAGCTTTAAAACACAAATCTAAGGGTGAAAAGTGTTGCAAGAGCAAGGCCCTTCAAACTCTAAAAGTCAAAACCCTAGGTGTAGAATCAACTAGGCCTAGGACGTCTCCTTCCTTCAACTTATGTTTAAGTGCTAACTCAGAAAAATGATGATTGGTGTAGCAATGGCTAGGCTATATCTTCCTTAATCAATTGCTAAAACAAGTTTCTCAATCATGGGGACGTATAGCAAGGACCTACTTGTGTGCTTGCTACCTAGGGTTTCAAGATTAAGCAATATAATAGCAATGAAATAGCAAATGCAATAGATTTAGCCTACAACCATTCATTCAAGAAGTTTTGCATGAAAAATACACTTACAAATCATGAAGAATGCTCATCAAACCCTAGTTGTAAACCTTCCAATGAGAGAAACACCATAAAAATGCCAAGAATAATCCTCCACGAGAGTTGCGCCTCACCTCCGAGAGAAAAATACCAAGACAAAAGGCTAAAAGTGATCTCTCACAAGAGAGTGAGTTATGTTATGTTAAAAATGAGAGGCAACGTCCTCTATTTATACCATCCAAATGACCTTTAATTTTAAAAATAGGTCATTAAAACAACCGACAAGGTTGACTTTTAATTTTACACTGTTTTTTCATTAATCTGCTAAAATATGTCATAAAATGAGCTAAAAGGGGGACGTCAAGCCCTTCTGAGGGAGACGTTGTTCCTTTTTGGGCAAACACAGCATCCAGAGACCAAAACGTTGGCCCTTCTAGGGCTCCTCCAAGCTGCCACACGTGCCAAATGATTCCAGCACACTGCCACATGCTCCAGACAATGTCCAACTACCTCAGGTGACATCCTGTCCATCAAAAGCAAATGCCCTATTTGCAGTGGGTGATTTCCCCTAGGTCGGGCTCTGCCAAAGTATCCTAGTGGAATGTCCTTCTGTCTTCTTGTGCAAAGGCTCATCATAACATCATCCTCTCTCTGCCATCCCAGCAACCATCTAATGGGCTCTTCAGCCCCATGGAGGTCCAAGCTAATCATATCCCCATGTGTACCGGTCCACTGGTACCTGTCCATCGGGCATGGTCTTGCACATCAAAAACTACGCCCTCCATGGGCTCATCAGTCCTCGGGATCATAGCAATGTCAATCATGTTTCATCATTAAATTTATCAAATACATGTATGAAATCCCTAGCATATCATCTAAGAGCTCAAAGACATTACACAGATCTACCATACAAAGTTTGAAGAGACAAACAGGACAACCTATTGGGCTAATATCCACAAGAAAAGGAGAGTTTCCATAGAAGATCATTTAGGCCATGTTCATGAAGTGATATGGTCTAGGGATGTCCAGTCATGGTAAGACCAAGGGCAGGTGTTGTCTGTGTGTGCCTTTGTAAGAGGCGAGTTGTACCCGTCATGGATGCACTTTTTCCAAGCCCCTTTATTGCCTTTATTTTTCATTTATTGCCTTTCTTTCTTTTTACTTCAAGGTCTGACCAGAGGACACTGCCTTGGCGTGGTGACCAGAGTTGACAGTGTTACCCACTGGTATCTTCACAGAAATGATAAGGCTGGCTCGTGATGAGACCCCCTTTCCTTTGGTCATGCAACCAAAGGTCATTGCCCTGGCATGGTGACCAGATAATGGCAATGTCATACCGCTGGATACCTATGAACATAATGGGTTGGATCGTGATGAGACCTCCCATCCTCTTGGTTAGGTTTTGTTTTATTATTTCTCTTAGGGTCCCTTTAGTTTCTTATCAAGAGGCCTTTTATTGCCTTCTCAGGGATCCCTGGGCGAAGCATCTCTGGGTTTTATTTCCTATGGATTTTATCTTTTACCAGCTGCTTTTACCCCCTGGGCCTTTAGCCCCTTCTTCCCACAGGACAAAGTGTACCCTCAAAGGTCATCCTAATGGCCGGACTAGGGGAATGGGGTGGATGTGGGAAATAAGATGTAAAATGATAGAATGGTGGGAGCGGATGATGGCTCTGCGAATCCCCCCTGGTGGCTAACCAAAAACATGAATACAATCTTGCTAAGTCACCCCGTTAATCCCCCCAAGCAATGGTCAAGTGGATTAGTGTAAGATCCAAGCAGTCATCAGAAATGTAAGGAACCTGATGCATATATAAGAAGGTTATAACAATCAAACATGACACATACCATGATACCTTGGACCAATTACCTCATGGAGCAAGAGTCTTCTCTGATGCAAGTCCAAGCCGATAGTGATGGAAGCTGCTGCTGCTAATAGGACAAGTCTGGCGAAGAAGAAGAAGAATGGGCCCTCCAGGGCCATCATGGATGATTTTAGGGGCTAAATTTCACTCATGGGCTAATTTTCCATGGTTTTTCCAAAAACGAGATTCGCTATTTTAAAAATGATTCGCCCAAATTCTATAGGATAAAATTATTTTTCCTTAAAAATCGCCAAAATTTTATAAAAACTATATAAAATCCTTATAAATTTGAATATTTTTACAAAAATATCACTAAACATTTATAGTTGGCATATGAAGGATTAGTAAGATTTGCCAAGGTTTCTACATTTAAAAAAAAATTCCATCCTTAAAATCATCCCTGAGGGCCATGCTCAGGTCAATCCCACTCTCGGTACTCCATGTCTAGGACCTGTGGGCCTCGAGACATGATCTCCTAGTTATCCCTAGATATCGGGGATAACACACCCCATGATAAAACATTTTCTAGGCTTCCTAGAGTGTGTATTTGTTCAAGCATTGGTTCTTTTCCTTTGTCCCCCACCTTCATAATAATTACATCCTCTCATATCAAATCAATGACACTACTAGGAGGGGGTGTTGTTTGTTGTGTCAAGTGTTATGTGGGGGTTTTCTCTGATTGATACTATGTGTCACGTGATGCAGTATTTGTATCTAATTCAGTCTGGGTTGCTTCTTGTTGAATCATTTCTTTCTCTTTATTTATTCTCTATTCTTCTTCGTGTCTCTTCTTCTCTTCAACTACCAATCTTTTCTTTCATTTTCTTTCAATTGCCTTTGCTCTTCTTCATTTTTCCTTTGTTCGTTAACTTGCATTCTTTGTTCCTCCTCTTTCTTCTTATGTTCCTCTTCTTATATTATTTTTTTGTTTTGCTTATTTCTTTTCATTTCAGCCTCTAATTTCTCTTTCTCTTGTGCATCCTTCAATGTCGTTTTTCTAATCTCAGCTTTACCTACTAACCTTCTGGATTCTGATAACATTTGGGCATTTTCTTCCTCCTCTCTTTTCTTTATTTCTTCTTTAGTTTTCCTTCTCATATCATCTCCTTGCTGCTAACTCCTCTTCTCATCCTTAATTTCCTTTGATTTTACTTCTTCTCTCAGCCTGATCTCCTTAGCTCTCATGGCTTATTCCTCCTCTTTCCTAGTTCTCTTTATTTCACCTAGACTTATGTTTATCTCCTCCATTTGACCTTCTGGAGTCATGGTACTAAAATATACTTAGTCTGGGGATTTCAACTTAGCTTGGACATCCTCTCAATCTCTAGAATTTTCATATGGGAGTTCATCTTTCCATTGTTCATGAGTATATGGCCAAGATAAAAAAATTACCTCACAATTTTTGGCCACAAGCCCAAGTGGATCATGCCTTATGAAATTCCCTTGAGGAAACATGTAATCTAGCATGGCACTAGCTTCTTGTCTAGCTAGTTTTGGATCCTTCAGATGATAATAACCCAAGTTGAAGTTATAAGGGATACAAAAAAAAAATTTAGCTTCCTTTTGTAGATAAGCATTGAATCCCTACAACACTATTTGGTATGCTATTTCACCTAAGATCAATTTGTTGGGTACAAATCTTGGAAGAAAATGTGGAGCAACAGTAGCACTAAAAAGTCTCAAGTATAATTCTCTTGTAGGAATCAACTTTCAATGTATTCGATCATCTTCATGGCCTCCTTGGTCAGCCTTGTGAATTCTTTGTCGAAAATGAGTCGATAAAGGGGAGCCAATAATTTATTACAAATAGTTGAATAATGTCTCTTATACTTGTTCTCCCAAAGAAATTGACAATCTACATGAACTGGTGGCTCTAAAATATGCCAAGTTAGGTTTACTCCCATTAAAACATTCATGGCACAAATTACATCCATGAGGTAGGATGACATGTAGAATGTAGTCACAAGCTTTGGATTTATACACCCTTTCAATCATTATGTTCAAGGAATGTGAAAGAATAGCAACCCAATTGAATATTTGGCCAATGGTAAGCACAATATAATATGCTAATGGAAACCAAGCATCCTTGAAATGTATACAATCGTTTTCATAATATAACTTGGCTATTAGGGCCATTGTGTATACATAGGGTTCCCTCATACTAGTGATGGAATATATACCATCAAACTTATAGAAAAACCTCTTTTCTTTGACCCACCAATTGGATAAAAAAAAATTGTATTGTTTTTCTCATTGAACTGCTCTACAAAAATCTTAACCATATATACTTGAGGTTACTATAACTTATAGTATTTTCCCATCTCGTATGCCTAGTAAGAATGTGTGCATATCCCTTATTCATTTAGGATGGTCATGATCCTAAGGTTGGCATGGAAAATTATCCAATCAATGGCCTCTAAACAAGACATGATTGACATTCTCACTGCAACAGAATGCAAGCAATATTTTCTTATGTTAATGAAAACCATATCATCCGCTTTCCTTATATTAGAGTCACTTTGATGTATTATTCCTAGATACTCTTTAGTATGAATAATTTTATACAAATTCCCCCATCCTGGGAAAGGAATTTGAGCACCCCATCCCGAGAAAGGAATTTGAGCACCTGTGATGTCCTCGGTGTCTTTGAAAATAGGCCTCAATGGTTCCTCCTCTAGTGTAGGTATCTGAATAACAAGTACACATTCTAAGGAGGTTTCAACTTCAATGGGTGTTGACTGGGAAGCATAGGTTTGTTCCATCTGTTTCTTCCCCTTCAGGGATTTCCTGGGTGTCCTAACAAGAGCACTCCTTAGAGGCATTTTGTCTAAAAGAAAAATTAAATGGGAACAAAGTAAAAGAGAACATCTATTTTTATTCATTATATAATTTGAACATTACAACATTATATCCAAGTTTGAATTGAATTAATAGACTAAAATAAAATTCACATGCAACCTTAATAAAGCTTGAGAAGAGGTTGGAATTTTTTCATTTCTTTCCACAGAGAACAATTACAGTCTCCAATTCCTCTAATTCGTTACAACATACGAAACATTCAATCACAGTTTAAAATAATAAGGTTCTTGAAACATACCTAGAGTGCCAAAACACTAACAATGTTGTGCAAATGAAATGAGTGAAATCAAATGCAGCTGAACTTTAACATAGAACTCAGTCCAACATGCACAGGGTGTGGAGTAAATACAAAACCATCCAAACAATACTAAGGAGAACACGTCCTCAACTACTAAACCATATTATCTCACAATTATCTAGCTAAACCTCACAATATAAGCTCACAAGGCCCAAAACCTAGCTCACAGGATTGAAACTCTAGCTGGCAATGTTCAATTCGATGCACAAAATGGTGGTAAAATCAAATTCATGAAAACAAACACAATCTCATGCCATCATTTCCAAATATCAATTGAATCCAATTGGATTCTACATATATTGATAATTTAATGGCGACTCGACAGTTCAGTGACTAAATCGGATATATTGATAATTTAATGGCGACTAGACAGTTCAGTGACTAAATCGATGAATTAATGGCTATTAACAGCTAATTGGATTTCATTATCGATGTGCATTTTACACTCTGGTGTTTGGGTAAAGTTTCAATGTGTGGTGATGTAAAAACATTTGGGTGAGCGATTATATGCATTCTCGAAATTCATGAAAACTGAGGCTAAAGTTTAACACAGTTTTTTGTAAAAAAAAATAGTATTGAATTAATTCATAATCACTCTTCATTAATAAATTCAGTCCCTTTGAGGGTATTGTTATTTTAAAATTTATTTTTTCAGATTATTCATTTTATTATTTTGATTTATAAACAAGAATGCTATACATTTATTACTTACAGGTCCTCATACTACTGATAGAATACACCTTAATTCCTTATTTTATTTTATAAAAAAAATTGAATTAAAAAAATTGTTATACAAGTGTAAATTTTCCCAGTTGCTTATAAAAAGTATTTGGAATTAACCTTTATTATTACCTTGTCAATCAAAAAGTAGTATTGATGAATCACATAATTTTGTCCAAACTCGCACTAATTATTATGAAGTTGAATTGGATAGCTTTCTATTATATATTGTTAGAATTGATAAAATAATTTTTAAAAAATATTTAATTTTAAAAAAGGGTGAGAAGAAATTTGAGTAATAAAGTATAATCTAAAACTTAAATTGATTTCAAAAAAATCTTTTTATGTTAATAATTATTATTTATTTCTTTTAAAATTAATAGGTTGAGGTGGATTGCCAATTAATATTTTAGGGGAAATTTAATTGTTTTTAAATTGGTGGAATTATTTTTTCAATAGTAACTTACTGCTCCATGAATATTTAATAAAAAAATTGTTTCATATGTTTTTATGTGTAGTGAATATCAACAATATATTGATTGGATATTTAGTCAACATCATTTCTTGGAGGCCATGGTTGTTGCATCGGGAGTAGTGAGGTGCATCTACGACCCAATGTAAATGAGATGTGTAATGTAACCTCTGCAATACTAATAACCTAAAAAAAATAAGGGAAGTAAAAATGAAAGAAAAAAGAAACCATCATATTTTTAAAAAAGAATGTAATAATAAAATAACCCAACACACTAGGGTGGTAGGTGTGGGGTAGAGGAGTCATCTACTCCCGATGAACAAATGGACACTTAGTTTCTACGGGGCATTGGAACTACTACCAACAATGAAGCCAAAGTCTTAGTAGTCTACCAAGGCTTGCAAAATCCTAGATAAGAGAACTAGGAATGATATAACATTGATCGAAGATTCTTCTCTTGTCATTAATGCCCTGTGATTAGAGAGGGGAAAGGTTTCTCCAACATTGGGTAGATTAATCATTAGAACAAAAGTTCAGGTTTTGTAGTTCACATAGGTCCGCTTCCGCCATGTTCTCCAAGCCAACCTAGAAGAGGATTCCATGGAAAACAAAGGGGTTAGTGTAAGCCAAGGAATGTTGATGGAATGGAGCTAAGAAGGAAACTTGATGAACTAGGCTTGTGTCCCATGATATTGTTCCTTGAGAAATTGAATATGGAGGGGGTGAATTACCCACACCCATCTCCATTGTCACTCATCCCTTCACATTAATGAAATCAAATGGGTAGTTAAGGAACCCCACCCTACCCCCTCTTTCAAGCATACATATACAAGTGACCTCTGCCCTTCTCCTATCACTCATTCAAAGAATCTCCTTCACACAAAATCCAACAACAACTTGGTCTATTCACCCCATCTTTTGTAGTCTGCATATGCAGTTTCAAGGGCCTAGATTTTCTTCCCTAACATAATTCCACCTATAATTAATAAAGGGTCACTAACTATGTAGTCCTTTACTCTATCTAGGTTAGTTCCTCTCTTCTACATATTCATTGGCTCTCCTCCATTTGGTGTCGACCTACTCATTCACTAACATGAGGTCTTGGTTCTTCCCCCTCCTTCAAGAAAATGGACCATCACTACTTTAAGTGCAAGGTAGAGTCAAAACTAGAATCACTTCAGGTCATAGCTCATCAAAGTGAAATTTGTGTAGATCTCACATTTTCCCTAGTAGAGTAGGCTATGAAAATATCATTGGAAGAAAGAGTACAACATCAATCCATTATGCATAAACAACAAGCAGTTCAATCCTACGTCCAACACCTAAAATAATGGCATACAAAGATGCAATTCTCCATCGATTCATTGCAAATAAAAGGATGCATATTTAGAAGCACTAGCAAATGTCTTAGAAGAACTGGTAGTGCACATGTCCACCTTTGTCAACTTTCATCACACTAAGCCTCAACATATCTACTAGAAGAAACAACACCTACATGTTCTTCACTCATATGCAATCCATACACAAAGGTTCTTCACTCATATGCAATCCATACACAATGTCTGAGATCGGCCTTAAATTAGAGAAAATTTCAACCCGAAAGTGTCCTCCTAAGAAAAAATCAAGAAATTACTAAAATAATGTTGTGTAGACAATTTTTTAATATTTGACTTTTATGGAAGCTGCCCATGGTTATGTCACTTTTATCAAAGCTACCTTAAATATATAATTTATATTAATATCAATCTATGAAGACAAAGTTAGATGTAGTGTTTCCCCATAAATAAGGAAAGAAAATTAAATACACTGTGCCATCTTAAAATTTATTTGACCAATTTAATATCAATCTATGAAGACAAAGTTAGATGTAGTGTTTCCCCATAAATAAGGAAAGAAAATTAAATACACAATGCCATCTTAAAATTTATTTGACCAATTTTTCAAGGTGTAAAGTTTAAAAAAAACTATTAAATATTATTTATATTTAAAAATCATTGAATTAATAATATATATTCATTTAAAAATCACCAGTTAATTATTTCACGTAATATATATATATATATTATAGAAATGTGATCAAACTTATCATAATTCATTGTGATTCAAGGAAAATTACGATATATATGTTAGGATAAACTTGACTCGCTAAACTAGTCAAATATATTTTAAGTAAACAAGTGGGTTTTGGGCCCATTGTATTGGTGACCCATGGTTTTTGTGTCCTGTGGTTTTGGTATCCCATAATGTTATTCCCATGGATTACATGTAATGAATCCTTTAAAAGGAAAAAAAATATTAAATATTTTTAAAATAAAAAATTTACTATTTCATTTCTCATAATAAAGACATAATTTAAAATGAAAAAGCTAGAAATTACACCATTATCATATGCATAATATTGAACTAAAAATATAAATATTATACTAGTTTCATAATGAATATTATAGGATTGCCTACTAATTGAAAACACTCCAAAATTTTTATAAAAAAACTATAGTATATTTTTACATATATGGTTGTATATATTTCTATAATAATAATAATAATAAATTATTATTATTATAGAATTATACATTAATAATAATAATAATAATAGTTGTTGTTGTTATTGATGGTAAAACTACGACACACAACCTTGGAAATGAGATGTTCGACCTGTTGGAGATTGGCATGGAGTTGGTTAGGGTTTGGAGTGACAACGATCTGGTGTACAGGTAGAGCGAGGAGGTGATGATATTGGGGGAACGATGGTGGGACAATAGGAACAGGTAGATTATTCCTTTAACCCACTTGTGGGATCTCAAATTTTTAAATCGAGTGCGGAAGTTTTGGGGTTAGAGAATGATGTGGTGATAGAGACAGACTCTTCTTGGGGTAGGAGATGCATGGAGGTCATCCAACCAGCTAGCATCGAATCAAAATAGAGTTTGGGGGTGGACTTTATTAGGCCGTTACCTTGCTCACAGGAGGTTTTTGGGATGGAATCTACTAATTTGTAAGAGTTTGCAGGTGCCCTTGAATAGGTGGATGATCCAAACTTATTTGGAAGCCTTTCGTAGCCACTGGGAGATGGTTTGAATGTTGATGTGGAATTACAAAATTTCTTGGAGGGGAGGTCTTCATTCTCCTCTTTACACTGTTTGGAGGACCTTCCTCGGGTTTCCCTCCCATTGACTGAATGGTTTTCATAAGGTTTTTATCTGACTTACACTTCATCGACTCCTTTTTCCCCTTGTGCTCTCCTTAACGAGGATGGGGAAGCAGAAACGACTATGGAGGGAAGGATCGAGTTCGGTTTTGATGAAGGAAATAAGGGTATTGCAGGAGTGGTTCAGAGTCATGTAGGGGTTAGGGGGTTTGGAGATAAACCCTCTTTAGGGGTTTTCCCACAGGGACCAAAGGGATCGACGAGGGTCAAAGGATTGAAAAGGGATCCACCCTATAAGAAGGAGAAGTGCATTAAGGTAAAAAATCGGTCTGAAAAGCTAGTTTTCGGTGATGACATAGATATGGATAGGTTTATTAAGTTCTCTGATCGAGTGGTGGTGGAAAGGGCTAGGCGGAGACACTTTGGTATGGATTTCTTAAAGGATTGGGCTCATGAAAACTAGGGAAGCATAATTACCGATGCGCCTACTATATGTATTTTGGTGAAAGGATGGTTTTAATTCATTCTAAAGGAGCCGACGAAGGTGGATTTGGTACTCCAGAAGCACTGGAGCATGGTTTTTGTCTCACTCCTCCTCAAGCGGTGGATGCCTCTATTTGACTTGAAGAAAGAAAGGGTGGAAAGAGAGCCTATTCGGGTCTTCTTCCATGCCTTCCTATGCAATTATGGAATCTACCAAGGTTTACTTCTATTGGTAATAGATTGGGGATTTTTCTTGATGTTGATATGTCCTTTGAGCAAACCGGTTTAATGATGATGGAAAGAATTTTGGTTAATATTGATATCAGGCAGGGTTTGGAATTTGAATTGGAGATTGAGACGTCGTCAGGATCTTTTATTCATCTTTTAGATTATGAGGGGGTTCCTTTCTAGTGTCATCGATGCCACACTCTCGGTCATTTGGTGGCTCAATGCACTTTGCCTTTCAGGGGGATGATGGGGGGATGAAAGACAATGGAAAAAGGAGGGTTGTCTGATCAACAGCACCAGGGTGAATATCTACCAAGTCAATCCAAGTCTGGGTTGGTTTCAGGGGGGATACCAGAGGTTGTGAAGTAGTCAGAGGCATCGAGCATTCCTCCAAAGATTACTTCGTCTCAGTTGCAATAAGATAAGTGCACTCCAAGGAATATTGTCTCTCAGAGTCCAAGTCGGGTTGTGGATTTGATGGGTATGTTTTCCACTTGTGCTTCTGCTTCACATATGTTAAACTATGTGTCTATTGTAGATCAATTGGATGTACACTCATCATCTCCTCTACAAGGTTCTCCCCCTAAGATTAATGTTGAGAACTGCACTATCCCCCTAGCCGAAAGTAATATATCCCCTCCCATTCTCTCCCCATTATCATCTGCTACCATTTTTTTTGGAGAATAGGTGTGTTCGATACCTTCTGAGGAATAGGACTATCATGACAAGAGATTCACTACAAGGTTATGGATATGGTTCCTCGAAGAGGGTTTATTTCCATAGTTATGGACGGGGTCCAAAATAACATATATCTTTGGCACATGATAGAGCTAGGATGGATATTGTTTCCAGAAAACAATCATCAATTTAATGGGCACTTAGAGCATTGAAATCCCATGGAAAAGTCACCCCATGAAAATTTTATCCTATAATTGTCGTGGGTTGGTGAACCCATTCAAAAAATCGTCGTTGAAGAGGATGATGGAACACATTTCACTGGATGTAATATTCTTACAAAATAAGATGGGGTTTAGTGAGGTTATAAAATCTTCACTATAAAATCTTTTTCCAGGTTGGGCTTTTGTGGATGTAGATTCAAAGGGTTGCTCGAGTGGTTTGGCATCTGGGTGGAAGTTTAAAAATTGCAATGTGGAAAATGTATGGAGTGTTGATTTTGGGATAGGCCCAGAGATGTTTGTGGAAGATTTGGGGAATTCCCTAACCTTCTTAAACATATATGGTCCATACCAAGATAGGGTGAACTACTGGGAGTCACTACTAAGTAAATCTTTCTTTGGGGGAAAGCAGGTCATTCTCAGTGGTGACTTAAATCTCTCAATTGGTGCAGTAGAAGTGTGGGGGCCAAGGGTTATCGTAGATACCCTTACAAAATTTTTCTTACATGTTTTTGATCAAAAGGGACTGGTGGATATTGTACCCAACAAGTTCAATCCCACTTGGAAAAACAGACGTTTAGGAGAGGAGCGGATTGCTAAACGTCAGGACACGTTTCTGGTAGCATATATACTGGTTGATTCTTCAGATATGATCATACAATGGGTTGAGTGTGGGGGAGAATATGATCATAACCCTATAGTTTTAGAACTAAAAGGGAGAGGGAGAAAACCACCCATCCCATTCAAATTCAATGCTGGTTGGCTAAAGGATCAAACATTTCTAGATTTGGTTCATAATATTTAGATTCCATTTGATCCAAACACTTATGGACATGAGCAGTAAATTTTGTGGAGAATCTAAAGAGAATCAAACAGGCTACTATTACTTGGGCTCATGAAAAAAGGAACAGAGAAGATCGAGAACTAAGTGTAGATTTTTTAATGACAAAAATCAGCAAGCTAATATTTTTTCATACACTTAGCAACCTAGAGATAATTATCTTGCATGAACTCTAATATGTCTAAAACCCACATTCAGAAATTTTCATAAGCAGAAATACACATTGGTAAGAAAATATGCAGCGAAAATAAACACAATGAACAACATTCAATCACCCATGAATAACTCATACATTTAGGCAAACGCCAAGGAAAACCCCAATGTGGGGAAACCCAATGAGAGAGAGAGAGAGAGAGATCTTATTATTCAGCTTTAGGAAAGTACATAACAACAGCAAAATCAGATTTCCAGCTAAGAGAAAGACCACTTACAACACCCAAACTGTCCCACCAAATATGCCTCGATTTCTGTGCCAAGTTCGTACTACTATACGACCCACCCAGAAAAGATGCACCTCAAAAATTGTGCAAACAACCTGTTGTACGGAATGTTCTGTATGACCCAACAACAACAAAAACTACCTTGAAAACTGTGCCAAGCCCTGCCTCAATTTTCGTGCCCTTTCCTCTTATTGTATAGACTGTACGGATCCATACAGTACGACCTCCAACAACAGAAAATCAACTCAACAACAAAAAAGAAATTCCTCCTTGGGATTTGTGCCCTAGCTCTCTTGGAAAACATGCCCTCTTTCCTCTCTCAATCTTACTTAGAAACTTATCTCTCAATCTCCTCCTCTTTTGTCTTACACATGACCCAATGCATTCTTTTATAAATCTGAAAATGACCTTTTACCTCCCAAGTGTCTTTTCACCTTCCCAACCCTAAATCCAAAGGCCAAGATCTAATCTTTCCTTTTTCAAGATCAAAGGTCATGATTCATTCCCTTCAAAATGAATCACTTAAAATATTAAAGTACATTTCACTTTATTACATAAGTGCACTTTATGAAATAAAGTCACTTTAAAATTAGAAGGTACACTTTATTAAAAAGTCACTTTAATAAAAGAACCACTTTACCACTTTATAAAAACCCATTACAAAGTTAAGTGCCTAGGAGTGTAAACATAAGGTTACATCCACATACAAGACAAAACATGCGGAGTACCTCTCGAGCTAAAAATCTAACACTCCCTCTTAGCGAGGGATGTACTCACTGCCATCTCCATCATTTGGTCCCATCACATTGTGCTCTGTAGGAGCTCCCTTTGAACCTGGAGCTATCCTCAACACCTACATAAAACTCAAACTAGAATATCTTCTCCTGATAGCTACCCAAAACCATGAGCTCCTTGGAGAATCCACTCCATCTTGAGCATTGTTTGGACCACACTAGTTGAGCATCCTGCTAGTGCTCAGAAGAGACTCGCTCTCTTCTCTCAGAATGCAAGACTGAATCCTTGGGCCCTCCATAGTCTCAGGAGCCTCCTCATGCTCTTCATCCGATGATGTATCATACACTGAAGGTTGTCTTTGCAACATATACAACCTGTTCACCTGATCATCGATCAACTATAGTTCCACCGGGTCCTCTCCCTCCCTATAGATAAAGACATGTTCCCTCTTGAACAATGTACAATATCCTACATCCTCCAAGGTTGAGACTGAGAGCAAGTTAACCCTCAACCCTGGAACAAAGAGAAATCCATCAAGCTCCAGGAATCCTCCATACTCAAGTAGGAATATAACCCTCCATACTTAAGTCCATGTATAGCTCGTGCCATACCACCTTCATTTACCACCTGTCGGTCATGACCTGTCTCTTTGATATTTAGGAATACTCGTCAGATTCTCATCATGTGGAAAGAGGCTCCACTATCCACAATCCATCTAATATCATCTCCAAATCCTCTATTACCGACACTGGAAACTAGGGTAACCAAAGAAAATTCTATGTCATACTTGGAAGCAAAGTCCTCCATTGCTGTTGTAGCAACTGTCTCAGTCCCCTCTGGTTCCTTCTTCTTCTTCTTCCTCCTCTCAAGACAATGAGAAGCAAGGAGCCCCAACTGGTTACAACAATAACATCTGACTTTACTCAAGTCCCTCCCAGAACTTCCTTTCTTCTTGCTCTTTGCAATAAGAGCAACATTATCATCAGCTCCATCTATATTTTGTCCACTGCTCTGATATCCTTCCTGGATCTCCTCTTGAGTGAAATCATTCCATAGTCTGCTCCAATCTGGAAGATGCTCACAACCCACCACACACTTCACGAAGACTTCCCATTCTTTGGTGAAGCCTTTCAAGGCTATCCTCACCAACTTTGAATCCGATATGACCTCTCCAACAACATCCATCTCATATTTCACTTGAGCTACCCGGGTAATATAAGAAGAAACACTCTCCTCCTTACCCATCTTGGTATCATACAGCTTAGCCTTCAAGGCCATCTTCTAGTTCTCATTCTTCCCCTCAAATAAGTTCTTAAGTGTATCCCACATCTCCTTGGTTGTCTTCTTCTTAGCCAAGTGTGGGATAAGGTGATCCTTCACCCCATCCAGACTAATCCTCTGAGCCTTGGCCTCCTTGACCTCATGAAAATCCAAAGTAACATGATCTTCTGCAGGAACCACAACAATAGAACTGACGTAGTTCCAAATCTTGTTCTCCTTGAGAACAATTGACATCCGGACCTTCCACTGCAAATAGTTCGAGATGCCATCCAACTGATCTTCAAATCTAATGCATGCAGCCATATTACCTATCACAGCTCAAGGAAAACAATCACAAATTTTCCCTCTTCAACCTTGCCCAAAAATCTCACTGTTCAATGTCACTCAGAGACAAAGCTCTGATACCATGTAGATTTTTTAATGACAAAAACCAACAAGCTAATATTTTGTCATACACTTAGCAACCTAGAGATAATTGTCTTTCATCAACTTTGATATGTCTAAAACCCACATTCAGAAATTTCCATAAGCAGAAATACACATTGCTAAGAAAATATGCAGCGAAAATAAACACAATGAACAACATTCAATCACCCATGAATAACTCAGGAATTTAGGCAAATGCCAGGTAAAACCCCAATGTGGGGAAACCCAATGAGAGAGAGAGATATCTTATTATTAAGCTTCAGGAAAGTACATAACAACAACAAAATCACATTTCCAACCAAGAGAAAAGCCACTAACAACACCCAAATTGTCTCACCAAATCTGCCTCGATTATCATGCCAAGGCCGTATTGCTGTATGACCCACCCAGAAAAGATGCACCTCAAAAATAGTGCAAACAACCTGCTGTACAGAATGTTTTGTACGGCTGTATGGCCCAACAACAACAAAAACTGCCTTGAAAACTGTGCCAAGCCTTGCCTCAATTTTCGTGCCCTTTCCTCTTGTTGTACGGACTATACGGATTCATACAGTACAACCTCCAATAGCAGAAAATCAACTCAGCAACAAAACAAAAGTTCTTCCTTGGGATTTGTGCCCTAGCTCTCTTGGAAAACGTGCCCTCTTTGCTGCCCTCTTTCATCTCTCAAGCTTACTCAGAAAATTCTCTCTCAATCTCCTCCTCTTGTGTCTTTCACACTACCCAATGCATTCTTTTATAAATCTAAAAATGACCTTTTACCTCCCAAGTGTCTTTTCACCTTCCCAACCCTAAATCCAAAGGCCAAGATCTATTCTTTCATTTTTCAAGATCAAGGGTCATTATTCATTCCCTCCAAAATGAATCACTTAAAATATTAAAGTACATTTCACTTTATTACATAAGTGCACTTTATGAAATAAAGTCACTTTAAAATTAGAAGGTACACTTTATTAAAAAGTCACTTTAATAAAAGAACCACTTTACAACTTTATAAAAACCTATTACAAAGTTAAGTGCCTAGTAGTGTAAACATAAGGTTACATCCGCATACAAGACAAAACATGCAGAGTACTTCCCGAGCTAAAAAGATAACACTAAGATAATGTGAGAGACAATTAAAAGGATTACAAGATGGGGATGGAAGGGGATATCTAACCCAGGACTCAAAAGAAGAACTAGTGAGATTGGATAAGAAAAGACAGATTCTTCTGGGGGAAAAAGAAGTCGCATGGCAATTGAAAAGTCATGTGATTTGGCTTCATTTTGGTGATGAAAACACCAAATTTTTTCAAGCCTATACGAAAGGAAGGAAAATGGTCACCACCATTTGGGATTTGAAGGGAGACAATGGGGAAACCATTCAAATCATTTGAGGGACTGGCCAATATAGGTATTTATCATTTTCAAAGATGATACAAGGCTCAAGAAGGCACATCCATTACTAAGATTGTTCAAATTGCACAATTATTCCCTAGTTTTGTGGGGGTTGAGGATAATGAGATGTTGATGGTTGAAGTGTCTAAAGAGGAGTTAAAAGAGATCCTTCACTCTTTCCAAGAAGATAAGATCCTGGGGCCCAATGGTTGGATGATTGAGTTCTTTTTGGTGTTTTTGGAGCTTATAGGTGATGATCATTTACAGCTTGTTGAGGAATCCAGGTTATCAGGGAACATTCACCCTCCAATCAATGCTACATTCATTGCACTCATCCCCAAAACCGACCATCCAACATCCTTTGAACATTTCCTACCAATTTCATTATGCAATTGTTTGTATAAGATCATTTCAAAAATCGTATCCCATAGATTCAATGATATTTTATCTAGATCGATATTTGGTGAACAATTTGGATTTTTGAATGGTAGACAAATACATGAAGCAATAGGGGTGGCGTAGGAAGGCTTACACTGTCTTAAAACTAGGAATCTAAAGGGATCAGTGGTAAAGATTGATCTTTAAAAGGCATATGATGGAGTAAATTGGTTATACCTTAGAATGTTATCGACTCACCTGGGATTTGGGGTAGACTTTATTAGTTGGGCGATGAGTTGTCTTTCATCGGTATCATTTTTTGTCCTTATCAACGGTGCTACTTCATCATTTTTCCTCCCCGAGAGGGGATTGAGGCAGGGCTTCCCTCTGTCACCCTTACTATTTCTCTTTTTGGTGTAGGGACTTAGCCGTTTCCTTGGTGAATACAAAAGACTGGGGAATTTCAAGGGGATACAAATCTCTCAGGTACTGTATATTTCATATCTCTTATTTGTTGATGATATACTGATATTTTTTTATGGTTCCAGAAGAGACATAGAAAAGATCTGTGATGGATTGGCATTGATTAAAAGAGCAACAGGGATGCTGGTAAATGAGTAGAAATCAACAATCTCCTGTTACAATATGGAGGCTGAGGAGATTAGATATGTTGCCGCATTGTTACCTTTTCATGTAATGAACCTTGATGAGGGTATGAAGTATATTGGCTTTTATTTGAAGCCAAATAACTACAAGAAATCATATTGGTTATGGTTGATTGCAAAATTGGAAAAGCGGCTACAAGTATGGGGTCACAAATGGTTATCTCAGGCAGGGAGATTGGTATTAATTAAATCAATGTTGGAGGCCATCCCAATATACTAGATGTCTTTTTCATGGATCCCAAAAGGTATTTTGGAAAAGGACCGAAAAATTTTCTTTTCATATCTCTAGAGGGACAATAAGGAGCATAATGTGATGTCTTGGGTAAAATGGGAGAATATTGTGGTCCCAAAGGCACTTGGAGGGTGGGGATTAAAAAATATCTTATTTTTCTCAAAACTATCGGTTGCTAATGTTGCTTGGCGTTTGATTACTACCACTCGTTTATGGACTAGGGTGGTGTACCAAAAATATATAGCACTTGTTTCTTTGTTGGAATGGATCCAATCTTCAGATAAAAAGACACAAGGAATATCTATTATTTTGAAAGTATTTATAAGGGAATTTGAACTAATCGGGAATGGCCTCACTTAGAGGGTTGGAAATGGTAGGTGTGTTCATATTGGGATGGACCCATGGGCTAGGAGAGTGAGGAATCATTTTCTTCCTGATGAGATTCGAGTGGCCTTATCTCAAATAGGCATAATACGTTTGAATCAGGTGGTGGACCCTACCAATTTGTGGCATAAAGGGTGGAAGGATGGTCACAGACTTGATCTAAAAAATAAGAAAAATGTGCGCTGGGATAGATATATGCAAGCTCTCATCTTTGCTCGCAATAGAATTACTGAGAGAGAGGACAATTTTATTTGGGACCTTCAGCCGATGGGTTTATACTCGCCTAAAGATTTTTATATTTAGTTAAATGTCAATATGCATAATAGGGAAGTGAAGTGGTTATGGAAGTGCTTATGGAAGTTCAACTTCCCATCCAATGTGAAGCTTCTCTTTTGGTCGATCCTGAAAAATAAGTTTCGACATGGGAAAATTTGCAAAAACGACAGTTTCATGGGTTCAGGTGGTGTACCATGTGCAAGGAGAGCATGGAAATTGTTGATCATTTATTCCTGAGATGCCGATTCACTCAACAGATCTGGGATGAAATCACAAAAGAATTTAATTTTGTATGTTTTAGGCAGGGTCTCTCCACTGAAGATGCATTAAAATCATGGGTTTCAAATTTATCCACAAAACCAATCAAAGCACTCCCATGCATGGGAATTCTGGATTTTGGGGAACAAATCTATCTTTCAAGAGGAAACAACTGTGCCCTCGATAGTTGCAAGCCAATGTATTGGTATTCTAAATTTTTTCCCTTAGGAAACTTGTGTACAGTCCTTTCAGCATATTCAACATGAAGAGATCGATTATCTACAGCCGTGGGGATTTTTTGATGGGGCTTCTCAGGGGGACCCATCAATCTGTGGAGGTGGAGGTTGCCTTCATCTCTCAAAAACTCATTATTTCTACCTTAGAGATAGACTGGGAGGAGGACATAATAATTATGTAGAATTGATGGCTCTAAAACTTCTTATGTTGTTTGCTATTGAAAGGGGATGCAGTACTTTACAATGTTTTGGGGAATCTATGGCTGTCATAAATTGGGCAAAGGGGATTCAAAGATGTCACATTATGAGATTGTTGTCGATATTGGAGGAGGTTTTGATGTTAAAAAACCATTTTGACAATTTTTCATTTTCACATGTATATAGGGAGCGTAACAGGGTGGCTGACAAGTTATCCAAAGAAGGCACACAACTAACTTCGGGGAAATGGAATATTCAAGAACGTGGTATTGATGGTCCTTGGGGGTTCTGTCATAGGCCTTTTCAAGATGGTCATGTATATGATGGTTAAAATGTCTCTTTACTTTTTGGTTATTTTGGTACTATATGGATAACTCTGACTTATGATGGATATTATAAAATGTAATAATTTATGAAAATAGGGGGACAACAATATCTTTTTTCAGTCAATGCAACTATGGGAGATATGATGGAATAATAGGATGCATCCTATGCATACCATATATATTCGAATGTAATTTTGTACTTCATAAGGTAATAAAATTACGTTTTTTTTTTTTTTTTTTATTCCAGGGAAAAAATAATAGTTGTTGTTGTTATTATTATTATTATATATTTCTATAATAATATTTATTATTATTATTATTATCATCATTACTATTATTATTATATATATCAAAACCCGTGATTTAAAAAAACAAATATTAATTAATGTTATTAATGAAAAGTGCCATTGCATTAACTATCTTTCATTTATTACAACTATTGGAAAATCAATTATCATATTAATGCCACTCTCAATATCCAAGACAATTTCAGGCAGCCCCAAAAGCCATCATTCTTACGATAGAAAAATTATATTATTAAAAAATATCACCAATCTCCAAATTATATAATAAAAAATTTCCTTCGACATGCACCCCTTTTGAATTTTAAAACATTTTGATTGGCTAATATCCTATGGCATGGAATTGGTATTAGGGTTTGGGGGTGCATTTTTAAACCAAATTTCCTTATAAATATGGTTTATTCTTATTTATTATTGTTATGAAAGTTTATTCAACATTATAACTATAGATTCTTTGTTGAGAAAAACTTAACTATTAATCCTAAGTCCAGATTATGATTCTTTATGTCTCTCAAGAACTTCAAAAGTTCTCTAATTTTTGTACTTCTAATGGAATAGGTTTAACTGCTACATTTTGGTTCAATATAAACTTATTTGTTACAATTTAAAAAGTAAAATAATAAACCAATATAGATCTATCTGAACCTCGATTTTTTAAGCACCATGAGGTTTGTGCCTTGATTTACTTTTTATCCCTCTTATTGATTAATAGATATGAGTTAAAGATGGATTTATATTGGTTAGAAAATATGGGTTTGAACTTCATTCATAATAAATCCAATAATAATCAACACATGATAATTTAATAAAGATAGCCATACACGTAAAAGAAAAAGAATATTAATGTAAAGTGCAGATCCCTCTCGGGAACAAATTCCATTCTCAACAATAATATCAATTTATCACTCACATTAGTTTGAATTGATTACAAATGAGGAAAACCCTTGAATGTATATAAGAATGCAATTTATTTGTTAGGAAATATAGAATTCCACACTAAACCCACCAAGAAAGAGAAGATATATTTTTAAGCAATAAATTAAATGATAGAACATTTACGCATTGCACAAAGATTTTTCCGTGAAAACCCAAATGGGAAAACCAACATTCCTTGAGCATCTTTCTCTAATGTTGTCTTATTCATTCAAAATAAAGAGTTACATGACTAACCTTGGTCTACACCTAAGACACAATTTCCATCATACTCTCTTGCATTACACAAGAACAACCCTGCATCTAATACAACTTGCATCTACATGAACAAAAACCTACTGCTAGAGATTAGAATGAAGGTCAACTTATAGGCTTTATTTATAGGATTTACAATAGGAAAAAACCTAATGGAGCCAGGAAATGCTTACATATCCTTGCAAATGATTGGCTACAAATCCTACGAATCTAAGGATTCTATTACAATAAACTACAAGTCAGATACACAAATTCAATTACAATGTGCTTTATTTATAGGCTTTACAATAGGAAAAAACCTAAATCATGGCACCCAAAAATGGTTACAGATCCTTGCAAATGATTGGCTACAAATACCATGAATCTCAGGATTCTATTGTAGTCAACTACCAGTCATATACAAAATCGAATTGTAGTTGGTATTTAGTCGATTTTCCACATGACCTCCTAATGGATGATTCCACGGTCGATCACTTTGAACTTAGAATTTTCAGTCGATAACTTCGACCTTGATGTAATGATCAACTCAACTTATCCATCAATCAAATATGTCCCATTCGATCCACCTCGACTGCTAGTTGGTTGACTGTACTTTCACTATAAATGATACAACATTCCCAACATTCTTCCACTTGTTGTTTTCTTTGTAGAAACAACACTTGAACCTTTGTTCACTGACATAGGGAAACAAGTCCCATTGCCTCTCTACACCAAGAGAACTTCACAAAACTCATAGACTTAGTCAAAGAGTCTACTATGTTTTCCAACTTATCTACTTTCTCTAGAAGCACCACGAGGTCTCCACTTAGTGAACCTATGACATAGCATGTGCATTCATGGGATATTAAAGAATACCCGTAATTTCACTAGCTATTGAAAAAATATCCCAAAATCCTTTTTTTGAACCCCCCTCCTAATACATATTTCCAATTAATAAACCATTGTTTTTACCAGATGATATTTTTTATATCCCCCAATACTTATAAATTCCCCCATACCCCACAACCCCCCCCCAATACCTACGATGTATTAATCCTATTTTTCATAATTTCAAAACCCCCTTTATGAATGAACATGATAAGATATTGGTCAACAAGGTGAAGCTCCCATGAGCAACACCTTATTACTTTCCACCATGTCTCTCACAAAATAGTATTGTACATCAACATGCTTCATCTTGGAATGGTATGTTAGGTTCCTTTCCAAAAATATTGTTCTTTTAATCTTGCAATTTATTTTCATATCTCTCTGCTCAAACTCGATCCTTAAACAAAATCGTTGCAACCATACTACTTATTTGTTTCCATGAGTGGTTGTCATGTATTCAATAATGTTGTTGACAAGGCTATGATTGTTTGTCACTTACTCATCTAGCTAATTGCTCCACCAAACATCTTGAACACATCTCCAGTGGTCGACCTTCGTTGATCTAGATCTCTACCTCAGTCAACGTCGACAAATCCATGTACCTTTACTTTTCCTATCATCTTCAGGATTTTCTTGGTAGCATATAGCATAATCTTTTGTGGGCGAAAAAAATACATGAAAACTCTATTAAAAGTTGTTTAGTGCTCTTTCCTAGGTGTTGACATGTATCTTCTCAACACTCCCATTGCATTTGAAAAGTATCATCGAGTGCAAACCATCATATACATCAGACTACCAACAACACTTGCATAGGGAACACGTGCCATGTCCTCTATTTCTTCTTGTGTCTTTGGACACCATTCATCAGTTAGCTTTTCTCCCACATTAATTGGTACCTATTGTGGTTGCAACAAGCCCCTTTTACTTTTTCTTTTACAAGCAAAAGGAAAGGGCCCCCCTACTAAAATTTCAAACTTATTGCCTAATCCTCTACTGCTTGAACCTAATGCTATCTCCTTGCCTACATTGAGGAAGTTGAGAGTTTTATCTTGATTGATGCTTACCTTTGATAAGTGTTGATAATTCGTTACTGTCGGATGATTTCAAATGTCTTCATGATGCTTATTGACCTATGATGTTTCGTTGACATTTGTGTGATAGAATTGACATGTCATCTACTGACATTTTCTCGGGTTTGAAATGTTTGGTGATATTATGTGGCTGCCAGGTTTGATTTTATATTGCATCTCTTGATTGACTAACTCAAACTATGCATCTTCCTGTTGGCATGATTGTGCTTCATGTTTTCATCTTTGTGCTTTCGCATGCAGATTCTACTCACATGTTTTGAACTCTAAGTCTAAATCATGTAATTGTTGATCCTTATTTTGAGTTGAGATTTGAGAAATGTAGTTTCAGGACGTTCATCTATGGCCACCATGTTGTTGAATAAACCTAACACTCTCTTATAAATTGGCTTAAAGGTAGGGAATATATTGTTTATGTATTGGAAATTATTCTTTTGATCACATGGACAATTTCATTCTTCTGTTTTGCAGGAGTAGATTTGCAGAGAAACTTCATTTGCGTGACCGCTCAAGTGTGAGAGGCGTATAGGGAAATATCTTGATCCTTGTCCATGACCTAGACCTTGATTCTTTCCTAGCTTCTACTTATTGGGAAGCAAATTACCTTGGTTTTGTAATGCCTCGAAGTTCGAATCCCCCAAGGATATCAGACCTACCTTCCAACGAGTGTGTCTTCAAACCTCTTCATATTGGTTTATATTGGGTCCTCTCTTGGTCTTACCCCTCACCAAAATCCATGCCATAATCCCATTCAGCTTCCCAATTGTGAGCCCTTGTTGTATTGTAGCCTGACACCTCGTAGATATTTGTTGCATGCACAATGGTCTGATGTAAACACATTTTCCTCGATCTGATCGATTCTTGCTACTCACAATCTGAGTATGTATGCCCTCTGATATGTGTATATTGATTGGATTAACATATCAAGCACACTTGGTTGGAGTCGACGTCCTATTTCTACTCATCGTAACAAAGATGCTAAATTGTCACATGAAGCGTCGTCCTTTTTCCTTCTTTGTTTTTCCTTCATTGCAGCTTAATCACCACATCCTTGGTCACCATATGCCTCGCTCCTCTCCATGATGCCTGGTTTTTTCAAATCCTACCTTATTCACTTTTTTCTAAATTGTGGCCCCTAGGTGCAGAACCTTGACCGATGGAACCCTGAGGGAGCATGGAATGTGAACTCGTGTGATTTCAACTTAATTTTCTAACTTGTAATTTTATTTTTCTTTATTTTTGTATATATTATATTATATTATATTTTATTTTAATTTAATTTAATTTAATTATTTTTGTAAATTATTTATTTTTATTTTTCTGTGGTTTTCCCATGATTTCCCTTAATATTACTTCAAGTATTTGATTTTACTTAAGGGAACATTTATTCACGTTAAATATTTTACATGGGGTAAATTTCTTTTTTTAGCATGGATAAAATAATTTGCACTAAATAAACAAACTATTTAACTAAGACCTAGTGTGTAATACACATTTGTATATATATTCATTTTAATTTTGATTTTTATTATTTTGATTTTGATTTTGAATTTTTTTTTTTATTTTTTCCCAACCCTAACTTGTATATACATTTTTACCTTTTTATTTCACCCCTCACACACTAGAAACCTCATATACTATCCCAGTCCTATTTTTTAGGATTTCCTATATTTTAGGAAGAATTTTCTATTTTTTTTTTAGGAAATTCCCTTTTTTTTTTTTTTAAGGAATTTCTTCCTCCCCTCCCCAAATGGCATGGAAACCATATTATCCTGGTTAAATTTTTTATTTTCCCAAATGCCTTGAAATTCTTAACAAAACATATTAACATATTATAACATGATTGGTGATTATTTTTATTGCAAAAAATTTAATTAATGTAAATCTGGATGAGGATGCATATTTTAATATTATTTTATTTCACAGTCACCTCCCTACCAAAAAATTCCCACCATGATACCTAGACCATGCATCGTGTAACATTATTTCAAAAAAAATAAAATTATTATAAGAATATTTGTTGGGAAGTGTGTACAAGAAGGGGTTAATATAATTCTCATGGGGAGTGTGAGCCAATATAAGTCCCAAAGTCGTCGTCGAGATTTTACTGAGGCTTACCGCCTCTCTTACCCACCTTACCCTCGATGACAATCAAAACCTCGACTATCAAACATTTAATATGCAATGAGGGGTTAACTTAATAATAATTTTAGAAGAATGTACACCCTTTTAAAGATTATTATAATATTTATTTTGAAAACCGTGCATTACCATATCGTGAGTGTAATTGGTCATCAACGAAGTGGGGAGTGAGAGTAGTCATCGAGGAAGTGGGTGAGGTAGTTGTTGGCGAAGTGATAGAGTGGAGTGTGAGCCTAATGAAATCTCGACGACGATGAGGGGAGGTAATGTATCATATTTTTATTTTTAATTTAATTTAATTTAATTTAATTTTTGTTTATTTCTTGTTTTATTTTTGTATTTTTATTTGATTACTTTTGTTTTATTTTTTTATTATTTATTGTTTTATTTATTTGTTTTATTTATATTTAATTTCATTTTTAATTTTTCATGGATAACTAGTTTTTTATAGGATAGATGAATAAGCAACATAAATTGGTGTAATGGTTAAAACCATGTGTTTCTTCCTTGGAGGTCACATGTTCAAATCTAGAGGGGGGTACGGTAATTATCAATATCTCTAACCTTAGTGTTTATTTTACATTAAAGGGGGTAATTAGTTTAGTTTAATTTTGATTTTTACATAGGATTAGGAGTAATCATTTTTTTCATTTTGTTAATAATTGTAAATAATGTTATTATTTTCTACTTTTATTTTATTTTATTTTTAATTATTTTCGTAATTCTAAAAAAGGGAAAATTAGTTAAAATTAAACTATGAGCCACAGGTTCCATGCTCGCTTATGTTCTCATTCAAACTATCTGTAGGGGATGAATCATTTAAATCGCTATTTGAACAACTTTCTTATGTATGTGAGACTCCTTTTGCAGGTTGAAGATCAATGGTCCAGATTCACCCATGGGCTAAATCGATGGTTGTTGATCAATGTTCTTTAAACAAGCATACATTTTGCTACCTGTGTCAGAATTGAGTCCATGATATTTCGTTGGAAAGGTATCATATAGAGGGATGCAGTGGTAGAGGTCTCCAGGATAGAAAGGTGACAAAAGACATCGGAAAAATCAGAAAGAAGAAGACCACGAAGTCGGGGACAAAAATGATTGTGCATATTTCAGGAAGCCATTTCTAGAGTTACGGGAAACAAACTCAGGCCCATGAGGCATCGATGGAAAGATAAAGAAGAGAAGAATAGGATGGGATGGAAAGTAATGGAATATTGAGAGAAAAAATAATCTGAAATTTCAAAACACTGATGGAACCCAAATTTAGTTGAAGAACCGACTATACAGACTTCAAACAACTATATCTCAAGTTGCAAACAATGAAATCAAGCCAGGAATATCTCAACAGAAATATGAGATAGAGGAGAAGAAGTTATAGTGATCTTGTTCAGCAGGGAAAAGCCAGAAACGCCTAGAATGACTCAAGAAATTTAGAAGACGAAGACAACATACAGAGTGAATAATATTTTTAAATAGATATCGTTTGTAAACTGCCATAGGGAGAATGTAACCACAAAAGAGTCTATTCATATTCCATTTGTAACTCCCACATCTACATTTTTGAAAATGTACAAAGAAATTGGGGCCAAATGAAATGAACAACCATGAGCGCTGAAGAGTCTCTCCCTTATTTTATAAAAGAGAGATCGTTGAATGTAATGAGGGACATTTTTCCTTTGTAATGAAAGATGGTACTATTAATTTTTAGTTAATAAAGAGAAGAATAAATTTTGAAGTCATAATTGATTGCAAATGCTTGTGGGACTATTCTACACTTGTATTTGTAGTTTAAGTTTTCTGGGTATTGATCAAGCGAACTATTTATATGCTTAGTATCTAGAATCCTTATGCTGTTGTGATTTCTTATGAGTGCAGGAATGATTTTGCATTTCTCTTCTTCAACTATTTGGAATGATATTTGTAATATTATTGTTATAACATACTTTTGGCTACCATGAACTATTTATGTTGTCAAAGTATCATTTTAAGTTGTGCTCATGTATTATTTTTTCTCTTGCGGGATAGGTTAGAAGTAGTTAGATTAGATTACTTTGTTTTCAGTTTATCTTAGACTTAGCATTAATTAGAACTCTTTCGAGAGGGTAGTCCACTGTCTTTCCTATTTTTCTTCTTTTCATTCTGAGCATCAATGAAGCCAATATACTTGTCGTAAATGCTATACCAAATGAGAGTATCTCTAATTGGGACCTGCCATCGGGCATTCTCCCTTACCTGCTTGACAAGCCATTCAGACCCATCAAAATTACCTTAGCAGGTTTTCAATCTTGCATGTTGAAACACTTCAAGATTGTTTCAATGTAATTCCTCTGGTTCAGCCAAATCCTTCTAACTACCTGATCTCTCTTAATCTCCATTCCTAGAATGAAGTTCATTGCACTAAGATACTTCATGTCAAACTTGGAGGATAGATTCTTCTTCACCTCCTTTATTGCATCCATGTTGTTAATTGCAACCAACAACATTTCATCAACATACAAATATACACATATGAAATGATCATCTTCTTCCTTGGAATATATGCAGTGATCAACTTTGCTTCTAACAAATCCCAAACTAAGAATGTATGTGCCAAAATTTTAGACCATAAAGAGATCGTTTCAACTTTCACACTAGATCTTTCTTTCCATTTACTATAAATCCTTCATACTGTTTCATGTAGATTTATTCTTCCAATTCCCCATGTAGGAACATTGTCTTAACCTCCATTTTCTCTATTTCAATATCAAATGTTGCAGCCAGAGACATTAGTACTCTAATGGAAGTTAATTTTGCAATAGGGGAAAAAATCTCACCAAAGTTGGCTCCTTTGACTTGGGAATACCCTTTAGCTACCTTTCGAGCTTTGAATTTATCGACCAGACCTACTGTGTTTATATTTTTCTTGAACACCCACTTACTACCAATAGGTTTTCTTCCATTAGGTAATTCGATCAGATCCCATGTCTTATTTTTGTGTAAGGATTCTATTTCTTTGACCATGGATTCCTTCCAGAGTCTACCCTCTATTGAGTCAACTTCCTCCCTATGTGACTTGGGCTCCTCGTCAGTGGTATTTAACACAAAAGAAGAATGGAAATTGGGTGGACTATACCTCTCAACTAGTTTTCTTACTCATTCAAACCTCCTTATAACTGGGGTAAGTTATTCCACCTCTTCATCTAATTCAGTTGACTCATATGAATCATCTTCTTCATCCCTCAATTCAAACCTCACCTTATTTGGATATTTCTCTATTTGAACTACTTCATAATTGGAAGTTCCATCAAATTCCTTGACACCACATCTCAATTGTACACTATTTTCCTTGATGCAGGATCCCAAAGCTTATATCCTTTCATTCCTTCCTTGTACCCAATGAAAATACACTTGACTTCCTTCTTATCTATCTTGATCCTCTTTTCCTTGGTAACATGCACAAATGCATCACAACCAAATACTTTGAGATGTGAAAGAGAAGGCTTATTTACAAACCATACCTCATGTGGAGTCATGTCTACTAGAGGAGAAATATTTACTAGATACTTTTCTGTGTTGACTACCTCTACCCAAAATTCTTGTATTATCCCAACACCACTGGGTATGCTCCTTCCCTTGTCCATCAATGTTATGTTAATTCTCTCGGCAACTCCATTTTTCTATGGGGTATATGTTGTGGTATTGTGGTGTGCTATGCCAAACTACTTGCATAATTGCTCAAAATCCTTTCCACGGAATTCACCACCATTCTCAGTTCTCGACACCTTGATTTTATTATATGTCTGGTTTTCCACAAGAGATTTAAACTCTTTAAATTTCTCGAAAACCTTTGGTTTCTTCCTCAAGAAATATATCCATGTCTTCCTGGAAAAATAACCTATGAAGGAGACATAATATTGGGATCCACCAAGTGAAGGGACTGTTACATGCCCAAACACATCACTATGAACCAATTCTAGAATACCCTTTTCCCTTGTTTCTCCAAATGGGAACCTCACCCAATTTTATTTTCCATATATGCAATGTTCACAAAAATTGACTTCCAAATTACAACTTGGAAAACATTCGAGCATGCCTTTGTTTTTTTTTTTTTTTGTAAGTGAGTGTTTATATTATATAAAAAACCTTCTCAGAACCAGAATCCAGAGTACATAGACTGAGTAAGCGGTTGTAATTACTGAGCTTCTCCGTGAAGAGAAACCAGCTCAGCCAACCGTATATCTAAAGTAGCAAAATTTCTAATCAGTACTTAGAGAAAAACTAGAGCTATTTATCTGCCATGAGAGCCACTAGAGCTATAATATGGAACAAGCATTGTATATTCAGGAACATACTCGGGCAAGGGGCCAGGACATGGTTCCTTGGTGCTAGGTGTCCCGTCGGCAGTCCACTGCATATCCATAGCCTTGTGGCCTTTGTCTTCGTGCTCCTGGATGTTGGCTTCCTTTTCCTCGGCTGCCATCATTGAAACTGCACCGTCATCCCCTGCTTCAGAGCTTACCCAAGTTGCCTTCTGCGCACGAGCAGTCCCGGGTTCTGGAAACCCTGCCGTCCCTTCGTCTTGTGGCCTTTTTTCAGTGGAACCAGAGTGATGACTACTTGCAGGGTCACTGGAGCTCTCATGAGCCTCACTGGAGTTCGCAGGAGCGGCTGGAGGGGGATCGGCTATAATCTGGAGAAGGGTAGAGAGCTTGTCCTCCATCTGTTGAAACCGGAACTGGAGGTCACTGACCCCCTCCCTAAGCTCAAAAACCAGGTCCTGCAGAATGGCTGAGTGTCCATGCAGCGGTGAGGGAGAGGTCGTTTTTGGGCTGGGACGAGGTCGCCGAGGTCGGGAGGAGGCATGCTCGCCAGGGGGTGGATGCCATGCCAGGGTCCAAGAAGTGTCGACTACAGCGAGACAGTCAAGACCCGGGGTAGAAGAATCGGAGGGCGAGGAGGAAGTTCGTGGGCGTCGTGGGTGCCAGGGAAGAGCCCCGACGAGGGCGGATACGCTGTCGCGGCATGGCCAAGCTCGGCGTCTGCAGAGGGACTGCAGAGCCAAGGTGAACAAGTGAAAACACTCGAAGAACCATAAAAGTCGCCGAACCAGAGTCGACGCCACACAACCAGGCAAGAATGCCAAAAGAGTTCTGCATGGTGTAATACATAGCGGTGGTCGAGGGTGGTGGATTAATGCCCCCTCCCATCAGAATTGAATGAGATTTAAATCTGGGGAGTGTTGGCTGCAGCGGGCACCAGCCGCCCACATGGCTCCGTGCTGCGCTGGCCTCCTCCTTCGCCTTCAGCCTGCTAAGTGGAGCGCAATACCATCCCATCCGGGATCGAGCATGCCTTTGTTGTGCATAGATCAAAGTCCTTTTTCTCCAATGTGTCCCATCCTCTGGTGCCATAACATGGTCAGGTCGACTTGACAAATACTAGTTGAGTCAGTTTGAATCAATGTAGCCCAATTTGAGTCGAGTCAAATAAAATTTGAGTCTACTCCAGGAACAACAATGTTGTTGCATCCAATTGAGTCAAAATTCCTAAAAACTTGTATAGGGTTCCAATCAGAACTCCTCTCATTAAGACCATCACACCCTTGACCATTTTGCAAATATCCTTCTGAAATAGATTGTACACTCCTACATCACTCATCTTGCTAACTGATATCAGGTTTCTTTCCAAACCCAGAATATGTATCACACCTGGAAGAGTTCTACTTCTTCCATCCTATAGTATCAGTCGAAATATTCCTCGTTAAACAATTTTGGTTGATGAGTCATCCCCCAAGAACACATCTCCCCCTTCACATATCTCATATTCATAGAACCATTCTATGTGAGGTGCCATATGAAAGGACGCTCCTGATTCGATCAAACAAACATCCTGATCTAGCTATGTATTGGTCGACACCAGATACACATCACCTCCTTGATCTGGAGTAGTCTTTCTTTCAATCAACTGCTTCTCATTAGATATCATATCAGCTTCTATTTCCTTTGAATTGAATTCTCTCTCTTATAATTCCATTATTTACTACATTTCCAACATCTTCTTGTCAACTAAACCGAGAATTTAGATCTACCCTTAGACTTATATTTTCTACCACAAAATTATCCTTTATCTCTATCGAACAGTTGATCTCTCACCATTAAAGCATCTTTGGTTGATCCTTCCATGTTCTTCTATCTCATTTTTTCTGACAATAGAGATGCAACCACATCTTCAGGTGCTAGTGTGGTCAAATTACTCCCTACAACCACAACTAAGCTATCCAAGAGTCTAGAAAACAACATAATAGGCTTATATATTTCTCCTCCTCGGTGATTTTAATATTCATAGATGATAATTGGATTATTACAACATTGAGTGCATTCAAATGCTTAGTTATCGATCTCCCATGACTCATCCTCAAAAGATACATTTATTTCTAAGGAACAACTTATTTATCGGGGATTTCGACTAGTACAAGCTTCCCAACTTGTTCCACAATTTCTTTGTTGAGTCTTCACTTGAAACATTCAACAATACCAAATCTGCAAGATAGAATCAAATCGTACTCCTTGCCCTTCTTTCAAGTTTCTCCCATTCTTCCCTCGACATACACATCATAATGGTTCCTAGGAATACCACTACCCATTGTTCTCAATCTATAATGAGATCCTCAATTTTAAGCTTCCAAAGCTCAAAATTATAGCCATTGACTTTTTTGATCTCTATTCTTGAATTGCTTGCCATTCTTTCAAGCATGACTTTAAAGATCACTGACTTACAAATCCCATTGGACCTAGGGTTTAGAATAGATCCAATATTCACCAAATATAGGTCTGATACCACTTGTTAGGAAATATAGACTTCCACGTTAAACCCACTAGGAAAGAGAATACATATTTTTAAGCAAGAAATTAAATGACATAACATTTACACATTGCATAGAGATTTTACCCTGGAAACCCAAATGGGAAAACAAACATTCCTTGAGTGTTTTTCTCTCTTGTTGTATTATTCATTCAAAATAAAGAGTTACATGACTAACCTTAGTCTACACCTAATACACAATCACCACCATACTCTCTTTCATTAAACAAGAACAACCCTACAGCCAATTCGGCTTGCATCTACATGAACAACAACCTACTCCTAGAGATTAGCATGAAGATAAACTTAACACAATTACAACATGCATTATTTATAGGATTTACAATAGGAAAAATCCTAAATCATTGCGCCTAAAAATGGTTACATATACTTGCAGATGATTGGCTACAAATCCCATGAATCTTGGGATTTTATTACGGTTGACTTGTAGTCAGTCTTCTATCAATTTTCCATGTTAGCTCCTATCATTTGATTTCTCGGTCAATCAATTCAACCTTAGACTTCCTGGTTGATCATGTTGGTTGTGGAGCCCGATTATCTTCCTAATTCATAGGTCTTTGTTTTCAGCCATGTTTATACCCCACAAAGACTGTACACCCCGGAATATTGTACACCCCTCCACATGG
>ML779319.1:179908-211520 GCA_009831015.1 Picea engelmannii
TTCCCCCCCCCCCCCGTGGGGTTCGGAGGGCTCATCCCCCCGGTTGGGGGCTCTGGGGGAAATCATGGGTTTAGGGGAGAAGTCCCCGAAGGAAAAATTGCCTTGTAAATGTATATTGTAATTTCATAGTAAATCTGGACCGTTCATTATAATGTCACAGATATAACGTTAGAAGTTATGTTAGGGTTTTTTTCCCTAGAAGGCAACCCTCTTTTATGAGGTAAATGTATTGAGGTTATGAATCATTGCGAATATTGTATTATGAGAGAGGAGACTATGAGAGAAAGAAGAGGAAGTTACAACAAAGGTGTTGTAGGTTGTATCCCTTCATTTTGTTGGATAATAAAAAAGAAGGACTTGGAAATTTCTTTGGTGGACGTAGACCACATTGGGTGAACCACGTATATCTGTGTCTCTATTTTATTGTGTATCTTCTGTGTTTTATTTCCGCATTTGTTTTATTTTATTGCTCCACAATCCTTTTTTTCTAAGAGATCACTTCGACCTCGACGTAACCATCGACTCAACTTATCCGTAATCTGAATATATCCCAACCGATCGACCTTGACTACTAGTCGATTGACTATTCTTTCATAATAAAGAATATAACATTCTCAACATTAGTTAATTTCCCCAAAACTAAATACAAGGGGGACCATAAATTCCAGGTAATAAGAACCAATGTGAGAATACAAGGGGCACCTAACAACAACCGATGTGGGCTATAACTACTAGGACCATAATTCAATATTACATTAAATACTCCAACACACGAACATCCCCCATTAAGTCTAACTTTGGGACATAAATGAGTTGGCATAAAGGATATGTTTGACATACTGAAAATTACATCTCCACATCACCCTTTGATTTGCACATATGCAGTTATGCAAAAAATGACATAGTGTTGACCACTACAACCCAAACATGGAAAGGTACAAACAAGTGCTTAATGGAGAATCCATCACCTCCCAAACACCTCCCTTATCTCTTAATTCATTCATGAGTTTTTCATAGGAAAG
Source organism: Picea engelmannii (assembly GCA_009831015.1). Classification (NCBI taxonomy): domain Eukaryota; kingdom Viridiplantae; phylum Streptophyta; class Pinopsida; order Pinales; family Pinaceae; genus Picea; species Picea engelmannii. The sequence continues at coordinate 180,931 of ML779319.1, forward strand.
ATTTAAAATTTATAATTCCATATCATTAATACGCATAGTCCAATGATTAACTTGCTCATCACAATTATTCAAAATACAAGTGATACAACTAGGATCTCTTTCAAAATAACAAGGCATGCTTCAAACATGATCCCTTGATTGATCTTTTGTACCTTTTATCTCAGTTACTTCTTTGTCAAGATTCATATTGTTGCAACAAAAATTATGGATGAACTTTCCCACTGATCATAAAAGCTAAATAGTAGAGGTATGGTTAGTAAAATTAGTATCCTACAAAGAAACAAATTCATTAAGAAGTGGAGTATTAGATACTTGTGAGAGATAACCTTCTCATTAATCCCAATATTAACACTATGCAATTGAGCAACAACAACCTGCCACAAGAAATCTCATCATCATGCCTATCATTAAAAGAGTGCATGGAAGAAACTTTCTCACAAAGTTTGTCATTAATTCCGTGCAAAATAACATCTTTATCTCACAAAGTTCTAGGAATTTCTAAAGAACCAATTCTTCTTCATCATCAAAAAAATCCACGGTGAAAGGAAATGAAAATACCATAAAATAGACAACATGAGTGACAAAATGCAAAATATGTGAATGAAGCACACTGTGTGGGCCCTCATAAAACAATTTTCCTCCCTTCAATAAATAGACCTCATGGTGAAAGAATAGTGTCCATCCCTTTAGTAAAATATTCAAGTTACAACAATACCCCCTTTTAATATTCCATCAAAAAAAATTGCTTCACCAGTTATTTCCCAAAGAAATGGTTCTGCAAGTTATTTCACTTTTCAAAATTTCCTTTCCATGATTTATTTTGTCAAAAATGTGGAAGTACCTTGAAACCAACAAGTTTTATGATTTCCCTATATAATTATATTGATCAATGTGTGAACAAATACTATTTGAGCTTTACCATCCAATGCTCAAATAATTATAGACATATTTGCATACCATAGGGAAAATATGGGATTTCAAAAATAATGTATTTTTTAAACTGTTTTTAATGAGGATGTACTCGTGTTGGTCTATAGAGGGGGGCGTTCCAATATGGAAGAAGAGGTGGAGCCTAGGTTGAGGGATTCGTTGTATGATAAGGTCAAACATGCTTGAATATGAGGTTCAATTCATAGTTTAAGAGGTGCCACATGCTATTTAGACATACGATGAAATGGAATTAATGTTTGAACACATTATATAAATCAAGGAACTTTTATAATGCGTGGACTTTTCATGTTGAAAGTGGCACATGGAAAATAAACCATGCATCTTCATTTATGGAAGAAAATGTTCTTGGATAAGATACACTAAAAAAAACTGTCAAAGCATATGCATATAGCATGTCATATGAAATCATATGAAGCCCAAAAAATTAGCATTATACGTTGATATCAAATTGAGAAACCCTCAGACTAGGGCATAGTAGATGAAGTCATCTCAAGTAGGGAGAATATCTATGTAAGAGAAATTTCATTAGAGAAAGAAATGTGTACCATATAATAGCTTCAAGTATATTAGGAGGAAGACATGAATGCATTGCATGTGTGACACCAAACCAAACGATCTTGTATGGATGAGGGTAAGTCACCTTCTGACAAAATTTACCAAGTTCAAAATTTTTTCACTACCACTATCATAATGAAGTGAAGAGATGCCCATTTGACCCACACCTATGAATAAAAGATGGTGCTCCCCTTCACTCACTCTTTTGTCTCCTTTGGATGTATTCAAGCTATGGAAATGATAGTTCTTAATATTATTTCCTCTATCCATGGTTTATGGTAGTATTAGTGTTGTATGTGTAGATGAAAAGGTCAACAACTTTTCCAATAATATGTTTCGAGTGTGGTACTCTTATTTTGAGTGTCATTTACTCCAATGGATGTCACATTATCTCCTATGTCATTTTTTGGTTTTTGATCTAGAGGAATATTCTTCATAGGAGGCTTCCACTAATTATTTTGTGGTTGTTTACCGTTCCCCTACCTTATGTTGTGGAAATTTGGATCATATTTAACTTTTGTTTGTTGTTACATTTTTCTTGCATCAAGCTCTTTCTTACCCTTATGTTTGAATTTATCCTCAACCTTTATGGCATATTGCTAGGTCACTCCCAATCATTAGATCCAACAATTCCATTCCAATGATGATCAACCTACATAGTTCAATGTAGTGTTTGAGGAATCCAAGTCTTTGATGTCCCTTATGCTAATTTTTGTAAATGAAGTATGGAAAGCAGTTTTGTACTCTTGCATGCATTTTTCATGACCCTAGTGTAATAGTGCCACTAGTTGTACCAGTCACCATAATTTTTCACATGTAAATACTCTTACTCAATGATGTCCAAAAAATCTCCAAGGTCCATGTCTTCAAACAGTGGGCCATACTCCTCCTTTACAATAGCCCATAGATAATGGGCTTCTCACTAATGTTTACAATGGGGAACCTCTTTCAAGAGAACTAAGGTGATTTTTTACTTGTTATAAAAGTTATTTATACATAAATACCCTTTAAGTTGATCCAACCATTTCTCTAATGCATTTGCATTAATTTTTCCATCAAATGAGGGAATATCAAGATTGATTTGTAACTTAAAGGGTGTCTATCTGTCGAAGATATAGGGGAATGACTAGTTGGTAGAATTTTCATTTGTGTCATATGAAATTCATTTAAAGTGTTTAGTGAATTGATCCATAATCACATTTCTCTACTTCGTGAGGGATTCATGGAGAAACATTTTAGATAAGATCTTCTACTCTCTCATCATGCACCATTTGAACTCATTTGGATTTGCAAGGAATGATCCAAATTATATTGAGAATGAAATAGAACAAACACAATAATATAGTAAAGAGTACAACAATACAGTGAAACCCGACTTCTACTAATGTATAAAATAATAGAATATTGTAGAACACAAACTTGCTAGAATGGTGGTAGCTTATCTATGAAGAGAAAGAGATGTCAGCTATGCTCATTCGCAAAAACATGATTATAATAGGCCAAAAAAGGCCTTTTATCATGAAACTTGAAAGACAAAGAAGAAAAACCCTAAACATCAAAATCCTAACCCTGGAAGATGAAACACCCAAAAGTGTTGTGGGCCCCAAGCTGGTTAGTTGATACGTCAACTTCCTTGGGGTGCAAATTTTGCATACGATCTCCATTTGGGGCAGACGATATCTCGTTGAAAATAAATATTCAAGGATCACAGCTTTTGGCTAGGGTCAGAGCATGCCATGGCAACTCCTGGCCCCTGAATGTCCAAAAAAAATTGTTTAGGGCCTCAAAATGACCCCAAAATTTGGGGAGTTGAAAAATCGTAGAAAAAATACCAAGAATATAGAGAACCATTGAGTTAGTGGAAGAGGTGGGAAAACCTTGATATCCACCTGGATTAAGGAAGGTAGTATGATAGGTCACATTTCTATAGACCAATCTCCCTATACCTAGACTTTCTTTGATGGGACATGCAACATAGAGTAGATAGCTTTGATACCATTGATCAAGATTGTGGTAGTAATCTGATGGAAAAATTACTAAGTTGCACCAAGCTAAACAAATATAAAGAAATTCCATAAGTGAAATACATACAATGTTGCAATGAATATAAATATATTCATAAAATAAGGTTTTATACAAGAGGTAGAAATCTTTAATGTAACATTCCCTAGCTTAACCAGAGAACATTACTACGGAGAAATACACATAAAACAAAAAAATTATTTTGCTAATAAAATCTTGTAGCTTACCAGCTACAATTTAAACACATATTCAACTAATTTCTGATACCCATAATTAAATGCATCTATAGCACTCTAAATGAACATGAGTGCAGCCACTAACTCATTCACAACAACAATTAACCATTCACATATACAAAGTTAACCACAACAATCAAACTTATGGAATAACTCAACAAAATATACCTGGGAAGGACGTTCCACCCAACCATAGACCTGTTATTCAAAATATCAACAGCAAGTCACCCCCAAGCTAGGGCTAGAAATCCACAAAAGAAGTGTGCCTCTCACAGTCCCCTCATAGCTCAATATCACACAACCCACTGGTTTTCTCCCATAACTATCCTGAAATTCCTCCATCTCTCTTCCTTTTGACCTTCCCAACCCAAGGAATGTACCCATTCACTTCTCTCAGTCCATTGGGTGCCCTGTTCATTTATTATGATCTCTATGGCTCAGGTAAATAGGAATCTCTCTGTTGTGAACTCAAGGGAACTCATTTCCAGAAAAAACACCAGCAAAAAAGGAAAAACACCAACAAAAACAACATCAACCACTTGTTGTTCTAGTGCAACTCACCCAGGAGTTCACTCTTCAGGCTTGACAACCTTGCTCTTCAATTTCCATCTCCAAATACACTCCAAAATGCTCCAGAATGCTCCATAATTCTCCCAGCCTTGTTGTTCCATCTGCCAAGCTCTTCTCTCCTGTTCTCTCTTGTTGTTCATATCCAAACTCGATGTGAAAAATTGTCTGTTACTACCCATACGAATTTCCTCTCTTTCCCCAAGATAGTTTACTACTCACTCTTACCAATGTTGATACTACCTCAACTCATGCTCTCCAATAACTATGGGATGTGACTCTCACACTCACCCTATGACAAGTATTCAATGATTGAGCTCTAATACACTCAACTAGAAATAGAAGGTTTTCCCCAAATGATAATAAAATTCATAAAAGTGGGTTTGAATTAATACCCATAAATTATTTCCCCTTTGGACCCCACTTGGATACTTTCTAGGCATTCCCCCTCTCTTTTGGATTAATCAGACCCCATCTCTGTCCATATCCCAACAATTGGTATCACATTACATTTATTTACAATTCAAAAAATTCATTTTGCATATTACATTACTTGGCCATACCCACATTTATATCTACATTATGCATTAATTAAACCAAATATTATAGTGGGGATGTTATAATCCCCCTCCCCTACAATTGTTCATTATCCTCGATGCATCGCATTATGCCAGAATACATATATAAATTTACATCACAATACTTAGAAAATCAAAGATAATTTTGTAATCTTTACCCTCCAACAACAGTCCCAACCATAATCTCTCGTTCTTCTCAACCTACTGACCCAAGGAGTGTGCCCCCTTCATTTCCTTTTGTCCATCAGAATACACCATTCTTTTATCAGGGCTATCAGTATAGGTGATCAAGAATTTTAGAGATGTGGTTTTTTAACTAGCTTCCCAAAAATGGAGTCTTGTATTTTCAGCTTCTATTTTCTTCAAAATTGGGAAAAATTTGTGGGTATTCCTCTCGCATGGTTTTTTTATGCTCCCATGTTGCATCTTCAAGACCATAGCAGGTCCATTGAACATTTACCATCTCTATCTCTTTTTTTTGGAGCACTTTTATTTTTCGGTCTAGGACGTATACTGATTCCACTCGGAAATCCCCTTCATTTTCCACCTGGATCACAATCCAATCAATTATGTGGTTAGGGTTAGGAACATATTTCTTTAATATTGACACATGACATACATTATGCACTCTCATTTATGTAGGCAATGATAGAATGTATGCAACTAGACCTATCTTTTCTAATATTTCAAAAGGCCCACAACATCTTATTTCCAACTTCAGGCAACAACCCAATCTTATTGAACTTCCTTTTTCTTTAACTTTTAGAAAAACATGTTCCCCCACTTTAAAATCTTGAAAAAAAAAAATATTTTTTTCATAACTCTTCTTCCTACCTTGGAATCCTTCAAATTTTTCTTGGTCCTTGTCATCTTCTCTTTCATTTCTTTTAACAAATCTGGTCCAATGATGGCTCTGTCTGCTGGGTTATCCTAACTCAATAGTGTGTTACACTTCCTGCCATACAAAGGTTCAATTGGAATCATTTTTAATGAGGCTTGATACCCATTATTATAAGAAAACTCCACTAAGTGGATATAGTCTTCCCATTTGGATGGATGATCCATCACATACATTCTCAACATGTCTTCAATTATCCTATTGTTCCTCTCTATTTTCCCATCTGACTTTGGGTGATACGTCGTACTAAGATTTCGATTTTCCCAAATCCTTTGAACAAATCTTGCCAAAATTTGGATGTAAATTTGGAATCTCTATCTAAAATTATTTCCTTAGGCACTCCATGTATCTTGGAAACTTCCTTCATGTAAATCTCTCCAATGTTTGCTGTCTTCATAGGAATAAAATATGTTGCCTTAGTCAATTTGTCCACCACCACCATGATGGAATCATGCTACTTCACTGTTCTAGGAAGCTTTGTAATAAAATCTACTATAACCACTTTCCACTTCCATTCTCGATTAGGCAATGGCTGTAACAATTCTATTGGATGTTTGTTCTCTATTTTCACCTTTTGGCACTCTAAACACCAGACTATGTAGTTAGTCACTTCTTTCTTCATTCTCGACCAAAAGTATTGGCTCTTTACAATTGTAATGGATTCATGATATCCTAGGTGCCTAGCATATGGCACGTTCTGCATTTCTCTCAGCACTATATTTTTCAAGTCCATGGAATTTGGCACATACACCTTGCCTCTATACAAGAGGATTCCATTCTCTTTTAATTCATAATATTTAAATCTTTGTTGTAATTTGCCTTGTTGTAAGTTTTCTTTTATTTGCAAATAATGTTGATCTGAATTTGTTTCTTCTATAATTTTATCTTTTAAATCTATTATGTACATGTTTATGAATTAAATATGAACTTCATGAGCTCTTCTGTTGAGTGCATCAGCCACTTGATTTTATTTTCCTTTGATATGTTTAATTTCGAAGTCATACTCACTAAGAAATTCCAACTACCTAGTTTGCCTAGCATTTAATGTTGGTTGTCCAAATAAATGTTTTAGACCACAGTGGTATGTTCTTAGCTCAAATATCCTCCCCATGAGATAATGTCTCCACATTTTTAATGCATGTACAACTATTGATAACTCTATATCATGTGTAGTATAGTATCTATCATGGACTTTAAAGTTTTGGGACTCATAACATACCACATGATATTTTTGACTAAGGACTCCACCGAGCCCTTCCTTTCATGCATCCATGCACACTACAAAGTCTTCATTTGGATCTTCAATATTTAATATGGGTGAACTTGTCAAAATGATTTTCAACTACTGGAAACTCTCTTCACATTTTGGAGTCCATTCGAACTTCACTCCCTTATTTTGAAAAGAATTGATTGGGCTTGCAATTTTTGAAAACCATTTTATGTATCTTCGGTAATAACCCGTGAGATCCATAAATGATATGACCTCTATCAAATTTCTTGGCACTGACCATCCTTTAATGGCCTCTATCTTCTCTGGATCGCCTACTATCCCATCTGTTGAAATAATATGCCTGATCTGCATTTCAAATCTGAAAAACACATAGAAAACTAAATGTGCAATGAAGAAGAGAAATTAGATAACACAGAGCAAAGAAAATAAAATATACATGAAAATGGAGAAGAAAAATTAGAATAGAAAATAACCATCACATTTATTGAGTGAGAGAGGAGTGCCTTCTATAAGCAAGGTGACTTTTCCTTCTCATTATTAGCTAATTACAATAGAATTTGCAACAACTAACTAAATTCTTACAAAAGTAATTGCTAAAAGTGCACTAAATTATTGCAGGGGAAAGTATTGAAGCGAACTAATGTCTACAATAGAAATAGATAAAACTAACTACAACACTAACTACAATACTAATTAAGGAGCATCCCCTCATCATGAGCGGACAAGGAAGTGGGGCGCACTTCCTGGTGGCTCAATTACTCGTTGTTTATATTCGGAAGTGTCCCTTCTTCCGCCAAAAAATGAGGGAAATTGTTCTACAAATAATGTTGGCATTTGAATTGGTACTTGTCCAACAAGATCCATATATGATCTCCCAACTGAAAGATCAATAGTGTGCACTTCTTATAATGCCTCTATTTTTCATGTTCTTGGGCTTCTCATAAGGCAGTTTCTTCTTGAGTATAGCGTCAAGTCAACATATTGATAAAATATTGAGCTGCATGATGTTCCTGCTACTGGTGTGCTGAGATGGAAGTAACAAGGGTATCTAAATGGAATGTCATCGAATGACCTCCCTATTTAAATACTTCCCCAATGGTGAACTTAAATGCATAATTTTTAATCTTGAAGGGATGATTCCTATCCAGCAAATGGAGAAACCATGCAGAGCATAATGCGGGTGGAAGCTGAGAGAAGTGGTGCCCAACCATTAAAAAAAAATATTGAGGTCATGGGAATTGGAGTGTGCTGGAAATTGTGCCAAAAACTGTACCCAAGATGGATATGATCGACCCCCTATTATGTCCATTATGAGTCCCAAATGTGGAACTGATGAGTGTCCAACATAGGATTTCTTTCCCTGAGTTTATGTGCCTGCAGTAGCTCGAGGATGTTGCGGACATGCTGAAGATGTTCTACCCAAGAATTATTGAAGACCAAAATATTGTCAAGATAAATGCTAATGAATTTACCCAAATGACTTGTTGCATTCATGTGAACTTGATGGTATCCAAATGTCAAATCCATCTGTGTGAAGGAATAATCCCCTTGTGAGTGGTCCAACGATTCCTTAATTCAGGGTAGGCGGTAACCGGTTTTAACATTGGCTTTATTAAGGGCATGGTAATGGGTCACTAGGAACCATTCTGAATTATCTTTGCTTGGGATAGTAAAGGTGGGAAACACACATGGAGATGATGAAGGTGGAATATGGCCTAAGGTCAAAAGTTGACCAATTGGGTGTTCCATCTTAGTGGCCTCTTGGGGAGTGATGTGATAGGATAGGGTGGTAGGAAAAGAAGTACCATGAATTAGATCAAGTGTGAGATTAATAGAGTGAAGCAGGGGCAGTTCCATGGGTTGTATGAAGACATATGAAAATTATTGGAGTGGGGGATCCATGGCATGGGGTACAAGGTTATTCCAGTTGTCTGGGTTAATGGGCTGAACTAAGCACAAAGAGACACATTGGTTAAAAATAACTTTATTAACGGTCACGTGGTCAGTAATAGGCTTGATGGATTTAAGAGCAGAAGAAGTAAGCACATAGGTGTGCCCCTTAAGTTACAAGTGGTATTGATGGGATTTAACATGATAGATAGTGTTTCGGGCCTGTTGGTAGGGAATTCCAAGTAAAAAGTTGAAACAATCAAGAGGAGAGACATCACACACCACAATATCCTAGAAATGGTCAATCACAAAGGTAACCATAGAACATTGGGAGACAGTGAGACAAGGGCCTTCCTTTTGTACCTAGCTGAGATGGTATGGGGTTGGGTGTAGAGTGGTGGTGAGGTTTAGGCATGTGACCAAGTTTTGGGCCACGAGGTTCTTTTGTATTATGTTTTCCAGGATGAGATTATCCAACTCATGCTTAATCTGACAATTATGCATGAACATGGGTATATTAGAGATGTTGAGTTCATTAGTGGTCATCAGGATCAAAGACGGGTCCACTTCTGTAGGATTTTTGAGAGAGGATACTTTAGAATGGTCAAGGCAATCTAGCTTAGTGACCTCTAAAAATAGAGTATGGTTGGCTTGAATGTTCTTAATTTCTCGACAGTCTGTAGATGAATGCGAGTTGGTCTTATGAAAGGTACACTAGGACACATTTCTAGGTGTGTATGGGGAAGTAGGGGAAACAAGAGAATGCTCAATATGTGAAGTAGTATGTTGGAGAAGGAAGGTTTGGAGAACAACGCAACAAGAGAGGCAGAACAACGCACCACATTTTGAGGAAAAGAAGCGTGCATGACAGGATTTGTGGAAATCTGCCACAAATGTGGACAAACCTAGCCTAGTTGGGGCTCGGATTTTGGGGATGGATTATAAGGGTTTCTAACCCATTTTTGTAATAGAAATAATGGGTATATTAGTATAGGAGGGGGGAATCACCTAAGATTTGATTGTTAGAGAGTTAGTGTGACAAGTCTATTTTGGAGAACATATTTTAGAGGTTTTGGGATTGGAAGTTTGTTTTGAGAGCTATAGAGCTCGGATGAGGTCAAAGTAGTTGAGGGTCATGTCACAAGCTGTGGATCTTAGTGCAATCTTGGTCTGCCTCACTACTCACTACTCTTATGTAATGCGCGTAATGCTTTTTGATGAATAAGAATAGAAAAGAAAAAAATATTTGTGGACGTATCCCCAGGGGGGGTGAACCATGGTAAAACCATGTGTGCAATGTGTTTTACTATTTTTGCATGGTTAGATAGATGTATGGATGATTTATTTATAGTGTGCACTAGATTATATATGCAAATGAATGAATGAATGGATCTGATGAATAGTAGAATAAAATGCATGGTTAAATAAGAAGATGAAGTAAAAAAAAAGAACATCCCCCAAACCCCTTCCATGATTGCAGACATTTGCGTCCTGCAGTCCCCCATAAACCATCTCGGGTGAGACTATGTTTTGCACTATGTGCATGGTGTAGTGTGGACTGCTAAAATTATTGCGCCATTGGAAAGAGTTAATAATAAATTCACACACATAGTGGATTTCTAGTCAGGAAACATTACTGCGGGGTTTATCACTGAGTTTGCAGTAGATACAATGAAGTCATACACTGTTGTAGAGAAGGATTTCTTGAAGGGACCTAGAGGAAGTTATATTAGGTCTCTTTACATGTCGATCAAAATGTTATTACATGATAAAGACATGATGACCATGGAATCAAACAACTAGATCACTCTGCGAACATGGGGGAGTTGGGGGAAGCACTAAGGAAGATCTGAGAAATGGAGAAGGCTCTGAAGAGTATCCAGAAGGAGGAAGCAATGGACCCCATCATGATGGTTGATGAACAAATCATGGAAATCATAAGGAATGCAGGTGTGATGCACAATGGATGAACCTACCAGTATAAGATGAATAATAAGAAGAGGACAGTAGTCGAGCGAGAGCGCTTGGATAGTGATGAAGAAGAGGTAGAGGATATATGTGCCACAAGGGAGATTGATGATATCTTGTGAGCCACATATGAGAGGAAAACTAGAGGTCTTGGTTCCAGTGCAGAATAAGACTCTCCATTCTAGATTTGAATTAGTGTGGAACCCACAACCCCATGTGTTAATACCACAATTGAAGAAGAAAAAGTAGTTAACCAATAAGTAATTAATGGTAGAAGAATTTTTTCAGGATGTGGGTCCAATAGTAGAAGTACAAGTTCAACAAGTAGTATTCAAGTTTCTTCACCGCATAGAGGTGGTAGTTCAACAAATTTCACAATGGTAGGACAAGATCCAACCATCAGGCTACCAGAGTTCCGAGGGGATGGGTGAGATGACCCAGAAAAACATTTGTTCATATATAAGAATATATGGGGAGCAAAGTATATTACAGATGAGGATACAAAGGTTTCATAGTTGGCAATCACTTTTAGAGACTACACATTAGATTGGTACATGGGTCTCTCAACAAATAAGCCAACAGGAACACCTAAAACTGTAACATATGTAAAGAGTTAGTGAATAAATAAATTTCAAAAGCCAAGTTCAGAAGACCAGTTTATGAATGAAATGATAGAGATCAAGAAGAAACCAGGAGATTCAGTCTAGTAGGTGGACCAAAAATTCAAGAGGTTAAAAGGTAAGTTAAAGTATACTATTACTAATACACAACATAGGCATTTTTTTTGTAATTCTTTGTTGCCACACTTGAAGTATCCTTTGAGATAGCAAAAATTCCAAAATTAGGGTGATGCTGTGTAGGAAATATTATAGCTAGATGAAAACCAGTACAATCACACAGATCCAGTTATGGAAGAGATGAAGAAAGGTCTGAAGAACTTAACATTTTAGTTGAATCATAATAAAGGAAAGGAGAAAAGAGAAGATTTATGGTGTACAATGTGCAGGACAAAATGCCATCAAAAGAATGAGTGTCCATTATTTTCACAGTATATTGGAGTGGGTATGCCAAACCCTTTAGCCCCAAGAGGACCATGGTGTGAGATTTGAAAAACACATGGGCATGATCCCTATCATTTCCCCTTGATGCAAAAATACCAGACAATTCCAAAGAATACATTTTGTAACTTTTGCAAGTCAGTTGGACACAAAGACAAGGATTGTAGAACCTTGGAAATAATGAAAGAAATGATTGCAGATACATATAGGGTGCAGGTTGAACATGTAACAGGACAATCTGCACAACAACCGTAGTATAACACTGCGCAATATCCACAATACAATCCCGCGCAACAATTGGCAGCACAACCACAGTATAATGCACAAAAGTTTCAAGGGGAACAACAATATAACCTTTCACAATAGCCCGCAACACCACAACAATACAATAATCCATAGTCACAGTATAATAAAGGACCTCAGTATCACACACTGCACAAAGATAATCAAGGAAATAAAGGAGGCTTCAGAGGAGGAGGTCATGGAGGAAGAGGATTTGGAGGAGGTCGAGGACCAGTAGTGTGTCATAACTGTCATAAAGCAGGGAACTATGCAAGAGACTGCCCACAACCACCCACGACAAGTATGTAATGTTGTGCAACAGACCATGAAATAGAAGATTGTCCAACACTGTTGATAAAGATACAGGACAAGAGGAACCAGACTAATCAGAACGTGCAATGGATCGGGGTAGAAAATATAAAAGAATACGGGAAGAAGATTAACATAGTAACTAGAGGTAGAGCCGAAACAGGAGAAGATGCAACCAAGAATGATCAGGACCAATATTAGTGGATTAGAAAGAACACAACACCTGAACAGAAGTTTGATGCGAGCAAAGAGAAAGATATATTCAAAGAAGCTAGACAAGATATCTTGAAGGAAAAATTGTGTCCACTTCAAGAATGAATCCAGTAGATGAGATACCAATCTATGACATGCCATCATTATTTGATCAAACCAATCAAGAGTAGTCTTTAGAACAATTAAGTAACTTAAGAAACCTTTTGGGAGCTTATGTCAAATTGTCGATTGATAAAAATTCCTTACAAGTACTGAAAAACTTATTGGAAAAGTGTAGTCCTGGGGAAGAGGGGGTAAAAAGAGTAAATCAAGTTTGAAAAAAGTGAAGAACCAGTAGAGAATTTAGATTGAATGCTTACATAGGAGTTTTCAATATGGGTGATATTATATTGGATCTAGGATCTAAAGTCAATGTTCTGCCAAAGAAAATTTGGGAAGCTATGGGAGAACCAAAATTAGGGTATTCACCTATTCAGTTGAAGCTAGAAAATCAACACAGAGTGGTTCCAATAGGAAGGTTGAAGGGGATTCTAATAGATCTAGATGGTGTGCACACCATGGATTATTTTGAAGTCATTGACATAGTGGACAATACTTCGTCATATCCAACACTATCGGGTCTAGATTGGGCCTTTTATAAACAATCTATTATCAATTTGAAGACAAGGAAGATGATATTTGAGTCTAGAGATTACATATTTATTGTGCCATTAGATGCCTCAGAAGGAGGAAGATATGTAGAACCTACAGAAATATCCTGACAAAAGATGTGAACCAGCTAGACAGAACTACTGTGCACAAAGAAAAATATATCAACCCAAATGCAGATGGCATGTTCAGTTCGAGAATTAGTTCTTGTGCTTCAAACTCTAACATAGGACTAGAAAACTAGCAACAACGATTACATGAATTGTCTACTAGGAGATGTGCCAAAATGACGCATGCATTAAGGTGGGTTGGTACATAGGTAAGAGAACCTCCCACTTTTTATGGATTAAATGATTTAGAAGAATTTTTGATGAAATATGAGGTAGAATTTATGGAAAATTAGAGATTACCACCACTATATATTAATTTAAAATATACACTTGCAATATGGTGGGGTACACACAAAGAAATGATCAATAATTGGTTCCAGTGCAAAAGGTTATTGTGCATCAAATTCGGCATAGAGCGGGAACATAAATATGAGGAGAAATATGAAGGATTTGGACAACCCTAAGAGCATGTAGAATAGTGCATATTTCAATGGAGATTAGTACCACTAGAAGAATGGCCACACTACTTTATTCACACACTAGAAGCCATTTAGAAGAACTAGTACATAGAACAAGAACAACGTAGAGAAACTGCCAACTGGGAAGAAATACAACAAAGCTTTGTAGTTACATTTTCCTTTGAGAATGACATTCCATAAATGGACACAATGTTGAAAGTAGTAAGAGACGTGATATTTGAAGAACCAGAATTTGAAATAATTCCAGCATCTTAGAGGTAGGCTAGTCAGACAGTCAAACAATTGCTACACTTTTATCATGTACAGTAGAAGCAAAAGAACCTAGAGAAGATGATTTGCACAATATACAGATCCTAGAATTAGAAGGTGAAAGGGAAGTAGAAGGTCCCAAGATATATTCAAAATATTATACTACACCATTAAAGATAAAAAAGATAAATATTGGAACTACAGAAAACCCAAAGATGACCAATATTAGAGATTATTGGGATAATCAAACAATAGAAAGGATCACAGAATTACTGCACGAATACAATGACTTATTCCCAACAACATTCTTAGAGATGAAGGGGTTAGCAGGAGAGCTAGGAGAGATGAAGATCCCATTGAAGCCAGAAGTAAGACCCAACAGACAAAGGCCGTACATATTGAATCCAATATACAAAGAGAAGGTAAAGACATAAATTGATAAGATGCTAGAAGTTAGTGTTATAGAACCTGTACAAGAGTTAGAATGGATTAGTCCTATGGTGGTATAGGAAAAGAATCAAGGAGGGTTCAAGATTTGTGTATATTTGAGAAAATTGAATGATGCTTTCCTACATGATCCTTTTCCTACCCCATTTACAGACGAAGTATTGGAAAATGTAGGGGGTCAAGAGGCTTATTCTTTTACAGATGGATTTTCAGGTTATCATCAAATAAGAATTGCGCCATAAGATAGAAATAAGACAACTTTTTCGACAGAGTGGGGCTCATTCTAGTATACAGTCATGCCATTCGGATTGAATAATGCACCAACCATTTTTTCAAGAGTAGTAGTGGCATCTTTCAAGGACTTTATTCATAAAATTTTGGAGGTTTCCTTGGATGATTAAACAATGTTCAGTTTGCTAAAAGATCATGTTGAAGTATTAAGGTTGATGTTGGAAAAATGAAAACAGTGTCAGATATCACTAAACATTAAGAAGTGTATTTTCAGCACACCTTTTGGGATTTTGTTAGGGTATTTTTTGTGTAAACAAGGTCCACTAGTTGATCCTTATAAAATTGTTTTCATAGTTAACTTACCATCACCAAAGTCAGTGCACCAGTTGAAGAGTAGATTTTTCCATACAGGGTATTACATAAAATTCATAAGGGGATATGCATAGATCACCATGCCAATGGAGAAGCTACAGAAGAAAGATACTAAGTGCCAGTGGAATGATGAATGCCATAAGAGTCTGGATATTTTGAAGGAAAAGATGGTTACTGCGTCGATTTTAGTATTTCCAGATTGGGCTAAATAATTTCATGTACATGTAGATGCATCTACAATAGCATTAGGAGCAGTATTGACCCAACCAGGAGAAGGTGATATAGATCACTTGATTGCATTTGCATGCAGCAAGTTGTCAGATTCAGAGAAGAACTACAACACTATAGAAAGAGAAAGGTTAGAAATGGTGTATGCTTTGCAGAAATACAAACATTACTTATTGGGACAACACTTTAAGATGTTTAAAGATCATTCATCCCAGAGATACTTAGTTAATAAGCCTGTGTTGGGGGGAAGGATATGCAGATGGTTGTTACTATTTCATGAATTTGACTTTGATTTTGTGGTGAAGCCTGGAAGATTGAATGCAAGACTAGATCACTTGTCCAGGATAACCAATGAAGAAGAGTCTGGTAACTTGGAAGACAACTTTCCATATGCATAATTGTTTTCAGTACAAATTGCAAATGACTATTTTGATGACATTATTTAGTTTTTGAGTACATAATTTGCACCAAAAGACTTTACTACTATGCAGAAGAAAAATTTGGTGGTCAGAGCTGCATATTATCAGTTGATTGAAAGTCATTTATACAAACTTGGAGTAGATAACAATTTGAGGAGATGTGTGATGGAGCATGAAATACCTATTATTTTGGCAGAGGCACATGAAGGAATTGCAGGAGGACACTACGCAGGAAAAGATACCACACACAAGGTATTGCGCATAGGATTATGGTGGCCAACAATTCATAAGGATTCAAAATAATACTATCAGAAGTGTGATGTTTGTCAAATATTTGGGAATCCATCCAGGAGGGATGATATGCCACTAAAACCACAAGTTACTTTACAAGTGTTCAATAAATGGGAAATAGATTTTGTAGGTCCAATTAATCTACTAGGAAGAAGATCAGGAGCCAGATATATTATTATAGCAACAAAATACCTAACCAAATGGGCAAAGGAAACACCAATAAAGGATTGTAGTGCAGAGACTACATCATGCTTTTTATTTTAGAGTGTAGTGACAAGAATATTGATGAGTGATTAGGGGACTCACTTCATCAACAATACAATTGAGGAAATTCTCAAAGAGTTTAAGATATACCACCACAAGAGTACTCCTTACAACCCTCAATAAAATGGAACAGTTGAAGCCTTCAACAATATTTTGGAGAACGCCTTGACAAATATTTGAAATGTAAATAGAGATGATTGGGACTTGAAGGTACCAACAATACTTTGGGATTATAGAACTACATGCAAGAAGCTAATAGGAAAAACAACCTATAGATTGGTGTATATGTCGGAGGCAATAGTTCCCTTAGATTATTTGATACCAAGTGTGTGCATTGCAACAATTACATAGATGACAAAAAATGGCACAACGTAGGAAAGATTCGCTCAACTGATGGAATTAGAAGAAGATAGAATCATGACAGGTTTCCATCAAGAGGTACAAAAGGAAAAAGATAAAGCATGACATGACAAACATATCAAGAAGAAGTTTAAGGAAGGAGATATGGTTCTCCTCTATGACAGTAAGTATTTTTCAGTACCCAGGTAAGCTTAGAATGCATTGGCTAGGGCCATATCAGATAAAGTCTGTCACGGATGGAGGTGTTGTACAATTGCAAGACTTAACAGGAAAGGAAGTGAAAGGAATGGTGATTGTTAGTCGACTGAAACTGTATAGGGATATTCGACCTACTAACTCTCAATAGCTGCAGTGAAACAAGTAGACTTGTACTTATTGTAAACAGTAGGAGCTAAAAGAAGAAAAAGGAAGATAAAAACAAAAAAATGAAGAAAAATCCAAAAAGAAGTAATTAGGAGGCAGAAGTAATTGAGGAATGACATTGCGCAACAATTAGTGCAACATAATTTGGAAAATTGTGTGTAGGAAAGTTAGACACCATGCAAATGACCAGAAAAAGTGAAAAATAATACAGAACTAGGTCTATAAAAAGGGAAAATCATGGGAAACTTCGACACTTAGTGAATTTTGAGAAAATGATCACTTGAGAGCACGAGAAAAGGGTGATAAAGAAAGAGGATAATTTATTCAATTGATTTCAAGAATGGTTCAATGACACCCACGAAAGTTGGTGCTCCTAGCCGATTTGTGTGAGTAACCCGACAGTCCGGAAGCAAGAAGGAATGAATGGAAGAACTAAAGAATTTTGTGGAGATGGAGGATGTAACAACATCTGATACTAAATCAATCAGTCACACCAGAGTCAAGGAAGAACTATCAACTGTGGAACAGGTGCAATTGGGTCCAAGCGCAGAAAACCCTAATGGCAGTGTGAACCCTAGTTCTAAAAACCATACAGAAAAGGACAAATAGAAACAACAGGTCGTAGAGGAAGTCGAAGATCAGTAGGAAATGGAGGGAGAGGAATAAGAAGAACCTGAGGACGAAGCCACATAGGAAAACCTAGCCACGAGTCAAAAGAGGAAAGCACCAAGCGCAGTGGAAATTACATTACCCCATATTCATGGCATTGTAGTCGTAGTGGAAGACATGTTAGGGAAGGTGCCAAAGCTCAAGTATGCAGACCATGATATAACTGACACAAAAAAGTTTCCCGACTTTGCGCATGAAGTATACTTGAAGGAAAGGGGGAGGTAGGACCCCTAGGGAAACCTAATCTGAAGCCCCTGCAGTGGGTTACAAGTCTCTATAATTTAGGTGTGATGAATCTATTGGACATACCGCATTTTGGGCATGGTAAAAATGTGGGACTGTGTGTGAAACAACTATTGGCTAGGGTACATGGAGGTATCCTGTGGATGGACAAGATGGTCCCCATAGATGTGGATCTCATAGCGAAGATCACAGGGATGCCTACTAGTGGGGTAAAGCCAAAAGACTACTTGGACAAAAAAGCCAGGGATAAAGAAATTACAAAGGAAGTGAAGGCACATTTCGGGACAAACAGGGGAACCTGAGCACTAATCATCAAGGACATTAATGATTAGGCAACCAAGTTTTCTACAAAAATGATGGCCTGCTTATTTTTGAGAAAGTGCAGGAAGGAAGAATCACCAGTAAGAGTGATAACAATAACTGCGTAGTGAACAAAGGGCGCAGTATTTAGCTAGGCACCATATATGTTGATTCAAGTTTTGGTAGATTGTAGAGATGCCTAGGATAATGGAATTAAATTCCATTACTCCTGGTTGCTAATACTGATCGCATTGGGGCTAGCAGGGGCCCAAGTTTTCAACTTTCCTAGACAAAAACGGGAAATTTTATGCACAGCACTACGAAACATTATGGTAGGAAAAGGACTCCAAGAACCAATAGGCTAACAACACAGTATTTGCCATGCTCTTGGAGGATATGCAAAAAAAGAAAACTAATGTCTGGAGGATCCTAGTAGAAGTGGTACAAGGAAATGAAGGTATTGCAAAATCCAAAGATTCAAGACATCATCTATGGATCTAGACCACAAGGGACCCAAAAAAGAAGTGGTTGGAAATGAGCTATTGTACAACATGTGAAGAAGTCAACTGGATCGTGTAAGACTGGCCTGCACAGTTGAAGGTTCCAGCACCACAAAATAAAGAAACAAATACCAAGGAGCTAGCAGAAGAATGAACATCCAATAAAACAAACAGTTCAACAGATAATAGAAGGAAGGCTGTAGAGTGTGACCAATCTTTAGGAAGCAATGCAGCCAACAAAAATCCAAGAAAGAAAGAGACAGTGTCACATACATAAGAAAAAGGGGATGGCAAGAAGGGAGATAGGTCTCTTCCAAATGAAGCTAAATATGGGAAAGCAAGAAAGAATAAGAATGGGGCATAGACATCAACACCAACTAAGAAGAGAATGGGAGCACAGGAGGCAGAAATCAGGAAAAATATGAAGTATCATAAAAATACTCCAATGATCACTATCACAAAAGATGATGCTGAGTTGGTAGCAGACAAAGTCCAAGACATAGGAGAGGATGTAGTGCAGGCAACAGAGTTGCAAAGGGAGGAGATCATGGAAAAATTAGAAGAATTCCATGACATCTTGCAGAGACTACAACTCAATACAGTGCATCATCCATCATCATAAAAAACAGATAAAGAACATGAAACATCAGTGAAGAAGGAGCATGAATATATTATGGAGACAGTAGTAGTGACTAGTGACAGATTCACAGTCACACAAGACATGTTGGATATGGATGACCAGGCATCACATAGACCAGTAAAGAATGTGGAGCATATGGAGTTGGTCATGGAGAAAATACCCACAAAAGCCTTATATGGACTGCAAGCAAGTGTAATGCAGGAAGTGCAATATAGAGCTAGGAAAGATGCCACCAACCTAGCAATCAGTCGCGAGGTGAAGGAGATTATGCAAGTGACATGTGAACAAATCACACTGGAAAAAGAGGAAGAGAATCAACGCAAATTTTGTAGAAGAAGCTCCAAGAGGTTTACAAGAGTATACCTGACTGCGGGCAGGTACAGGAGGTTACAACATAAGTGGATATACAACAAATTGTGTAGACCATGGAGAGATACAAGAAAGAAATAATGGAGTTAACATATAAGTTAACTCTGAGCACACCTCCAAAAGTGTGAGAGCAGAGGGAGAAAGATGCTACTACGCACATAGAGAGTATAACGTAGGAGGTTAAAGAAGTGGCAGAACTTTATAATAGGACTACATAGATTTGGACAAGCCTTGAAGAGGATGAAAAGATCCAACAGTTCGAGCAGAGGGAGGAAAAGATGAATTTGGCGGTTCAAGATTTGAAGAAGAGACAGAAAACCATGGATATATCCCTTAGAATGAAGGTAGCAGAGGAACTCAAAAAATTACAAGCAGAAGTAAAGATTGTGCAGGAGCAGAAACAAGCAACTGTTATAACCCTAAATTGCTCTACACATGCATACATGCCCTTGGCCCTCTTACTTGCATTTTTTCCAAATCACTATTGAGTTTCTCTTCTTTAAAAACCAATTTTTAGAAGATGTACGTGCCCTGCACCATTACTGCCCACGTACATACGCTTGCTGCACCACTACATCTCACGTACATATGTATGTTGCACCATTACAGCCCGCTTATACTTGAAAAAGTTGCAAAAAATAAAAAGTTGCAAGGAATTCGTTGAAATTGACAGGCTATTGATACTTTTCCAACTAATCCACCTGCTATAGCCCGTCACCCAACCGAATAACCATCATTTTGTCATATAAAATGAGGTGTTGGGGTCTCATTTCAAATCTAAGCATAAGAATAGTGAAACTCTACCCGATTTGACTTCCCCTCCTTGCCCAAGATATTGCTGCCTTTTGTGAGAATTTCCTCAGAATTCCCTCATTAGCCCCTTCTTCCTCCATCAGAACCCATTCACCTCCCAAGAAGAGATCATAAGGTTGAGAGGAGAAGTTCATACAAGATGCACTTGGAGCTTGGTGAAGAGGAGCTCAGACCAGGTTCACGGAATGGTGGCTGACTTAGATTGTAAAGGTATAATCTATGTGTTATTAATAAAAGAATTACATTTTCCTGTCCCAAATGATGGTGCCTTGAATACTTTTATTGATTTATGCTTGACATTCTAACATATAACCCTAACTTATATATGGAATAACATGCTTGTAGTTTTTAGTTTGTCAATATTTGGATGCAGGTCATCCTTGGGAGGAGGTGTGCAGTCAGTGGAACTTCCAAGCATGAGGAGGTCATCACCACACATGGGATTAGAGGTATAGTTACCCTATCTCCTTTTCCTTGCTTTCTTCATATGATTTTTTGGTATGTTTGGGGTAGTATACATAATTAATTGAATTTTAGATGGTTAATCGATCTCCCTACATTCTAAACCCTAGTTTAGATAAAGGGTGGTTTTCCCGCTAGCATAATTGACGACCTTACTGGGGAAGCCTCTAGGGTTTTTTAGGGGATTTTGGGTTGTTTGATTGGTTTTTTTTCCTTTCAAGTTTCTATCGAGTTTTCTGAGTCTGTTAAGGGATCATGGTCACCTTTGGGTGCTATACCAATTGTCCCTGCCCTATGAGTCTATATGTTCTTTTCTTTTTGGAAAGATACAGAGGTGTACACAACCTGTATTGAGTCAGCTTGTGTACATACGTGTGTTGCTCAGTAAACAACCCTCATACATACGCAGGCTGTTGATGCAACAACCCGCGTCTCTGTTTCAAGAATTTTTTTGAAAAAAGAGGGAGTTGGCCTCTTTCCTGATTGAAGTTCATACTTCTTAGGGTTTCTTGGATCAGTTCAGAGTCTCTGTCTTACAACCATAGCCTGGGTTTAGAGTTCATTTTACTTGTCTTCTTGATTTTCTTGTGTTTACTTTTGAAAGGGTTTTAAGAAAGCTTGTGAATTATAGATATTCCTTCTTGGTTTCTTGAGTGATTTCCTGTGATCCGCAATGGGATAGGAATCTATTTCAGTCTTGTTTTAGTGTTCTTTTTACCCCTTTCACTTGCTTTGAAAAAAGAGAAAAAAAGACTTATTTCATTTTTTTTGTTTGAAGCAATTTCAAAAAAAATATATTTTATTTTTAGTTTGGTAAAGTAGTTAGAGTTGGTTATTTGCTAAAAAGGAAAAATAGTCTATTTTTAAGTTCTTTATTGATTTCTTGAAACATAAGTAGCTTGTAGTCAAGCGAAAATTTGTTTTAGGTCTTCTTTTCAAATATCTTGAAAAAGTTAGTTAAAGAAAAGTTGGTTACAAAGAGTTAGTTGTAAAGCTTTGCTTTTGATTAGAAGTAATTTTTCTTTCAAGTTTCGTCTTTTTCTCCTATTTTTCATCTCTTATAACATCACTAGTTTCACCACCATATCCCTTGAGTAAATCAAGCCATTAAAAAGAATGCTAAATCTAAAATTAAATAGACTTTTTATGTTTGTAGGGTCAACTAATTAGTTTAGGGTTAGGGCCTTGAATTAGGTTGGAGAGGAAACTCTTCAAGGCCGTTTAAAAAAATATTGGAGTTAGCGTTAGGGAGTGTTGAAGTACAGTGTCGTAAACGTTATCTGGGACCCCCCTCTAACACAGGGGCTAAACAAGAGGTCGCATGAGGAAATGAAGTAGAGATAACCCATCCAAAGCCAGACTAAACATAGTGGGGAACACATATTGAGGATCTGTCGTGGGAGTACTACTGACTGCATTTGCCTACGGAGCTTCGTGGACCTCGAATCCGTTCGAGATCCTATGTTTTCTTTTGGACCACTTACTTTCGATACCCTCGATAGGTTTTAGATTTGTTATCCTGCTCATTGCAATCCGCCTAATTGTCGGTTGTACCCGCCCGCTGACTAACTTCGAGCTGGAAACTTAGTTACCCATTTTCTAGGGACTTACATGGGTGATTGCGGGGGTATACCATGGTACCTACGGCATATGTCAGGTCACACTTCACAGAGTATACCTAGAGGGTTCTTTTGTGTTCGAGTTCCACTTGCACCGGTTAGTTTCTCTAGTGTTGGCTGGCGTAAGTGTTCTTCCTACTAGATAGTTGTTTTCTTGATTTGTCTTATAGGAATTTTTCTAGTGTGTGACTAGTTTTTAATCACTATTTAAGCCTTACTATGTCGATTGATATTTTCACAAAGTGGAAGATCAATATCTCCGTCGGTCGAGAAGGCTTCAGGTCCTACCACCGGTTTCATTAGAGCCACCTCCACCACCATTTCAACAAACACTTGACCAACAAGGGTAGTTCAAAGTGATCAGGCCATAGGAAACTGTGCCCGAGCCTGCTCCATGAGGATATTATTTGACTACAGAGGAACCTACTATTTTTGACCTTGGAGTGGAAGCTCTCGTGCTAGCCAACCCTCTGATTACTGACTTGTCAGAGCCAATCTTAGTACAATTTGTCCTTCCTAAGGTGACACCTTCCGAGCGTCATTTAGTCTTACAAGCAGCCATGGAAGCAAATGTTGCTACTTCGTCCAGGATTCCTCATACTCCCGTTTCAGCTACTACCACAGGTGGTATTTTTCCTCCTGTTAGCTCTTTGTAAACTTCATTTGGCTAAGAAACAAATGACAAAGGAAACCTACAAACCAACTTTGAGATCCGAAACTATCCTTTCAGACCTGGAGAGGGCTCTCTCAGGAGACTTTGTCTCAATACAGGATATGGCTTTGAGCCATCAGCTAGATTTAACACCTTTTAATAATAAGTTCTAGTTATATTGGCGCAAGAGAGTAAGACCTTGGGATATGGAGTCGGTTCGAGAAAAACGATAGAAACAAATGACTCGGTGACTGAACTTGAGAGGATAAAGGCTAAGCAAGCGACAATCTTCAGTGAAAAATTGTTGTGTGAGGTGGGGGGGGGGAACACATGAAGCGACTTAGAGCACCGTTGAGGATGAATTCAGAGTTCACTTAGAGGAAAGACAGTTTTTCTAAATGGTGCAAATCCCAGGGCACTGTGCAGTGAATCCCAGGTTCAAAAATATGTTCCTATTAGACAAAAATATATATGAATAAAGAATACATGAAGTACATACGTAAATAAAGGAAAAAATACATCCAAATGCTACAATTATAATCTTTTCATCAAGTTTCAAGACTTTTGCATTAAATTTCGATCGAGCTCAAACTACATTCAATAGTCACTATCTACACTAGTTTTCCAACCAACCTGGCTTACATTGAAAAGATAAAATATATAGGTCAGGGCATCGCTTGGGTTGCCCTACTCTCTAGCTACTATCCCTATAATTTAGGAAACTGACTGTTCTAATCTATATGACTCTTCGCATGATGCCTTTCCAAAAATAGAAAACAACTGCATCTGGTCGCATCATGACTACTTGTATTCTTCCACGAGAATTCGGTTATCAACAAGGTCTCATCATGGGGAGAGTGATGTGTCAATGCATTCCTTCGACAAGATATCTGAACGATCAAGTATTCTGTCAGGCTCCCACCATCTACTTTAATAGCCTTGATTTCTGTCGCGCAACTCATTTGCTGGGGTGCGTGCGCGGTGAGTGGCTGCTGACTGTCGTGGCCGTACAAAAATGACAAAACTGTATAAGGGTGATGCCTCCTTAAAAAATATGAAGATCTATGCTCCATTTGAGGATATGAGAATGAAGTCAGTTAATCATGTTTCTTTTGTGCATTGGAAAGAGCTGTGTGAACTTTCTCCTCAATCATTTCACATTCTCTGAAATGCTTCGCATTCTTTTCTTCTGATAGCCTCTGTGTTTCACGTAGCTGTACAATTGTATCATGTGCCTCTCTGAGCTGTCTCTTGAGCCACGCCATGTTTCCTTCATGGCCTTACGATGCTGGCACCTCAAGGGTTTTTGCTGCTAACTTCCATCTAAGTTCCTTGTTTTCCTGGTAAAGTTCGGCGATAACGAGTTGCGCTTGTTTCAGCTATTGAGATGGCTCTCAAACATTAGTGTCCGTGGCATTTTTCCTCCTTGTTCTGCTCCATCTTTCTCGACTTGTACCTTTGACATGTTTCAGTTAAATAACGTGCATAAGTAATTCTTTGGCAGCCGATCTTGCGCGCGGCTCGTATGGGACTTGGGTTTCCCCATCTTCCTTGTTCTTCCTTGGCTTTCCCCTTCTCCATGGTATCTTTCATTGGGGAGATAGGGCTTCTAATGTCCTTCCTTCTTGTGCAACTTCTTCCACTCCAGGTTGTGCGCAGTGTGATATCATTGTTTCCGTGGGTAGAGGGAAAACTCCCTTTGGATCCTTGGGGATGCCTGTTGTGAGTAAGAACGAATCCCAATCTCTTTGGGGCTTGGGTTTGGAACTTCTTCCACTTCGCATGCCCTTTCTTATGTTTTGGGAGGTTTCCATGGTGCAACTCATATTTGTCTTTCACTTGGTGGATCTGGCAAAGACCCAAGGAGGAAAAATTGATCAAACTGGGCTTGCGAGAAAAGATTACAAACAATGCATAAACCTGATTTGTGAATAGAATGCATGCAGAGCATATGGAATTTATAATAGAGAAGGTGGGAGGAGGAATCATGCCAAGGAACACTGAATTCATGGCAGCTATATGTTTCGAAATGAACTGTAGATTTTCCATAGCACATTCGTGCATGTAAAGTAAAGTTGATAAGGGCTGTAGGGCATAAGTGATATGAACACTACAATTTTTCATTCTCCCAGCCTTCATAATGAGCTGATGATGGTTACTACACTTACCAACACATAGGCCTTGACTCGACTAAGACCAAATCTAACTGAAAAGAAAAATGGCGGCGCTAACACCTCCTAACCCACCTTCGCCAGTTTGGACCACAGTGATCTCGACTCCCTCTACCTCAGGCAGTGGTTCGATACCGTCATCGACGATGACCACTACTCTGTTTACATAGAGTGCGACGGGCCCTCCATTCTCATATGGGATGCCCGACATCGATTTGAACTCAGTCCTTAAATAGTCCACCTTATAGACCATGGGTCTGGGGGCAGGGAGCTCAAACTTTCCCGTACAAGGGTCTACCGGGGGCAATTCAGTCCCCTTTAATGCTATCCCTTACAGTGGGGGTCATATACCTCTTTCGTTCCCCTTGCTCGATGGTGCTTTCCAGCAACCCATCAGACCAAATTCTAACTATAGCTTGTTTGGAGTAGGCAGTTTATGACCTTCATCTTACACTACACCGGTGGGATCCATGTCGTTCTCTTTGTTGGACACATTTGGGAACAACACTTTTTCTTCGGCTTCCATCTTGGCAGGGGGTAACCCTAGTTTTGGGAAACAAAACCCTGTATAGGTTACTATTCCTACACAGGGGGAAAGTATAGGATTTTTCTCCTCTCAGGGGCTTTGGAATCCTTAGCAGAGATCAGTTTCCTTGCAAGCGTGGATGATTTTAGGGGCTAAATTTCTCTCATGGGCTAATTTTCCATGGTTTTTCCCAAAACAATATTCGTTATTCTAAAAATGATCCGCCCAAATTCTATAGGATAAAATTATTTTACCTTAAAAATCGCCAAATGTTTATACAAACTATACAAAATCCTTAGAAATTTGAATATTTTTACAAAAATATCGCCAAACATTTAATATTTGGCAAATGAAGGATTAGTAATATTCGCCATGGTTTATACATTTTAAAATAAATTTCTATCCTTAAAATCATCCCTGCTCACAAGGGATGTCAGTTGGGGGACACCCATTCCATGGTCAATGGAACCCCGGGAAAGGTTTAATACCTATGCCCGTCGGATCGGATGGGGCCATCCCCTTCCAAAATACTTGGAACACAACGCAGGGAGCAATCCCCACCCAAGCCATGTCATCCAATTATGGGATTCAACCAATGATATCCCAACAAACGCAGTTTTCGTATGATGGTCCAGCCCATGGTTTCTAGCAGAACCCTGGCCAACAATCCAACTTTACCTAACAACCTAGTGTCATCCAAAGTCCAGGCCCCCTTTTTCCTGTACATATTACTCAACCTAAACTACCATTTTTGGAAATGCTACATATGCCAGACTTGTCGAGGTTGCTCAATGACCCAATATGTCATGATCCACATTGGCCCCGCATGCCGACTAAGTTGCCCTCAAATATTCCAAAATTCAAATGCAAGCTTGGAAAATACCCAGATGATCACGTGACAACCTTCCACTTATGGTGCTCTTCAAACTCACTACTAGACGACTCCATCCAGTTGCACCTTTTTCAACACACTCTCATTGGGGGTGTCGTTAAATGGTATATTAAGCTCGATCACTCGAGGTATTCTTAATTTAACGACTTAGCGATGGGATTAATAAACCATTTCCAGTTACCTGTGAGATACGATGTTGGCACTGAATTGTTGGCCAACTTTGAGCAGACTAAGGATGACCATATCTCCGACCACATCCGAGAATGGAAACGTCGGAAGAGCTTGATTAAGATATAGGTCCCACCGACTTTATTGCTGGAATGGTTCCTGAAGTCTTTGGTACCTGTTGTATCCAAAGATGTAGCAACTTATGGAGTGTTTTCAGAGGAGAAGGCGATAATGAGAGCGCAACAACTTGAACCGATTTACTCTTAGTCCAACATGCTCTATGAGATATTTCCAGATGTGCCACGGTTCATCCTCGACAAGGCCAAACAAAATTATGGACCCCATGTCGATGGCATTGTGGGCTCAGCACAAGGAAAGTCCACTGATCTGTTGTCAACTCAATTGCAACAAATGTCGATACAACAGACTGCAGCCAGCCAGACCTCTGGTTCAACTGTTCCCCCTACCCAAACGTCAGACGTACACACTATACAGTCGATTAACCAGAAGTCCAACCAGCAGCCTGAAGGAAAGAAGAATGTCAGAATATACCAAAAAGGGAAAAGAAGCCACAAACCCACCGGTTCCTCTCCAGATTGAGAAGACGATGGGCGAAACAATGAAACACATCCCCAAAGGTGAATTCAAGAAAGATTCTCATAATCTGAATGTGAGGGTTGTCCAGAACTACTTCGTTGTGGAAGATTTGGCACAAACCCCTTGCGTGATGTCTTCTTTGGAATTCCTCCATAGCTACCCTTCGCAGAGAAAATATTTTTTATCTGCCTTGGGATCTGCAGAGGCTTGTAACCTAGGAGCGATCGTTCTCGATCCAATCGACTTGAAACCTCATCTTCCTTACCACGTTGAATTTCAGATAGTAGTGGCTTACACCATGAAATCGTTTACTCGAAATATCTTCCGTACGATAGTTGAAGGGGGCACCTTGACTTGTGTGAAGTCTTTGGTGTGTTGGAAGGCCATTGGCCAACCCGTTTTGTCTCCATCGCCTACATTCCTTACAACATTTGATGGTAGTTTGTTTAGACCACATGGAATCATTCCTTCTTTCCTCGTGTAGTTAGGAGGAAAGACCATGTGTGTCGAAGTTGAAGTGGTCATTGCACCTCTCAAATACAACCTTTTGTTAGGAAGGAGTTGGACCTATGCAATGCATGCAATGGTTGCTACAGTCTTTCATCTTGTGTTGTTTCTACACGAGGGTCATATTGTGACCATTGACCAGTTATCTTTCTCTTGTTTCGACCCTTCATCAGGGGAATCCACAGTCTCGATGATTGATAATCCTCATCTCGACACCATCAACGTAGGGGTTGGTTTGTGTCCATCGTTGATGGGCACTTTCAATTACCCACTGTTGGAAGATTGGTTGTTGTCATTGATGTCAACCCTAGTCATGGGTTTTGGACCGCAAGATTGATGAAGGTATTTGGACATGAAGGAAAATGCACATGAAGATACAACACCCATGGATGGATAGTATACATCATGTTGTTTCCAGTGGCATGTGGCACATCACGTGGATCCTCATGGTTGAGGAGAAATAAATTTTTGAAGATGATAAAGTGAATTGTACATGTAGGCCCTGAAGATAATTAAAGAAAATAATTACAAAATAAGAAAGTGGCAGGTCGGCCCTAATGTTAAAAGGAAGGGACATAAATTGTATAAATAAACATCATTATACATTCATTTTATACAAGTAGAATTTTAGAGGGAATAAGAAGTAAAAGAAGGCTGGATTTCAAGGGAGGATGAAGTCTTTTGGTGATGTGTTCTAAGGTATGCTATTTTCAGGTCATCTTACCATTTTTCCTATAACTTTTTTTCTAGAACGATTCATATGGTGAGATTGATATGGTATTGAGAAGACATATCAAGGTACCTCTGGTACAATTTTCAACTCTTGATTCACTATAATTATGGAGATACACTCTGTGGAAGATAGGGTTTGTGACCAGTCCTGAAGCTATTCAATAAACAAGTGTTACAGGTAAAACTGTCATAAATTCTTCATACAGAATCCAAATGACATGGGACTGCTTCCATTGGACAGAGTACGGACTTTAGTTTCTTGTGTGCAAGTTTCAGAATTGGATGTTAAATATTGAGAGCGGGGCATTTTGTACAAGATGGGTCTTCTGAACAAACCAGAATTGAATAAAGTCTACCATTCTTTCTATAACCTCTTCTTGGGGAGGATTCAAGTAGTGAAAATTGGAGGAGTTTCAGAGAATACATTGAGAAATATTATCTATAGAATCAAAGTACTCCAAGAATTTAAGAATTATAGAAATTGAAGAAGTCTCAGGAAGCATTATCAGGTTCTATGTGATGATTGGTTGATGGTGATGATTTAATGTAAAGTTTTATTATCTCTCATATATTATTGGGTGGAAGGAAGGGGAAAGGATGGAGAATTCAAATCTCTCTTGATATTGGAGGATTGTATCTTCCTCTTGGATGTGTATCCCTCCCTCTACATTTGGAAGCTGTAGCTACCTTTGGAAGTCATTACTTCCCTTGAACAATAAACTATTGATTATATCTCATATATTGTGCATGGTGTATTATGGTGTATTGGTTTAACTCTTATACTATTGTTCATTTCTCATTGGATATATTTGAATGTTTTAATTATAAGTTGAAAAAGGTTTTAAATTGTACTTGATATTGATTCACCCCCCTCTCAGTATCAACAATTGGTATCAGAGCGGGTTACCTTCAGGAGAGTTTAACCACTGGAAGGAATATCCTATGCAGAAATGGAAGACAACATTCCAAATGGGATTCCACCATTTGATGGAAGCAATTTTGAATACTGGAAAAATAGAATGGAAACTTACTTGAAAGCTCTTGGGGCAGATGTTTGGTTCTCAATTGCTTCAGGATATAATGCTTTGAAGAAACCAAATATTGCAGCTCAAAAGGAAGCAAAAAGGAACAACAAACTGGCAATAGATACCATCCTAGATGGATTGACAGATTCAGTAAAATCCAAGGTGGGATCATGTGCATCATCAAAAGAGCTTTGTGACAAGCTACAAGACCTTTATGCAATGGAAGAAGCAGAAGAAGAAGAAGAAGAATTTGAAGAAGATTACAACATCTCAGATTTCAAAGAAGAAAATAGAGGTCAGTTCTTTTTCTTTAGTTGTGAAGGAGTAGGACATGTTGAATTTAAATGTCCTCATCCAAGGATTGAAAGAGATGAAAATGAAGAAGAAGAAAATCATAAAGTAGAAATGATTCAACAAGAAGATGAGAATCTTAAAAAATTGAAGCATGTTGAGATTGAAAATAGCAAGCTCAAAGACATGCGTAGA
>ML779319.1:211570-244490 GCA_009831015.1 Picea engelmannii
AAGAAACCATTTCCTTGAAAACTCTACTTGAAGAAGAAAGAAGAATAGGAGAAGTAAGGAATGTCCAAATGAAGAAGAAAGAAGAATATTGTGAGAAACTTGAACAAGAAGTTGTCTCATTGAGGAAGAGCTTAAGAAACTCTAAAGTGCCAAAAGACTTAACACATCTTGGATGCATGGGTGAAACTTCATACAAAGAAGATGCATATACCAACAAGAAGGTTGAAGAAAGAGCTACACAAACAATTGATGAGAAGTGGACCAGGATACCAGAAAGAAGGAATGATTACAAAAGAGATGAAAATCCAAGAAGACCTCCTACCTTCAGGAATCAAAGAAGCTTCAATCAGTATGAAGGAAACTACAGAAGAATAGATCATGAACCTAGATGGACTACATCACAAATAATCCCACTTACTCCAAGGTATCAAAATCTCTTTCTTGGTCATTGTTATACTTGCAAAAATTTTGGACATAAGGCAATTAATTGCAGAATCAATGAAATGAACAAATATGCAAGAAACATGAATGGTGTAAACAGAAGATATGGAAATAATCATAGATTTGTCAACAAAAGTTATAATTCATTTTACCCGTTGATGGACAAAAATATTGTATGCTACAAATGCAATTATCTTGGTCACAAAGCATGAGATTGCATATATATGAATGAAGATGTCCCTATGCCAACCACGGTATGGAGAAGGAAAGAGATTCCAAACAATGAATATTGTCAAATAGCATTGACCGCTGAAGAATGTAAAGAAGAAGATGAATGGTACATAGACAATGGATGTTCTTCACACATGAACAAGGATCAAGACAAATTCATCATCTTGAAGAAAAAGGGTGGCAATGTTGCATTTGGAGATGACTCATCTGCCAAAATACTTGGAGAAGGTGTAGTAGATCTTGGAAGAAAAAATGTAAAATCAAAGAATGTTCTATTGGTTGAAGACTTGAATCATAATCTACTCAATGTTAGTAAAATGTGTGATCAAGGATACACTCTTACGTTTGATTCCCGAAAATCTAAAATAAGAGAAAATAACTCGGGAAGATTGGTTGCAACTGCAACAAGAAGACCGAACAACATATACATTCTAGACATGAAGAAGAGAGAGAAGACAGAAGCCACAGAAGCCTGTCTTCCTGACTCAAGACTACCCCAATTGCAAATCCACTTGCATTGCATTTCACTTGAAATGTCTTCTGGAAATCTAGCAACACCAAAACTGGTCATTCCGTGATCTTCCTCTTCAACAGATTAAAACTCTTTTCAGCCTCTTCAGTCTAGTGAAAATACTTATGTCTTTTATTCACTATATCCATCATCGCTGCACTAATTCCACTGAAATTCCTGATGAATTTTTGGTAGAAACTATCCAATCCGTGAAAACTTCTCACCTCAAAAATATATTTCGGTGATAGCCAATTCTTGATTACCTCCACCTTATCTGGATCCATCCTCAACTCATCTACAGAAATAACAAACTCCAAGTAGATGAGCTCTGTCTTCATGAATGAGGACTTTTTCATGTTTATCAACAACTTCTCCTACTGTAACCTCTGCATCACTGTAGCCAAATGCTTCAGATGCTCTGCCACTGTTTTACTATAAACCAGTATGTCATCCAAATACACAATGAAAATTTTTCCAATGAACTCCCTTAAGACTTAGTTCATCAACCTCATGAAGGTACTTGGCGCATTTGTTAAGCCAAATGGCATAACAAGCCATTCATACAACCATTTGTTGGTTTTGAATGCTGTCTTCCATTCATCACCTTCTCTCATGCGGATCTAGTGATAACCGATTTTCAAATCAATTTTTGAAAAATACTTTGCTCCACTCAAGCAATCCATCAGATCATCCATCCTTGGTAATGGAAATCTGTACTTGATGGTTATCTTGTTGATCACCCTCGATTCAGTACACATCCTCTAGCCTTCGTCTTTCTTCGGACTGAGTACTCTTGGAAAAACACATGGACTCAAGCTTTCCCTGACCAAACCTTTGTCCAACAAATCCTGGACTTGTCTCTTGACCTCTTCATTCTCTTGCGGTGTCAATCTGTACACAACTTTGTTTGGAAAAATGGCTCCTGGTATGAGATCAATGTGATGACTCACACTTCTAATCGGTGGCAATGAACGAGGTAATTCGTCCACTACTATGTCAGCGAACTCTTCCAGTAGTTCCTGAATCTCTTCTGGTAAGTCATCCACCCTTGTGCTGGTCAAAACAATTCTTGGTTTCCTGACCACAATAAACCGTGGATCCTCCTTCTTCTTAACCTATGTAAGAAGTTCCTTCCCACTCATGAGAAGTATAGTGTTGCTTACTTCCGATTTCACCTCCTTATCCTTGATTGGAAGCAACATGTGAGTCCTCCCATTCTTCTCTAGGGTGTATGTGTTCATTCTCCCATCATGAATCACATTCCTATCATAATTCCATGGTCTACCCAACAATAGATGACAAACATCCATTGGAATGACATCACACAAGATCTTATCATTATATCCTCCTATCTTAAATTCAACTAAACATTGTTTAGTGACAGTTACCTGGTGTCCTTTTTGTAGCCACAAAACTCTGTATGGGCTTAGATGATCAGTCATTTCCAGCTCCAACTTTTCTACCATCTCCGTAGAAATGTGATTATACGTGATACCACTATCCACAATGACCTTACATACCCTATCCTTGGTCTTACAAGCAGTCTTGAAAAGTCTGGTCCTTTGGACTGAACTCTCCACCTCCTTCTCTGGTTTCAAAAGGACTTTTCGCATCATCAACAATCTTCCGCCTTCAACATCTTCTGCCTCAACATCCCGCCTCTGTGCTTCGGCGATGTGAGATTCTCCCCCTTCCTTATTTTTATCTGGACACTCGTAAGACTTATGCCCATTCTTTCCACATGTGAAGCATGTTATTACTCCACCTCTTCCTCTTCCTCTACCTCTAGTACGAGGAAAAGTCTTATTGTCAGCATAATCTCCTCTCTGCTTAGTATGCTACCCTCGCTGTGAGGTTCCACCTCTCCCAGTTCGAGTCTGAGGTTTCTTCCAATTTTCCTTGGGCTTCTGATATTTATCTTGGGCAACTGATTTGCCTCTGGGCTGACTTCTGCCTCGACCTCTTTGACTCTGCTTTCAGCTCATCTTCTCCTCAGCTTTTAGAGCCATCTGATAAGCATTATCCACCATTCGGATGGTTACTATGCTCATCCCATCTTGAATATCATATCTCAGGCCATTCATGTATCTGGCTACTTTTTCATCATCGCTCTCTCGATGACCTGCTCTAATGTTCAACTTGTAGAATTCTTCAGTGTATTCTTTCACTGTCATCAACTTCTGTCTCAAGTTCTGTATTCTCCTGAACAGAGTAATTTGATAATCCCTGGGGATGAATTTCGCCTTCATCTTCGCGATCATTATGTCCCAACTCTTGATCTTCAGCTTGCCCTTGCAACGTCTGTCATCTTGTAGTTCATCCCACCACAATGCTACATGTCCCTTCAATCTTGTGACAACATGCTTGACTTTCTTGTCTTCTTCGACGTCTTCATAGTCAAAGTATGTGTCTAGAGCTCTAATCCAGTCTAGAAGCTCCTCCACATCTAGGTTTCCCTCATAAACTGGAATGTCCATATTTGCTCTTGTACCCATCCTTGCAATATCTCTAATCAAACATTCATTTGCTACATCTTTGGCTGCAACTTCTTCTTCCCGTTCAGCTTCAATTTCACTCTCGGAATCACTAAGATCCCCAGCACTGACTGTGCGTCTTTGCATTGTCTCCATGTCTTCAAGTCTAGCTCGTAGATCACACATATCTCTCTCCATAGCTGGATCTATCATCTGCCTGCCTCTTCTTCTCGGCATTTCACTCTCCTCTGGTGGATCAGGTGTTTGCCTGTCCCTTCTCCTTCGCGGCATGGTGAATTCTTCTTTTCTCTGCTACAGAAAGCAAAGAACCTTTCTGTGCTCTGATACCAATCTGACGCCTATGCATGCTCCCTCCACAACCCACAAGTCGGAAGGTCCACGTCAACAAAGGATCTTTCCTTTACCACGACCCGAAGAACTCTAAACGGCTCTTCTATTTCCCTATCGGGAAATCTGTACCCACAACAAACTCTCACGGGATCCCCTCTTTACAATTGGGAGATCGAACTTCGCAACTTCACAAATCCAGTAGTCAAGCGTTGGTCTCTTGAATCCCCGAAACCCGAAACTGTCAACACTGACCTTTCCCGTTTCCTTTTGAGATTTTCCCTATCGCGATTTCAACGATCGCGATGTCGAGAAACTTGTCTCCTCGACTCCCAAATCTCGATTTACTAAAACTCTGATACACTCATGAGCTTTGACTTTTCAACGCCACGTCACCTCTGTCGGGACTTCGGACTTCGCAATATCACAAATCCTGATGCAATGAGTTCGGGACTTCACTCCATGAAACTCCAAAATAGCGTGCCACCTGTCCACTTGTTGATCCCGCTATGGCCCACACAAATCCCCTTAACTTTCAGGACTTCGTGATTCGTGATTTCGTGATTCCCGTTGCAAATTTTATGGGACTTCAACCTATGAAACCCCAATGTGGAAACCCACACATAAATCCAACAACCCTTGTGGCTTAGATCTACGGTCCTACCCCTCCTGAGCTTAGAACCTTCAGGGAATAGTCGTCGTATCTCCCCTGCTCCTCCACGAGATCTGACGGCTCACGGAAATTCGTGAATTATCCTCAGAGAATTTCGATCGTCTGTTCCTTCCCCTGGTAACTCGTCCTCCTACGGTGCAGACTTATGATGCCTTCCTAATTCTTCCAGGTACACTTTTGTGCAACCCTCTCCACGGTTATAAGGCTTTATCCTTCCTGAGCTTCCTTATAACTCCAAGTCTTAGAGAAGACTCTTGCGTGCACTCCTTGCAGCAACCTTCAGACACTTCAAAGCACTGAATTTCCTTCGACCCTGCGCACACCTGCAACAACAGTCTCTCAACACTTCACTCAGGTCCACAACCTTGAAACTTCGCTCAACCTGCGCACTTTTTGCACGGCTCCTGTGCCCAACTGCACCTTTTGTGTGAATGAAAACAAAATCTTTCCCTATCTGAACCCTTTGTCAACACACTCCTTGTGGACAATTCAACTTCACTCCTTGCAGGAACCCTTGTTCAGATAGAGAAACAATTGAAACTCATTACTACTTCCTTTCAGACTTCAAACTCAAAACATGAAATCATATACACAGCATATAAAGAAAATGTATAACAGGAAGAAAACATTCATGAGCATATCATTCAACATCAATACACAGAGAACAAACACGAAACCATGAATTTGAACCAAACTCTTTCTATTAATCCAAATATCTATACATGGGTGTTCTTACACATCTCTCTGCTTCTTCTCTATGCTCTTCATACACTAATGCTGCTTCTTCCTCTCTAATCATGTTACAATACACAATGAGGGTGTCTATATCCCATTTCCCTCTTGCGCTCTAAAACTGTCTAATCTACACATTCAATTCTACCTGTTAGCGTCAGAAGTCACTCTTGGATTGCTTGCAGGAGCAGAGCCCAATGCCCATCAGTTTTATGTCACGGTAGATTTTAAAGGGTGATCAAATGGATAGAGACTTGGGGAGATATCACTCCAACTCAGGGACTGGGTCTAGTATGCAAGGAAAAAAGGAGGTCTTGATCTAACTTCAGTCAGTGAGTTGATTTAAAGATGGGCAGATGGAAGACTTGGTGAGAGGGGTGGACAAACTACCTCAGGCAACAGACATTTCAGTAGTTTGTAGAAGAAAAATTATGAATGCAAGATCCTCTTGGTTTAGGGCTTCGAGAAGCTGAAAGGGGGACTTGACTGGATCCTCCAATTCCAAGTCGTTCAGCACTAAGAAAATCATAGAGACTGATTATAAATGACGCAACTGCTACAGTGATCCAACCTACATCATCCTATAACAGTCACAACTCGACTGGATCCTGCAATTCCGAGTTTCTCTAATATAGTGTAACGAAGACATGAAAGAAACTGACATCCATAAGGCAAGAAGTATCAAGAGTCCATGCATAACCAGAATAACAGTGCTTCATTAAATTTTTACAACCGGGAGCCTTGCTCAACCATCGATGATTACAAAATAAAAAGACTGAGTCTATATACTCAGAAAAATTCGCCTAACAGAGCCGTGCTCAGTCACCCAAGGCTTGGTGTCCCGTCAGTCGAATTCAGACGGATATTCTTCATCAGACGCCATCTTAAATGCGCATGGCTCCTGTAAGGGAAGTAGCTGAGCCATTAAGAGCTGACTTAGCATGTACAGACCTCCTCTGGCTAGTCGAAGACTCGGCATGGCTTCTTTGGAAAAATTTGTACAAAGGACCCTCTCGAGCAGACCACTTGCCAGACTCTCCATACCTTGCACTTAATGAATGAGGAAAGGTTTCAACCACCCCTTCTCACCTTCATTTACTCCAAGTGAAAACCAGGATTGAGGTCGAATCAGACGACACCTGAAAATCGTGATGATCCTTTTGGCGACTAGACTCGACACCTTTGGCCCCTTTGGCAGAACTCTTCTTATTTCCCAAGTGACCATGGGTTGTGACCCTGTGTTTATTCTCTAAGGTGCTTTCGGCATTCGCGAATAGGAAGGGGATGATCCTTGCACTTCGAAATCACGATGGGCGAAAAGGCATGAAGCCTAATCACGCGCCAGGTGTCTCTTTTGGATGGACGACTGAGACTGCCTCGTGATACTGCGGACCCGACCATGGGCGCCTTCAGTGCTTCAGGGTTTAGGGTTTTGAGATGTAGAATAACATAGAACCCTCACCCTTCGAACTCCCGAATGCCGAAAAGCTGACGCGATCAGATCGCACGCCACGTGTCCTTTGGATGGACGGCTGCTAACCTTTTCAGCACACAATATGGGCATTATCCATTGCGCTAATCTCGATGCAACTCTGCTAACCGTGATTTCCCGCCAACCATCGATCTGCTCTTATGGATGAATCTAGACCGTCGACAATATAATTTCACCCGCTTACTTGCTAGGAAGCCTGAAATGAGATTTTCCCATGCGGTGCTCGGGCGCTTCTCATGCAACTTGCAGACTTGAATACTCTTATGCCCCGAACAAGTAATGTTACTAACATTAGGCTCCACAGGGGATAGAGTCATCCATGTGATCCTCTAAGGACTCATTTTGCAGCTCCAGTGCCTTGCTGTTGGGCTATGGGGTCATTTATTTAAAACTTAAAGATGGAAGGAAAAAACAATATTTACAACTGCGAAAGAGCCATGTGCGGCTCAAGAGAAAAATCTTTTTAGGAAATGCCCATTCACAGGGCCATTGAAAACTTCTTAATCCTTCAAATCCCATACCCTATAGGTGTTATTCGAGAATACTTCAGATACTTTGAAAGGCCCAATCCACAGGGCTTCGAATTTTCCATGCTTGCCTTTATCTTGTTTAGGAGCATCCCTTTTCAGTACCAGGTCTCCTATTCAAAATTCTTCCTTCTTGGCCTTCTTGTCAAAAACTTGCTTGATCCTTTGCTGATGGTCCTGAATTCTGCCCATTACCTGCTCCCTGGCCTACTAGACTTCCACTAGCTAATGAATTCTTCTGATCATGTCATCAGGTTCCTCTTGATGATCCTGGAGGAATTTTTCTACAGGAATGGCTAAATGAGAAGGAAAAACAACCTCTGTTCCATAGACTAGTTGGAAAGGAGAGATGCTTATAGATCTCTTCGCGGTCACTCAATCGGCCCATAGAGAAAATTTCAATCTTGAATGCCAGGCCTTCTTGTTGTCTTCCAACAGTCTTTTGATGATCCTTATCAAGCTTTTGTTGGAGGACTCTGCTAAACCATTTCCTTGGGGATAGTATGGGGTGGAGTGAATTAGTTTGATCCTGAATTGCTCACAGAAATTGGCTAACGGCTGAGCCCTGAAAGAGGTTGCATTATCGGTGACAATCTTACTTGGGCGGTCGAATCTTGTGATGAGGTCTTCCAGGAATCCAATGATTACCTTGTGGGAAGCACTCCTAGTGGGGATAGCTTCAATCCACTTGGTGAAGAAATCTGTAGCAGTTAGGATCCATCTGTGCTGCCCACTGGAAGCAGGGTGGATTTATCCAATGAAATCTAGGCCCCATTGCTGAAAAGGTCCTGAAACAACCACATAATTTAACGGTAGAGACTTGAGCTGTTGTTTTCCTGCAAATCTTTGACATTTGGTGCAAGCTCTGACCCCCCTGCAGACGTCAATGAACAAGGTGGGCTAGTAGTACCCAGCTCTGAGAATTTTGTGGGTTGTGGCCTTCCAGAAATGGTGCCCTCCACATAGGCCGATGTGAAATTCAACCATGATCCTGTCAGCCTCCTGCGGATCCATGCATTTTAAAAGCACCCCCAGGGGGTCTTTCCAATATAGAAATTGATCAATAAGGCATTATCTGACTACCTTGATCTTCAGAGCTCTTTCTTTGTTTCTTTGCAAGCCGTCTGGTGGCCGCAACTCTTGCAGAAAGTATATGACATCCTTATACCAGGGACATCGAGCCAATGGGGGCTCCCTTTGAGGGTCTATTTCAGACAGTCGACCCTGTTGAATTTATGAGCATTCGTTGATGAAACTTATACCCAAAGCTTGGAAATTGGCTTCATCCAGCAGCTTGGCTAAGCCTTGACCTTTGATCAATTTGGTAGGCTTTATTTCCAGGTCAAATTCTAGAATCTTGGCTATCCACTTACTGCTCCTCCTGCCTATGT
Organism: Picea engelmannii; assembly: GCA_009831015.1. Classification (NCBI taxonomy): domain Eukaryota; kingdom Viridiplantae; phylum Streptophyta; class Pinopsida; order Pinales; family Pinaceae; genus Picea; species Picea engelmannii. The sequence goes on from ML779319.1 coordinate 220,391, forward strand.
CATGCTAAATAAGAATGTCTTTAACAGCAGTTGAGGGGACATAGGCAATGATTTTTGAGTGCAGGACATAGGTTCTAAAGGCCTTGAGAGCCTTGATCAGGTCATAGGCCTGCTTCTCCATAGTGTCATACTTGTCTTCGACATCCCTCAATGCTCGGCTGAAATAGGCAATAGGCTACTCTAGCCCAACCTCATTTGTATGTAGTAAAACAATAGCCACCGTGTCAGGTGAGGCAAAGGAGAAAATAAGGAAAACCTTTGAGTAATCGGGACTGATAAGAACAGGGGATTTAGTCAGGGCCTTCTTTATTTTCTCAAAGGAATTTCATGATTCAGAAGTCCACCTCACTTCATTTCCTTTCCTCAACATGGCTGTTATAAGTTTCACCTCCTCAACAAAGTTAGGCACAAACCTCCTCAAAAAATTAATCTTACCAAGGAAAGATTGGACCTCCTTCTTGGACTTCGGGATTGATAAGGCTTGTATTGCCTCAACTCTGCTAGGATTGATCCTGACTCCTTCAGATGATACTATGTGGCCTAGTAACTTTCCCTCCTGCATGGCGAACAAATATTTCTTGGGGTTTAATGAAATGCCAAAACTCCTGCATTTCAGGAAAACCTTCCTGAGATGACAACAATGTTCTTTATCAAATTTTGAAAATACTGTGATGTCATTCAGATAGATGACCACAAATTTATCCTTTTCCTCAATGAAATCTATGTCCATGGCATGCTGAAACGTTTCCCCTGCATTCATCAATCCAAACGGCATATTGGCATACACGAATGTGCCCCATGGGGTGGTAAATGTCGCCTTTTCCCTATCCTTAGGTAGAACAAAGACTTGATTGTAGCTAGAGAAACCATCGATCATGGACATCCTGGATGCTCCTGTTACCTTTTGCAATATATGTTCCATCTTTGATAAGGGGTAGTTATCCTTCCGCGAGCTCCTGTTTAGGTTTCTGAAGTCTACACAGAGTCTGATTTCTCCATTCTTTTTCCTTACTGGTACCAAGTTGGCCACCCACTTTGAATATCTTAGTGGTACGATGATCTGGGCTTGCAACAGCTTCTTCACTTCCCTCTCCATAATAGGCAGCAGCATAGGATTGATCTGTCTTAGCTTCTGCCTAAATGGCTTTGCCTCCTCTTTTAATGGGATTTTACGCTCGATGACAGAAATGTAATATGTTTTGAGGTCTTCGTAGGTCCAGGCAAACACATCAGAAAATTCCCTGAAAAGTCCAGTGTATTCAGACCTCTGCTCCTTTGTCAGACTTCTTGACAATTTGACGAACTTAGGCTTACTCTTAGTGCCAATGTTGCACTGAATTGTATCAGCGTCATCTTCTGAGATCTCCCCTTTTAATGCCACATCATTTCCATCAAAAAGCCTTTCCAAAGGAACCATTCCTTTTGGAATATGATTGCTGGGCAGCTGTACAATGTTACGCTCTGCAATCTTATTCAGAAAATTACCCCCATCAAGCTTTTCTTAGAGACAGAGTCTTGGTTGATATGCATCTCTGAGAATTCTTTGACAGTCTCCAAGAATTTCTTGATCTCGAGATCATCCTCGAACACCTTCCAATGTTTGACGTTGTCAGGTATGGAGGGCCTGTATTTTACTTCCACATCATATTTGAATTTGGGCGGCAAGGGCACTTTGAAATTGCTTGCTGATGTGGCCAAGGAATCTGCCACTATATTCTTCTCTCTTGGGATGAAAGAAATATTAAATGCTGAGAAGAAACTGTCAATTAAGTCCCATACCTCATTTCTGTAGCTTCTAAGTCGAGGATGCTTATCCTGATAAGCGTTTTTTATCTGTTGGACCACCAACTCTGTATCTCCGAACACTACTACTTCCTGAATTCCCATTTCCTTTGCAACTCTTAATCCTAGAACAAGAGCTTCATACTCTGCCACATTGTTGGTATCTTCAAATTCTAGTTTGTATGACAGAGATATGGTTTCCTGAGCCGGTGACACAAAAAACACCGTAGCACCAACGCCTTCCCTGGAAGAGGCTCCATCAAAGAACAATTTCCAGACGGGGGTGATGAGGGGAGAAAATTTATGAGGAGTGATGGGATGCTCTCTGAGTTTAAGAGGGGGCTCAGGAGCATGAGTGAGTTGCAGTAAACTGGAACCTAAATTAGTGTCCAAGGAAAAAATGGGATGGTTGGTGGGATTAGCTTCATCGCTGATTATATAGGCCAACTGGGCTTCCCTATATAGCCTCCTATGTTCTCCTCCAAACACTGGGATAGTGGCATATGTGAGGTCCATCTGCAAAGTTCCCCCCAGTCTTTTTATCCAAGATCTTGATAACAACATACCAAACTTGGGGGGGACATCAGCCACTACAATATCTATGACCACACTTTTCACGGGCAATTGAAACAAGGTCACGACCAGGTCTTTGATGACTCCTAGACATTGACCTTTTCTATAGTCAAAGGAATAGAGGTCATGATAGGCTCGGGTGACTTCTAGCCCTAATTCTTCCATGACAGTCTTGGGCATGAGGTTATGAGAAGCCCTCGAATCCATCAAGCAGTTGTGTAGTACCTTGCCATGTATGTTCAAGGAAGTGTAGAAGGGAGGGGATGAATCATTCTTGTCTTCTACCATATGACCTATAATAACTGCAGGTTTTTCATCTTGCAAATTGATGGAGTCTGTGGGAAGGCATGAGACATCAGACTGTAAAAGTTCAAAGAATCATTTCTTGAACCCTTCATGTTTAATCAATTCGGTTAGGGGCACAGGGATTCTGATCTTTTGAATTTCATGCTCGAAATTAAAAGGAGATGTAAGCTTTGGAATTTCTCTTATTTCGGGAACATGACTTTGGACTATGGGAGAGAGGGGTCGGGGCTTATTACCTCTATGACTATCCGCTACTTCATTAGTAGGCTTCTCTACTCTAGTGGACTGCTCAAGAACATCGGGTGTTACTGTCTTCTTCTGGGACCTCAGGTCATACCTGCCTTGGCGGCCACTAGTCTTGTCTCCCTTGCTCAGTTCATTTAGCTGAATGTCCATAAGAGACTCCTTGTATGCTGATTGAGTGAGATGAGGAAAAGGAGGAGTTTCCTCGAAGCAATGGATTTCAAGATCAAGCTCATCTGTTTCCCCTTATTCCCCCTGGGCCACAAAATTGTTTTGGAAAGGGGCCTAAATTTTCTGGTCTTCTCTGTCTCTTCCCCTCTCTCTTTGCATAGTCAGGGAAGCGATATTGTTTGGCCTCTTGATACCTCCTTTGTTTTCAGCATTCTGTGGGCCCTTGTATGCTTGCCTCCCCTCCACCTTAATTTTCTCCATCTCTGCAGATAGAGACTTCACCATCTTGGTCAGTTCATCCACTTGAGGGTGGGGCATCGATGGGCCAGAAGTGGAGGCTTTCGATCTTCCCTTTCTCCTGTCTGCGTCAGCCTTGTTCCTCAGTCTATTAGATGACAATACATTAGATTCCACCTCTATGGCTGCATCTTGCATTTGATCTAAGGAGGTGGCTCTTCTTTCTCTCAATAAAAGACAGAAATCGAGACCAAACGCATTAGCATAAGAAATCTTGGCCGAGGCTTCTGAGGGTTTTATTTCAGTAGGAATTTTATTATACATCTTATTGAATCTTTTGGAGAAGTTAGAGACAGAATCTTCTTCCATCTTCTTCAAATACCCGAACTTTGTCATGTAATACATGAAATCCTTTCTATCTCCCCACTACCTCAGGAAAGAACTATCTAGAGCTTCGATCCTAGCAATGGATCCGGGGGCCAATCCTCTAAACCACTTCCTCCCCTCACCATCCAAGCTCTGGATGAAAACTCTCATTCAAACATCTTCATTTTCAATGTTCAGGTTGTCTGCATAACTATAGAAAGAAACCAGGTTCTCTTCCATAGTTATGTCTCCTTCTCCAGTGAACTTGGGCATATATTTCAAGTAATCTCCAGTAGGGAGAGGATTCATAGGATGGGGTAGGATTAAGGGATCATATCTGGCAGTGACTATGGCATACATTCTATTTAGAGGGGGATTAGCACCAGCCATAGGAATATTAGGTGGAGGAGAATTTGGAGGAGAAGGAGTTCGCGAAGGGACTACTGGGAATGAGTCTTGAAGTGGAACGGGAAACAAAAGGGGATTTAAGGAGAAGGCTAATAGGCTCAAGTCAGCAGACACTCCTCTTTTTGCAGGAGTGGTAACAGTAACAAGAGGAGGAGTGGTAAAGATAGGAATGGGGAAATCTTCAACGGTCCTAGGTCTACGCCAAAGTACAGCTTCAGAGGAGAGGGGAGTGACAAGGGATTCTCCCTCCAATCCCAGACCAGGAGGGGAAAACTCAGCAGGAACACTCCTGAAATTCAGGAAACGGGAAACCTCAGAAGAAGGTCTATTAAGAAACTGAGGAGGAGAAAATGGAGTTCCTACAGAAGGAGATGGCGGATTACTTGGTTCGGCGGTGGAAGTTTCTCCTTCGGAGGCCTTTCCTTTTCTAAGAACCATCTCTGGATCAGTTTCAGGTGTAGCTAGAGGCAGCTGTGGATGAGACCGTGTGTGTCTGCCTCTAAAATCCACAATTGACACAACAGGTTTTCCCTAGTGGAGCCATCACAATGGAGTCACCAGGTGCACAATAGAAATATTTAAAGGCTCTGATACCTGATGCACCTTCAGAATCATAGGCTCAATGTCGTTCAATCCCGGGGGAAATCTTCAACTTCGTCCCCAGCAACAGCGCCATAAATGTTAGCGTCGGAAGTCACTCCTGGATTTCTTGCAAGAGAAGAGCCCAACACCCATCAATTTTATGTCATGATAGATTTTAATGGGTGATCAAATGGATAGAGACTCGGGGAGATATCACTCCAACTCAGGGACTGGGTCTAGTATGCAAGGAACAAAGGAGGTCTTGATCTAACTTCAGTCTAGTATGCAAGGAACAAAGGAGGTCTTGATCTAACTTCTCTCAAGACTATTCTTCAGTAGACGATCAATTCTACCAAGTAAAATTGGCATTTGATGTTGTACTCAACATTGTGGGCCTACCGAACATTTGTAAAGACTACCACTGGTTTCTCACCTTTTCAACTCATATACGGGTTGGAAGCAGTTTTGCCTATTGAGTGCCAGATCCCGTCTTTAAAGTTGGCAGTGGAATTACTACCAGACACTTCACCGCTTGAGGAAATCCTATTATATATCGAGTATCTCGATGAGCAGTGTCGTTATGCAGCCTTAACCAATGAGTCTCATAAGAAATGAGTCAAATGTCAGTATGATCAGTCCGTTCATCCTCAGATTTCCTCTGAAGGTGATCTTGTCCTGGTCTATGATCAAGACAAAGATCCCCTAGGGGCAGGCAAGTTCAAACCCATGTGGTTCAGACCGTTCATCGTGAAAAAGTTCTTAAAGAAGGGAACTTACCTTCTATTTGACTTTGAAGGAAATTCCTTGGTGGAGTCTAGAAATGGGCTCTACCTCAGGAAGTACTACTCTTAGGTTGGTCGCCTGGGTGATGTATTGTACATATGTATAGTTCTTATACAATTTTTGTCTTTTTGTTTTAGGGATGTGTAGTTATTTATGTCTTCTTTTTCACTGTGGCAGATGTTAAGTGAATCAGAGGTGTTCTTTGGGTTCGTAGATGGCGCTAGCCGACACACTCAGAGGCTTGCTTCCGCAGCTTGGGTTATTTTCACACCTAGAGGCCAGTTTCTATCTTCCGTAGGTATTTGTCTAGGTGATGCCACAAATAATGTCGTTGATTACAGTGTAGTGATATAGTTGCTTCGTGACACTTTGTCGCATGGAATTTCTCACCTCCGGGTCTACTTATATGCTTAGTTGGTTGTGTCCCAGTTAAATGGACTTTAATGTGTTTATGATCCTACTTTTCATCAACGTTTTCTTAGGGTATGTCTCTTAGAATGTTACTTTGATTACATTATGTATATCCATGTTCCTAGGAGGTTTAATCATATGAAAGATACTCTAGCTAATCAAGTATTAGATTGGCATGTTGCACACACATAAAAAGAAGTACACACATGTACATACATTTGTAAAAACTGTGATCCATAAGATGAATAAATATGTAAATATATATATCAAAAGTGTCACTAGTACATAGGTGGGCGTGAACGCCTCAAAAAATAAGGTTCAGTATACATCATTGGGTTTATGCCCTAAAAAAATATACAATGGTGCCCTCGGCACATAAAAGTATAGCCTATCTAAGCTCGAGGCCTATTGGTCATGCCATAGTGAACGACGACGTTGGATAAACGTCAGAAGAGCTATACCCAAGTCCATGGCACCCCCACTACATGAGGTTGCATAAAAGGCGAGAGATCCTCGATCTCGGCCATAGGTACTGTACGAGTGATCACGGTGAGGTTGTGCTCCACCCACCTCAAAACTCTCTCAGCGTCTTCGGCTGGAGGTCCCCCTATGGCTGCTGGTCTGTCGATAGTTGTTGGTCCCACCTCTGGTCGAGGACGTTTCCGAGTCCTCGCGAAGTCTATCAGGCGCACTAGTCCCACATCTGTACATAACAGATACACGAAAGTCAATACTCTAATACACACATAAAAATGATATATATAAAAACAATTAAAAAATTAAATAACTTTAAAAAACATGTTACCTATCTCTCCTCGCTCCTCTCCAAGAGGCATGGGCACGTCTGGATCCCTGGAAAGTTTGATTCCATCATAGGGGTACTCCTCTATCGCTGGAATCTATCCTTTCCACCAGTAAAAAAATGTGTCGTCGAAGGCCTCTATGGTCCTCCCTCCCCCCTATCATGGGAGGAATGTTTCCCATCTGCATACTGTTGGGAATGAGGCCACATGCCCCCACACAGTATCTCTAGGACTCAAGTTGGGCACTCTCTCGAAGAAGAATGAGCAAATAATAGTGTCGCATATAAGTTAGGATTCCTTGTTAGTCATGATTATGAGATTGAGTCTCATTCATCTCATGCACCATCATTCTTGGCCTCACCCTCGGGACTCCAAAAATGAGCACGCTTTGTTGTCTTTCAAGCTCACTTTGAAATCCAAAAACAACATTCGATGAGACTGTATTTATGCTTTTCGATCTTGTCTGGATCAACTAAGAAAAGTATCCCTTTGGATTCTTCTTTAAGCCCTTTTCAGACTCTCTGAAAATCAAAATATTGCCAAGCGATCTTGTTGCCCTTCATGCTCGCCAAACTCAAATTTGAAGGCACGTCTGTCTGACGGTAGTTTACCCCTTTTTCAGTTTGGACGGTCAATTTTACGAATGAAGGTATGTTCTAGGAACTGCAGTTCTCTAGAAGAGTATTCTCAGGTGTAAATTTAACCCTTTTTTGGGCCTGAGGGACTAAATTTACGAAAAAGGAACATTCTCCTTGGTTTTGGTTTATCATCTTTTTCGGGCCTTGTAGATTACTTACGAAAAAGCAACCCCCATGGAGTCCATAGTTAATCTCTTTTCAGACTCCCTAAAATTGAAAAGATCGTCAAGTGACCTTGTTCCTTCAAACTCGTTAAATTGGTCCAGAAGAACATCTACTGGCATGATTTTACCCTGTTTTCCAGCCTATAGATTATAGCGGAAAAAGGTACACCTCAGGAGATTCGTCTCACTGGGAGAGTTCTCCTTAGTAACTTTTATACGTTTTTGGGCCACGGGGACTAAATTCAGAAAAAGGATGAGTCCATAGTTAAGCTCTTTTCAGAATCCTTAAAATTGAAAAGATTGTCGAGTGATCTTGTCTATGTCACACTCGTTAAAATGGTTTTGAGTAGACGTCTTTTCGGTGCAAGTTTAACCCTTTTTCAAACTGACTAGACTATCTCCGAAAAAGGTACTTCTTGGAATCTTCTTTTACTTTTTTTTAGAATCTCTAAACATGAAAAAACTACCGAGCTTACCTTCTTTGGGCTCGTTAAAATTACATTGAAGGGGGTTTCATTGTGTCTTGTTAATAGCATTTTCATCTCTGCATCTTTGGCCTAATTTCAGCTCCATGTTGCTCTCAACTGAACCTTTGAAGCATGCCTTATATGCAAGCCTTGTAGCACTTTGCCTCTGCGACCTGACACCTTGACCCATGGAGGAATTTTCCCCAAGTGTCCTTTCCCTACACATGTCTCCTTGCTCTGAGCATTAGCGTGTTCCTTGTGCTTGGAACTAGTATGAATTCTTGCGATACTCGTTCCTCCTTTGTAACGTATAATTCTTTTATTATTTTTCAAGCTCTTTAAAAAATTGAAAAAAGACAAAAAAATCAAATATCCCAAAAAGAAGGGACAAGAAATATGTATTGTTTTTTGGCAGCACAAAGAGTCTCCCTTAGACAAAGCACATCCTTTTGTTTGTGCATCAAGCATTGGGATCTAGTATGACCTTAGGAATCTTTTCTCGCTACATAGAGTTGTATGCTCCTCCATTTGGTTACTCTTCCAAACACATGGAGAGTTTGTTGGAAATATTGTCATTGATGTCAACATTCGATGTGATGATCTATTGTTAATGATGAATTACCACATATGAGATTGTCATTGATGTCAACAGGTATATCAGTTAGGCAAAAATGTCAAACTGTACAGAAGTATGAAGATCAAAGCTCAGAAGTACAAAAGTATTTCATGTCTATTTTTTATCACGATAGGATCAACAATCCAATGATAAAATATCAGGAGGGATAGAGGCTTGAAAGATATCAGATGAAGAACGAGAGTTGAGTTAAGATCAGAAGGGTTGGCATTGAGTTCAGAGAAAGGAGCCATTGATAATCTCGATGGATGATAGAGATTGTTGGAGACAACAGGAACAAATAGCCATGGGTCGTTAGATCCAACATACATGCAATGAGTATAAGAGCCGAACTCATTCATACTCCAAAGCTCAGGAGAAGGAGAGATGAAGACTGTTAGATATAAAATCTAAAGATGAGGAGTGATGTGAACCGTCTATACCTTTCATGGGAATGAATTTAGGAGATAGAATATCAGGAAATCAGGAGTCAGAAGAAGGGAGGTTCTCTAACCTATGAAATACCGAAACGTGAAATTGCGATTAGATCCAAACCATTGGATCGAAGAGATCCTAGCCGTCGATCAAATAGGAAATGAACTTGTAAAGTCACGATTCGCAAAGTCATTCTCGACCGTCAGATCATCCGAAAATATCACAGCCATTGATCGTTCCGAAAAGATCACAGTCGTTGATCGTACCAAAAGGATCATAGCCATTGATCGTTCTAAAAGCATCAGGACCGTCCTTTGTCAAGGATGGCACATGGCAAAGGATTGTCATTTCGCTGACTCAAAGAATGGAAAATTCAAACGTAAGTGTTGTGGGAACTCGCGATATGCGAGGTCGCGAAGAGATCCTAGCCGTCGGTTGGAAGGTGGTCACGTGGCACTAGATCAACAAATTTGGGGATTATTTATTTGGAGAAACAACAACGAGAGTTGTTCAAAATCCCGAAATGGAAAAATGTGAAACACTCAGCCCTAGGTCATAACCCGTGGTCACGAGGAGGGGAGGAGCTAGTGTAGCTAAGCTCTATTTCGGCGATCGCGACATGGAGTGTCGATACCCTTCATCACAAGAATGTTGATATGTAAAATCACGATAAGATAAGGGCTGTCAGATATGGAAAAAGTTGGAGGGTCATTATATTGAACCAAGGAAAAACGACACAGCAGACCACATCAGCTAAGGACACGTGGCATACTCAGACACTGACAAGTGTCAAGTTGATATGGCATTACAGGCACGTGTATATTACGTATATGAATGACACATGGCAGCTAATAGGATTGTGACACATCATCAAGTGACGTAAGTGTTTACGTCACCCCGGGAGTCTCACTTTGGAGTTTTGCATTGTAAGAAAAAACTCTAGTGTCCGAAAGTCCCGAACACTGAAACTCCGAAAGGGACACGCGTCAGGTGATTTACAGTCACTAGGAATTGAACTGTTGGTGGTCACAAATATTTGAAGGAAAAACACTGAAATCCCGGTAGCCACACATCTCAACACCTGATTAAGACACAGTTGTTCGATTAAGGAAAGAAGGGATCGGATTAAGTTTTAAGATGGACCGTTGATCTCTTCCATGGAAGAGACGTGAACCGACTGATCATATCGGCGATATCACAACCGAGAGTATTGTAAGGAGCAGTGTCTCGAAGACTCGATGGCCAAAGCACCGAAATCTCGATAGCCATCCATCTCATCATGTGATCAAGTCACAGTTGTTGAATTTAGCCATGAAATGATGAGTCTAGGACTAAATTAGACCATAGATCTATCTCTGCAAAATAAATGTGAACCATCCAATTGTTTCGACGATTTCATGATCATGGTTTTGGTAAAGTGTGAAGTCACGAAGACTCAAATATATAAACGCCAATACCCCAATAGCCATCCATATCTTTGGGTGATTGAATCACGACCATTGACTCTAATAAAGTGCTCAAAGCGTGCATTGTCTAGCACCTAGTCACCACAGTTGATCGTATGGTTCCGAGATGTAATTGACAATTTCATAATTGAGAGTTTTGAAAGGTTGGACGTAACGAAGACCCAAATGGAAAAGTACCGAAATCTTGTCAGTCGTCTGTCTCAACAAAAGATAGCATTATGACCATTGATTTGGTAAAGCGCTCAAGCACTTGTTCAAGCTTAGCATTCGGTCACCGCCGTTGGTCATATGCTATAAGAATTATAAAAGGAAATTATAACATGTCGCTATAATTTTTAAAGCTTATGGTTCTGTAACGCATGGTCATATGTGATGGTTTGAAGGAAGCGCCTTCACAGAATCCAGTCTCTGTAAATATAACAGAGATTAGGGATTGAGTATAAAGGATTAAATTGATCCATGACTGTGATCAATTTATGAAAGGTATTCAGGGTATAATGAACCAATACACAATCATGATTAAAAGAGAATAAATCATGAAAATATGAATAAATAATAAAAAGGAAAAATGATATTAATTAATGTTTAGTTTATCATTTTAAATGAAAAGGTACAATGGTTCAAATAAAGGGACACGATGTTTTAAAATTTCACACCAGTTTGAAGATTATATAAACGAGAAAAAGTGGTGAGAAGAGTGTGTCTCTATGGTTTACATTAGAAGATCGGGAACAGGAGTAGGGTCCAAGATGAAGAACTATTTGTTCTAAGGTGCATGTCAATGTCTTATTGAAGATCAAGAATAGAATAAGACAGAGCATCAGTTATGCAATCCAGTACTTGATACAAAAGACCATACAAGCAAAGGTTGCAACAAACAAGTAGAAATACAACAATGGTTGTATGAGTCAAATTCAGTGAATTACAGAAGAGAATGAATTGCATTATAAACTAAGGGTGGTTGGATGGTGCAAGGGAAAGTTGGAGCCTGCAGGGGATTTGGTGCTTCCTTGTCAGTTGTAGCTGACTAAACAGGGTGTCGTAGCCTCCTACCAGTTGGTGTTGGTGAACAGAGGGAGTTGGTGCTTCCTTGTTAGTTGTGGCTGACTAAACAGGGGGTTGAAGCCTCCACCAGTTGTTGCTGGTGAATGAGGGTGTGGGTGCATCCTTCCAGTTGTAGCTGGTAAATGGGGTGTGGCAAAATCCTTTCAGTTGTAGCTGAAGAAACTTGGGGAATGTCTCTCCATCAAGTTGTAGCTTGAAAACAGTTTTGTAAAATAACTTTTTATTAATGAGAAAAGAGTTGGTGGTTTTCCCTGTTGGATTCCACGATAAAATCTTGTGTTCATAAGGGTTTGTTTTTCATCATATATTGCTTAATTGAATAATTAATATTTGTGCTTAATATGAATGGAGATAAAAATAAAAAGTAAGCAATACTGATTCACCCCCCCCTCTCAATATTGCTAGATATTTCCATCAATTGGTATCAAGGCAAGGTTCCTTTAAGAACAGTCTAACAAACTGAAAGGAAGATCAAATTAAGCACACATGGATGGACAAAATATTTACAATGAGAATGGAACTCCAATACTTAGAAAAGAAGGATACATATTTTGGAGTATAAGAATGGAAATTCATATGAAGGCATTAGGACATGATGTATGGAATTCAATGATCATTGATTATTTCCCACCAAATAGAGTAAGGACTCCAACTCAAAAGAAAGCCAAGAAAATTAACTCAATGGTAATGAATACAATCCTTGATGGACTACCTGATCATGTCAAAGAAAATATAGGTGAATGTAACTCTACAAAGAAACTTTGGGACAAGATAAAAGACCTCTACTCAGATGAGAAGTCAAATGAAACATTTCAATCAGAACAAAGTTCAATTTACAACAATACTAGTAATGAAGATTCCTTAGAAAAATACTCATACATTGAAGCAGAAGTCAATATGGAAGCTGAGCTTGAAAGTGCTTTGGACGAAGTGAGAAAATATAAACAAGGGTGTAAACAACTAAAGGATCAACTTAAGACTGTTGAAAAATTCAAGAAAGGGACTAAATCCCTTAATAAAGTTCTAAGTCTACAAAGATCTCCCTTGAATAGATATGACCACGCACACATAATTAAAGGATCAAGTCCTATTAATCAGATTGAGATTGAAGATGACATGTCTAGTGATCATGTTGGACATATTGTTGCACATTGTTACACTATGAGATGCTACAGTTGTGGTAGATATGGTCACAAAGCCCATGACTGTTGGAACTCAAGAAGACAGTCAATAAGAAATGATTCACATAATATGAAAACAAGAGTAAATAAGAAGACATGGAAAATAAAGTCCCAAGTACCAAATAAGAAAGATGAGGAAAATATTGCTCCTAAAATTGATGAAGTTAATAATAAGAGTTTGGAGGATAAAACTTCTAATAAGGAATATTCTCAAGACAAGAATAAAGAAGCTTCTGGTGCACATAATAATTACGTTGATGATGAATCTCCAACGGTAGAACAACAAGAATAATTGAGTGATGATTATCTCAGAAATCTTTCAATCCTATTTTAATGGTACACTGAAACTCCTTCTAAAAGAAAAACTTAAAAAAAAAAAAGACCTTTGTCCAAAAAGTTGCAAAGACTATTCTCAATGAAGAAAATTATCTGATGAATATTCCATCAATTAGTATTGATATTGGAGGGAATCTTTAAGCACATCAGTATTCATATTGAACAGAGGTCAGCTCAATATTAATAGTAGTAAAACTCCTTGTGAACCCTGTTTTGGAAGAAGTCATCCGGTAAAATACTTCAAGGTCTTTGGAAGTAAGGGTTACATCAAAAGGTGTGATGATAATTTCGAAAATTTGATGTTATATCTGATGAAGGTATCCTTCTTGGACATGCCTCTACCAAGAAAGCATACATATGCTACAATATTAGGTTACATAAGATTGATGAGAGTGCAGATGTCAAAGTGGATGATATAAAAACAATTAGTATCATGGTTAAAGACTGATGAGTATCAATGGGCAGATCCAATAGTTGTTTTGATAAGAAGAGCTACAATTGCACAGTGTTCCAGTAGGACAACGACATCCGCAGAAGCAATGTTTTGATGTACAAGATAAGGTACATGACATCATAACAAGAGGAGAAACCCTATCAGAAAATGATACCCTTTTCAGAAATAAAGGGGGAGAATAGTTAGTAAATTAACATGGGAAGAAACCTTATCAGGAAGAGATACCTTTTCAGAAACAAAGGGGGAGAGTAGTCAGAAGCAGAGAGAGAGCATATTGACAGTGGGATTCATTCATTTATGAAAGAAAAAGGTTGATTACAGGAAGAGTTACCAGTGGATAGAGAAGTAATTATACAAATAGATCATAGGAAAATAAACCCTTTTCCATTGATGTCAAAGGGGGAGAGAAACTTCATATAAAGGAAAACTTCATATAAAGTAAAACTTCATAAAAGGAAAGCATCAACACAAGGGGAGTTTTTGTATATGAAGTTAATGGGTTGACCTCAATGACAAAGGGGGAGATTGTTGGAAATATTGTCATTGATGTCAACATTCAATGTGATGATCTATTATTAATGATGAATTACCACAGTTGAGATTGTCATTGATGTCAACAGGTATATATGTTATCCGAAGATGTCAAACTATACAGAAGTATGAAGATCAAAGCTCAGAAGTACAAAATCATATCATGTCTATTTTTTATGACGATAGGATCAACAATCCAATGATAAAATCTCAGGAGGGATAGAGGCTTGAAAGAGCTCATATGAAGGACGAGAGTTGAGTTAAGCTTAGAAGGGCTAGCGTCGAGTTTAGAGAAAGGAGCCATTGATAATCTCGATGGACGATAGAGATTGCTGGAGACAACAGGAACAAATAGCCATGGGCTGTTAGATCCAACATAGTGCAAGGAGTATAAGAGCTAAACTCATCCATACTCCAAATCTCGGCAGAAGGAGCGACGAAGACCGTTAGATATAAAATATAAAGATGAGGAGCGATGTGAACTGTCTATACCTTTCGTGGGAATGAATTCAGGAAATCGGGTAACGGGGAATCAGGAGTCAGAAGAAGGGAGGTGATCTAACCTCTAAAATATCGAAACGTGAAATTGCAATTAGATCCAGACCATTGGATCGAAGAGATCCTAGCCGTTGATCGAACATGAAATGAGCTTGTGAAGTCACGATTCGTGAAGTCATTCTTGACCATCAGATCATCCGAAAAGACCACAGCCGTTGATCGTTCCGAAAAGATCACAGTCGTTGATCGTACCAAAAGGATCATAGTTGTTGATCGTTTCGAAAGCATCGGGACCGTCCGTTGTCAAGGATGGCACGTGGTGAAGGGTCATCATTTCGCTGACTCGAAGAATGGAAAAGTCAAATGTAAGTGTTGTGGGAACTCGCGATATGCGAGGTTGCGAAGAGATCCTAACCGTTGGTTGGAAGGTGGGCACCTGGCACTGGATCAACGAATTCGGGGATTCGAATTTGGAGAAACAATGACGAGAGTTGTTCAAAATTCTGACATGCGAAAATGCGAAACACTCAGCCCTGGGTCATAACCCGTGGTCACAAGGAGGGGAGGAGCTAGTGTAGCTAAGCTCTATTTTGGCGATCGCGACATGGAGTGTCGATACCCTTCATCACAAGAATGCCGAAATGTGAAATCGTGATAAGATAAGGGACGTCGGATCTGGAAAATGTTGGAGGGCCGTTGGATTGAACCAAGGCAAAATGACACAACAGACCACATCAGCTAAGGACACGTGGCATACTCAGACATTGACAAGTGTCAAGTTGATATGGAATTACATGCATGTGTATATTGTGTATATGAATGACACGTGGCAGCTAATAGGATTTTGATATGTCATCAAGTGATGTAAGCATTTATGTCATCCCTGGGAGTCTCACTTCGGAGTTTTTCATTGTAAGCAAAAACTCTAGTGTCCGTAAGTCCCGAACACTGAAACTCTGAAAGGGACACGCATCAAGTGATTTATAGTCACCAGGATTTGAACTGTTGGTGGTCATGAAGATTCGAAGGAAAAACGTCAAAATCCCGACAGCCACACATCTCAATGCCTGATTAAGACACAGTCGTTCGATTAAGGAAAGAAGGGATCGGATTAAGGTTTAAGATGGACCATTGATCTCTTCCATGGAAGAGATGTGAACCGACTGATCATATCGACGATATCACAACCAAGAGTATTGTAAGGAGAAATGTCTCGAAGACTCGATGGCCAAAGCGTCGAAATCTCGACAACCATCCATCTCATCGTGTGATCAAGTCATAGTCATTAGATTCAACCGTGAAAGGATGAGTCTAGGACTAAAGTAGACCATAGATCTATCTCCGTGAAATAAACGTGAACCATCTGATTGTTTCGGCGATTTCGTGATCGTGGTTTTGGTAAAGTGTGAAATCACAAAGACTTGAATGTCTAAACGTCGAAACCCTGACAACCATCCATATCTGTGGGTGATAGAATTACGACCATTGACTCTAATAAAGTGCTCAAAGCATGCATTCGGTCTAGCACCTAGTCACCGCAGTTTGTCGTATGGTTCCGAGATGTAATCGACAATATCATAATCAAGAGTTTTGAAAGGTTGGACGTAATGAAGACCCAAATGGAAAAGTACTGAAATCTCATTAATCATCTGTCTCAACAGAAGATAGTATTGTGACCATTGATTTGGTAAAGCGCTCAAGCACTCGTTCAAGCTTAGCATTCGGTCACCGCTGTTGTTCATATGCTATAAGAATTATAAAAGGAAATTATAACATGTCGCTATAATTGGTAAAGCCCATGGTTCTGTAATGCACGGTCATATGTGATGGTTTGAAGGAAGTGCCTTCACGAAATCTGGTCTCTGTAAATATAACAAAGATTAGGAATCGAGTATAAAGGATTAAATTGATCCATGTCTGTGATCAATTTATGAAAGGTATTCACGGTATAATGAACCAATACACAGTCATGATTAAAAGAGAATAGATCATGAAAATATGAATAAATAATAAAAAGGAAAAATGATATTAATTAATGTTTAATTTATCATTTTAAATGAAAAGGTACAATGGTTCAAATAAAGGGACACGATGTTTTAAAATTTCACACTAGTTTGAAGATTATATAAACGATAAAAAATGGTGAGAAGAACGTGTCTCTGTGGTTTACATTAGAAGATTAGGAACAGGAGCAGATTCCAAGATGAAGAACTGTTTGTTCTAAGGTGCCTATCATTGTCTTATTGAAGATCAAGAATAGAAGAAGACAGAACAACAGTTATGCAATCCAGTACTTGATACAAAAGACCATACAAGCAAAGTTTGTAGCAAACAAGTAGAAACACAACAATGGTTGTATGAGTCAAATTCAGTGAAGTACAGAAGAGAATGAATTGCATTATAAACTAAGGGTGGTTGGGTGGTGCAAGGGCAAGTTGGAGCTTGCAGGGGAGTTGGTGCTTCCTTGTCAGTTGTATCTAACTAAACAGGGGGTCGTAGCCTCCTACCAGTTGGTGCTAGTGAATAGAGGGAGTTGGTGCTTCCTTGCCAGTTGTGGCTGACTAAACAGGGGGTTTAAGCCTCATACCAGTTGTTGCTAGTGAATGAGGGTGTGGGTGCATCCTTCTAGTTGTAGCTAGTAAATGGGGTGTGGAAAAATCCTTTCAGTTGTAGCTGAAGAAACTTGGGGAATGTCTCTCCATAAAGTTGTAGCTTGAAAACAGTTTTGTAAAAGAACTTTTTATTAATGGGAAAAGAGTTGGTGGTTTTCCCTGTTGGGTTCCACGATAAAATATTGTGTTCATAAGGGCTTTTTGTTCATCATATATTGCTTAATTGAATAATTAATATGTGTGCTTAATATGAATGAAGATAAAAAGAAAAAGTAAGCAATATTGATTCACCCCCCCTCTCAGTATTGCTGGATATTTCCATCAGAGTTTGTGTTGCCTTATGCATCGTGAACTTATGTCAATGTCATGCTACCTGAGTCTGATCATATTTCATTCTTTTATCCAAGGGAATTTTCACCCAACCCGAGTCGAAATTTCTATAGTTTGTCTCTTGACCTCATGAGTCAACCATCCTAAGAGCCTAGTCAAGTCCTGAATCAAAATCAACGAAGTTCTCTGCCTAATCATCGAGATCCTATTGTATTTTCCTAATGAGCCGTCGAAGACCTTAGGGTAGTGAGTTATGCACTCCTATCATACTCCTACCTGAGTTTTGAATATCTTGAATTTGTTGCTCGAGCTATGAAGACCTCATCTCCAACCATCGGGCGTTGCTCGCTTCTTGAAGATGGATATTATATTTGTACATCTTTGATTTTGAGATGTAGATCCATTGTGTATTTCTCACGGATACACTTTATATAGTTATATGACATGGATCTGCAGTGTATTTGATTGGCAGCCATGATTTATTTGATCCGGAGCATGGGTATGCTCACCTTAGAGAGACAATTGTTATTTTGCAGATGGCACCTCCCGAGCTCTAGTCCCGGGCTCACTCGATTTCATACATTGGTGAAGATATTGTAATGTATTTCAGCCATCAGATGATCTTATGACCTCACACATTAAGGGGCATCTGTTATAACCCTAAATTGCTCTACACATGCATACATGGCCTTGGCCCTCTTACTTGCATTTTTTTCCAAAGCACTATGAGTTGCTCTTCTTAAAAAACCAAATTTTATAAGATGTACGCACCTTGCACCATTACGGCCTATGTACATACACTTTCTGCACCACTACAACTCGTGTACATATGCATGTTGCACCATTACAACCCGCGTATACTTGCAAAATTTGCAAAAAATAAAAAGTTGCAAGGAATTCGTTGTAATTGACGGGCTATTGGTAATTTTCCAACTAATCCAGCTTCTATAGCCCATCACCCAACCGAATAACCATCCTTTTGTCATATAAATGGAGGTTTTGGGGTCCCATTTTAGATATAAGCATAAGAACAGTGAAACTCTACCCGATTTCACTTCCCCTCCTTGCCCAAGATATTGTTGCCTTCTGTGAGAATTGCCTCAACATTCCCTCATTAGCCCCTTCTTCCTCCATCAGAACCCATTCACTTCCCAAGAAGAGATCATAAGTTTGAGAGGAGAAGTTCATACAAGGTGCTCTTGGAGCTTGGTGAAGAGGAGCCCGAACCAGTTTCATGGAATGGTGGCCGACTTAGATTGTAAAGGTATAATCTATGTGTTATTAATAAAAGAATTATGTTATCCTGTCCCAAATGATGGTGTCTTGATTACTTTTATTGATTTATGCTTGACATTATAACATCTAACCCTAACTTATATATGGAATAGCATGCTTTTAGTTTTCTGTTTGTCAATATTTGGATGCAAGTCATCCCTGGGAGGAGGCGTGCAGTCAGTGAAACTTCCAAGTGCAAGGAGGTCATCACCAGACATGGGATTAGAGGTATAGTTACCTGATCTCCTTTTCCTAGCTTTCTTCATATGAGTTTTGGCATGTTTGGGGTAGTATAGAGAATTAAGTGAATTTTAGACGGTTAATTGATCTGCGCACATTCTGAACCCTAGTGTAGATAAATGGGGGGTTTTCCCGCTAGCAATAAGGCGGGCTCAGTTGGAGCCATTTCAACAACAAGTATAAGGAATGATAGAAAAGCTCCCAAAAGAAAAGGGAAAATGGGAACAATAACTCACAGAAAGAAAAAAAGTGCCGACAGAGAACATAACAATGTAAGGCTTGGAGACATTAGTAGGGAAGAGTGCAGAGGCCAAAGAGAAAGTGACAGAATTAACAAAGAAGTTTCATGCGCTGGAGGTAGCACTGCAGAAGGTACACTGAGGCTAATGTGGCTCAGGACGAGCCACATGTTATTGTTGGGGGCCTGTTGGAGCAGGTAGGTTTGGAAAAAAGTGCAGCAAGTGAGGCAGAACAATGCGCCACATTTTGAGGAAAAGCAGCGTGCATGACAGTATTTGCGAAAATCCAACACAAATGTGGAAAAACCTAGCTTAATTAGGGTTAGGGTTTTGGGGATGTATTGTAAGGGTTTCTAACCCATATTTGTAATATAAATAAGGGGTATATTAGTAGAGGGGGGGGGGAATCACCTAATATTTGATTGTTAGAGAGTTATTGCAACAAGTCTATTTTGGAGAACCTATTTTGGAGGTTTTGGGATTGGAAGTTTGTTTTGAGAGTTGTAGAGCTCAGATGAGGTCGAAGTAGTTGAGGGTCAGGTCGCAAGTTGTGGATCTTAGTGCAATCCTGGTCCACCTCACTACTCACTACTCTGATGTAATGCGTGCAATTCTTTTTGATGAATAAGAATAAAGACGTAGAAGATCTTTGTGGACGTAACCCCAGGGGGGGTGAACAACCATGTGTGCAATGTGTTTTAATTTGTTTTACTATTTTTGCATGGTTATATAGATGTATGGATGATTTATTTACAATGTGCACTAGATTAGATATGCAAATGAATGAATGAATGGATCTAATGAATATTAGAATAAAATGTGTGGTTAAATAAGAATAATAAGTAAAAAAAATAACATCCCCCAAACCCATTCCATGACTGCAGACATCTGCATCCTGCAGTCCCCCATAAACCATCTCAGTTGAGATTGCATTGTGCACTCTATGCACAGTGTATCCTTTTGGTTTACCAGATGGGCTGATGGTGATAAGGGTTTTGTTGGAGAACTAAGGTAGAAATCAGGTCAGCCCATATGCTCAATAGACTAGTAGTAGAAGGACCATATCAGGTTGGGGGAGAGTGGATTTAAGGAGCCACTTCAAAGGCCTAAAGAAAGGCCTTGTCAAATGAAGGAGACTCAAACAAATCGACTTCATGACAGAAAAATGTTAATAAACTAGAATTAAATTTGACAATCAATACCTCTTTTGGACCTGAAATGTCTAGTTGGATGCACAACTTGTAGAAGAAATATATGTAGCCCTATACTGACTGATGGGTGGTTGTCGGAGCTGCAACCATTTGGAAAGGAGGTTTTTTCGATATCCCAAGGGATAGAAACGATCTCTGAGTGCCTAGAAAAATCTCACCCACATAATAATGTGTGGTGTCAGTGTCTCAACCAGGTCGTCTATGTCCATGACACATGAATAATTCTCCAGCTGAGTGTCCCACCATGTCTGTGCAATTCCCTCGAGTTGTAGACTAGAGATCTGAAACTTCATATCTTTTGTCATCTCAGGGCATGTCGATGAGCCAACAGTCGACATTCTAGCCATTCATTTGGCTAGCAAACTTTGATAATTGGAAGTGTGTATCGAGTTGAATGGGTTTTGGAGCTCTGCATTGTTGCAGATGGAGTAGCTCTTGGAGAGCCATCGTTAAATCCTGAATTGGAGTTGTGGAAGTGGATGCAAAATCCTCTATAGACATCTCTCTTCGTGGTGACATACTTTTTATACAGTACATATTCCAATATGTCATTGGATGTTGCACTGAGAATCATAGAACTATCAAGGACCCTGAGAAGGAACCTGGCACCCTGAAGAGGGAATGTAGAGAATGGTGCAAAATGAACATGTTGGAAGCCCTGAGGAGGGTGCACTGGAAGTCCTGAGAAGGATGTATAGCTCCGATATTTATTTATTTTTAGGATAGCCACTCTTCTAAATTCTATGGCTGAGCAGAAGCTAACTTGGATCGAGACTCTGATACCAATTGGTATGCAATTCATATATGAAAAACACATAGAAAACTAAATTCACAATGAAGAAGATAAATTAGATAGTGCAGAGCATAGAAAATAAAATATACATAAAAATGGAGAAGAAGAATTAGAAGAGAAAATAAACATCACATTTATTGAGTGAGAGAGGAGAGCCTTCTATAATCAAGGTGGATTTTTCCTTCTCGTTATTAGTTGATTACAATAAAAGTAATTGCTAAAAGTGCACTAAATGCTTGCATCTCAAAGTGTTGAAGTGAACTACTATCTATAATATAAATAGCTAAAATTAATTGCAACACTAACTACAATACTAATTAAGGAGCATCTCCTCATCATGAGTGGCCAAGGAAGTGGGGTGCACTTCCTACTGGCCCAATTCCCCAAGTAATGGATCTTATTTTGATAAAAGATGCACTTACTTATCTTGGCATAAAATTTATGCTTCCTTAAAACACTTAGCACCATTCTAAGATGCTCCTCATGCTTATCTTCAAACTTAGAGTAGATATGGATATCATCTAAGAAAACAATTACAAACTTGTCTAGGTACTCCCTGAACACTGCATTCATGAGACACATAAATATAGATGGGGAATTTGATAATCCAAATGAAACTACCATGAATTCATAATTCCCATACCTTATTATGAACGTTGTCTTTCTAATATCTTCTTCTTTTATCCTCACTTCATGTTAGCATGATCTCAAGTCAATCTTGGAAAATATTCCTGCACCTTTTAGTTGATCAATTAAATCATCAATCCTTAGCAAGGGATATTTGTTATTAATAGTGACGGTTATTCAGATATATGAAATCAATACCCAACCTTAAGGTTCCATCTTTCTTCTTTACAAAAAGAACTGGGGCTCCCCAAGGTGACACACTTGGGTGTATATACCCCTTCTTCAAAAGTTATTCTAGTTGCATTTGAAACTCTTTCAATTCTAGTGTGATTATTCTGTAAGGCATCTTGGACACTAGGGCTGCACTTGGCACCGAATCAATAGAGAAATCAATGTCTCTCTTTGGTGGAAATCCTAGGATTTCCTCAAAAACATCCTCAAAATCTCTCAAGACTAGATGGTCTTCAAGACTTGCCACTTTATTTCTAGTTGCTTCTTCCATGTGGACTAGAAAAATTTTACATCCCTTCCTAAAACTATTTTTCAATTGCATGGCTAAAATTTCTCTAACATCTACAACTCTCAGAATGCCTTGAATATTTCCTTGCTTCCATTTCTCATCAAGACAAGTTATTGTATTATTGTAACAATCTAGGATAACATGGTGTTTTTCCAGCCAATCCATGCCAATTAGACAGTCATATGAACCCAAAGGTATAATTCTCACATATACCTTTGTGTTGCGTCCATCCATTTCTATTGGACAATATTTAACCAACTCATTGATCTTTCTCTTAGCCCCCATGGCTAACTGAACCAACCAAGATTTCTTATGCTTACTCCTTTGCAAGTGAAATCTTGCAATAATGTTAGATTTTATGTAACTATGGATAGCTCTAGAATCAATTAAAATTTCTATGGGATAGTTATCAATCTTACCTTCCACCTCAATCATGGGGGACTAATACTCTGCTTGCTTGTTGTCGAAGGATGCATAAATCCTTGGCATGCTTCCTCCCATATCTTCCACTGTATCAGCCTCCTGGATGTTGTGGATAGTCCTGATTCTTTCTCCTTTGTGAGGGCATCCCATGTACAAGTGATTCCCCTCACATCCCCAACATTGTACAAGGTACTTCTTTGGTCTTTTCCCAAAATAATTTGCTATCTTGTGTTCATTTTGGTTTGTCTAACCATGTTGATTTGTTGGAGAGTTATTATTGAAAAAGGGGGGCTTAAAAACTTAATTCCTTTTCTCCCTTTTTCCTTTCATCTTTCCATTCCAAGTCTTTTAAAAGACTGGCCTCCCTCCACTTTGCAAATAGACATGATTTTATCTCCTTATGGATTCCTCCAAAATCTCGGGGTTATCATATTGTATCTTGTCATTGTATAAGGAGGGTAACCCACTAAGAAGCCTTTGGATTTTGACTTTTTCATCTTTTATGAATTCCACATACTTGAACAATTCAAAGAACCTATTCTCATACTCATCCATTGTCATGCTTCCCAACTTAAGTTCAAAAAACTATTTCATCTTCATCTTCCTCTGATAGTAATGCTCAGAAAAATATATCTCTTGGAAATGTCCTTTGAACTACCTCCATGAGACCCTCTTCTCATCAAGGTGCTTGGCTCGCTTAAGTTGATCCCACCACATGGTTGTCTTTCCTTACAAGTGGTAGGTTGCAATTCTTGTTTCTACCCTGGAGGGGTAATCATGCAGTTAGAAATATTTCTTCATTTCAAATAGACAGGCCTCAAACTATTTGTTAGAAAAACAGGACCGCGGAGCAATAAAATAAAACAAATGAAGAAACAAAACACAAAAGATACACAATACAAGAGAGACATAGATTTATGTGGTTCACCCAGTGTGGGCTACGTCCACCAGAGAAATTGTCAGGTCCTTCCTTTATTATTATCCAGCAAATGAAGGGATACAACCTATAGAAAAACCCGTTGTAACTTCCTCTTCTTTCTCTCATAGTCTCCTCTCTCATAATACAATATTCACCATCAACCATAGCCGCAATACATTTCCCTCATAAAAGAGGGTTGCCTTCTAGGGAAAAAAACCCTAACATAATCTCTACCATTAGATCTCTGACCTTATAATGAACAGTCTAGATTTACAATGAAATTACAATATACTTTTATAAGGCAACTTTTGCTTCGGGGGCTTCACCCCCGAACCCCCGCTGGGGGCCCGTTTGCCCCCAGACCCCCCAACCGGGGGGATAGGCCCCCCGGACCCCGC
>ML779319.1:247769-285989 GCA_009831015.1 Picea engelmannii
CCTTTTGTCTTCCCCTGTTCTCCATGTTCAATGCATTTCCTGATGTCTCACCTGTGCTTTTCCATCGCATTTCCTCACTAAGGATAACACCAACAACATCATCAAATTTTAAAGTATTTGAACCAGAGACAGAGTTACTTATATCCATGACCAAGCCATTCCAGCTTTCTGGCAATGAGCACAAGATTAGAAGAGCGCTAACCTCTTCATCAAAGTCCACTTTTGCAGAACTTAGTTGAATAGTAACCATATTAAATTCATTTAAATGATCTGCAACAGACCCACCTTCTGACATCTTCATATTAAATAATCTCTTCATTAGAAATACCTTATTCGACGCTGAGGGTTTTTTCATACAATTTGGCCAACACGTCCATCAAACCCTTCGTTTTCTTTTCTTTCGAAATATTGAAAGCCACCGACGCTGCCAGGCTCAGCCGTATCGTTCCTAAAGCCTTTCTGTCAAGAATCTCCCATTCTTCATCCTTCATGGCCACCGGCTTCTTTGCTACTCTTCTCAATGGTATGAATAGATCCTTCTGATATAAATAGTCTTCCATCTGCATCTTCCATAACTGGTAGTTTTGGCTATTAAATTTCTCGACCCTAAACTTTCCATCTTCCGACATTTCTCCCACTCGAACCAGAAACCCTCTTTTCCTATGAGTTACCTTATGCTCTGATACCAGTTGTTAGAAAAACAGGATCGCGGAGCAATAAAATAAAACAAATGCAGAAACAAAACACAGAAGACACACAATACAAGAGAGACACATATTTATGTGGTTCACCCAGTGTGGGCTACATCCACCAGAGAAATTGCCAGGTCCTTCCTTTATTATTATCCAGCAAATGAAGGGATACAACATACAACAAAAACCGTTGTAACTTCCTCTTCTTTCTCTCACAATCTCCTCTCTCAGAATATAATATTCACCATCAACCATAGCCATAATACATTTCCCTCATAAAAGAGGGTTTCCTTCTAGGGCAAAAATCCCTAACATAATCTCTACCATTAGATCTGCGACCTTATAATGAACGGTCCAGATTTACAATGAAATTACAATATACTTTTATAAGGCAATTTTTGCTTCGGGGGCTTCACCCCTAAACTCCCACTGGGGGCGCGCTTGCCCCCAAACCCCCCAGTTGGGGGGATAGGCCCCCCGGACCCTACAAAGGGGGTACCCCCCCTCTGCACTTCCCCACGTGGAAGAGTGCACATACTTATGGGGTGTAAATACTTCATGGGGTATAAACACGACTGAAAGTAAAAGATCTATAAATCAGGAAGATAATCAGACTCCACAACCAACACTCTTCTCCCTTCCTATACTCACCAATGAAATTTGGTGGCTTGATCTTCTTGAGTTCACCTTGCAAGATGTCTCCCTTAGGCATTCTCCTCTGCCTCCTGATAGGGGGTGCACTTGGGTTGATCCCTGACCTTGAAATCGCATCAGTTCTTCTAGTGGACTACCTTGGAGAATGATGGCTCCTATTCATACTCCTTGACTTCCTGTCATTCCCATGATCATCCCTTGTTTTTTGGGATCTAGATGTTGTCACTTGTTTATCACTAGATTATTTCTTAGTGCCAGAGTCCTTGTTAAATTGCTTGTGTAGCATATTCAAACTCTGAAGCATCTCTTCATGCACCTTCATAACCCTCTCATTATCATCTCCATAGCTTTGCACTTCTCTATGCAGGATTCTTATAGTTACAGGCTCCTACTTGCCTCTTCTTCCATTTGACCATGTCTCATCATTTCCCATGATGAGATGCATACCTATGACCTCTTCCTCACGGCTGTAAGATACTTTGGCTTCTTCCATTTTTTGGGTTCTCTTATAGAAACTAAACTGCTTCTCTAAACCTCTAATTCTATAGAAAATGTGCATGAAAACAATTTTTTTTAGATGAAAATAAATACATACACAATTCACAAAAGAATGCATAAATTTTTCTTCCCCTTTAATGCTACCAACCATCTTCTTTTAAGTTGACTAAAAAAATTTCTATTCAAATTAATTTTCTAGGTTAATACCTTTCCATCGAATATTTATTTTCCCAATTCTGAATTCCGAGTAGAAAGTTATGGTCTTCAAAAGTTTTGACCATTTTCCCATTTTCAACCCTGCATGCTACAAGTTTCCTCTTTCTCTCCCAACACATTTTTAGAAACCCATAACTCAAATATGGCTCAATGGATGACTTATACATTCCATGAGTTTTCCATAGACTACTCCTGAGCCCCAAATTGACTCTTGAGCTACGATTTATACCCTCTAAAAGAAATATGATACTAAATTCACTAAATTACTGTTGTAACAGTCTTTAGATCTAAATCATTGATCTCAAAATCAGGATTAATCCTAATCTTTGATCTTCTTAGCCTTGATAAGCTATGGCTAGACCTATGCAAGCTTGTCAGAACTCTCTCTTTCTTAGACTCTTCCCATTTGAATTCCAAATTTCTAGGTACATGGATCTCTTCGAAATCCACAGTCTAAAACACTATCAGACTCTTCCCATCAGGAAACCTTCATCGGAAATGGGATATCCTTTCTTATCGACCCTTTTGAACTCCAAATTCTGATATTTTATTGGGCTCACTCTGTCAGACTCTCCCATTGGTTTCCAAATGAACCTTCTTACAACCTCCTTCCAAAGACTTGCACTCGACAACTACGTGGCACTGACGAATTCACCCACCCTTGTTGACATGTCATTTGACATGACGTATTGATGTGACAACTTACATGGGACTCTTCTTCACTCTCATCCCTTCCAAGGAAAAATGATCTTCCAATATATTGGATGGTCAACAATCGTGCCACTCAACAACCACAATCATCTCGAGCTCCAAAACTATGCACTATTTACCTCGACTAGATTGACTTCCTTGGAAACTCTTTCGAAAATAATTTTCTGAAAGAAAATATTCGTGAGATCTGATCGCTGAGAATGACCTCGATTGATTTGACGAATCTCGTTCCTTCGAGATTATCTTCTTCAGACTTTAATTCGCGCCATGCTTCAACACTTTTCTGAAACCTGAATTTCGATGAATGGCTAGGATTGACCCTCGATATGATTAACGGTCCTCATTTCTTTAACTCACACCATCAAACTCCTCCCTTCAGACTTGTTGATGCTCATATCTGTCGCAAACCATAACAACAACCTCATGAGGACATTAGTCCCCCTTCATTTTTAGAGATGTGGTTCTCCTCTTTGGCTAAAATATATATCTTTGAATATCTTGGAGTAGGGACAGTGCTAGGCAGCAAACCCCAAATCTTTATTGCTTGGATTTAAATGAAAATTGTTCTTCAATAACCTAGTATGATCTTTATGTGCATCAAGAAGTTCTTTATAAATAAAATATTGAAGAGGAGATTCAATATTAGAAAATATAAATACTCAACACCACATATGTAATCCTATATAGATAAATTCATATCTCCTCACAAGGGAAAGGAGAGAATATTTTTGATCATCTCAAATACTTTTAAAAGATTATTGTAGTTAAAATGAAAGAGAAATTGATAGGTCAACCTCAAATATCTCATAATTAAAACTCAAAGTTACAAGATACAGTCAAGATCAACCCCGAAAGCAATTCTTTGTGGAGTCTTTCTCATAAAATATATATAACAATATACAAAATCCACTTGATAGTCACATATATGGATGCAAATGATCCATGATCATATATGAAAAGTCTTGGAATATTACAAGAAAACCACTTGAGAACTCAGCCCCATGATTGTTTCAAGAATACAAACACAAAGCTTTGAGAAAACAATGTAGAAGAAAAAAAGAATGAAAAAGAATGAAAAAAATTTCTTGCTGATCAAAATCTTGATTACATAATGATGGTTGGTATGTCTCTCTCCTTCTCCTTTGAATTCCCCTTCAACAATGAATTATGAAACTCATGAAGTCTCTCTTTCCCCTTTTTAAAGAAATGTTCTTCTAAGTACTTGAGTAGTTAGGGTTTTTCCTTTTTCTCTTTAAATTCCTTTTTATTTTTTAGAAAATCACTTTAATTAACATAACATTGTAATCTCATTAATGAGTTGAATTCATTTATATTCGTGCTTTAAAGCGGGCCCCAAAAATCTTTAAATAAAAGTTTTTTAAATAAACTTTTATTTCGAATAATTTTTAGTTTTCTTCCTCTTTTAAGAGATGATTGTGTTTTAATTTTGTCTTAAGTATGTGTATCTTTTCAGCCCTTGAAACAAATTTTTATGTGATATTTGTCTCCTTATATTTCCAATGATACAAAATTTTCCGAAATCCATCGCCCGGATCTCAAGATATGAGCTCGTGAATTTGAGTTGTCACACAAACCCATTAAAATTGCAACTAACTGATATTTTAATTTCTTGGGACAATTTAGCAATATTTATCCTTTTAAACCTATACCATCATCTTCTAAGTATAAATACCTTTCCAACAGTATAAATTTTGTGTGATTCCGAAACCCTGAGCTCACGTTATGGCCTTCCGAATATTAACACTAAACCACCATCGATCAAAATTCATGGGCAAATTTGGGCCCTTGGATTAATTTTGTGCTCTCCATTAATTAGTTTCCACGTGTAAGGATCTTATTGGATGTCATGTGGCACTCCTACATAATCTTAAACATATTTCCATGTCATCCAAATAAATTGGGCACATGTCATAATGTTACATGCGAATAAATAAAATAATATATATAAAGTGTGAAAAGTTAAAAGTGAATAAAATAATAAATAATGTTTTGTGAAAAGGGAATAAGTGTGGAAGGCATGGGAGTGTAGGAAAGGGGTAAAGGGTAGTGTAGGGGGGAGGTTAAAAATGTAGGTGGCAGAAGAGGGGAGGGAGAAATGTATAGAGCAAAGTGAGGGGGAGTGACGTAGGGTGAGGTGAGAGTGTCGTGGGCGGACGTGAGGAAATGTGAGGGGGAAGGGAAATGGAGTATGGCGAGTCCGACCGATTACCATACACAAAATATTTTAAGTATGGGATGTGGGGAGTGGGGAAGGGTGAGGGATTGAGGGGGTAAAGTAGAGTTCGCGAGGGTGAGGGAAGGGAGGTGAGTGAATCCGCGAACTCAAAAAATCTTCGAAACTTTCTAAGTAATGGGTAAGGGAATGGGGAGAAGAGAAACTAAGTGTGGAGTAGTATGGTGGAGTTATAAGAGAGGAGTATTTCAAAAATAGGCTAAGTGTTGAGTAATATGGAAGAGAGGTGAAGAGAGGAGAGGGTAACACTTAGAAAATTTTCTAAGTGTGGGAAAGGAGAAAGGAGGGAAAATTGAAGTGGAGATAAAGAGTATGATGGGCGAAGAGTATGGTGGGTTCCCACGAGTGATAGATTTTTATTGGTTTTGAACCCAATACAAGAATATTTTCAAGGGTCTTGAACCTGAAAAAATTTAAATGCACTTCCAAAAGATTAGCTTTATTCCACATGAAAGAGGCGCCATTTTCCGCTTTAAAATTTAAACCTGGATTTCTTGAACATATGAACGTGGATTTATGATCCAAAAAATGTGTGTTGAAGTTGAGGATAAGGGATACATCATGGAATTATAAGAGTTTAAAAATTTCCATCTTCCTATGTCATTGTTTTTTATTAATCCGAGAGAGAAAAAATATAGTTGCCCAAATTTTGGTCAACAACTGGCTCCAACGGTGGGACAGTGACCCCTTGCGGGTTGCTGAGAACACCAAAATCTCAAGACCAACTGCCTTCTCCATTGAGCTATGGAATCATATTCAAAATGAATTCTTGTAATTCTTCTTATTTCATAGAGTTACCTTCAATTTTGATTTCTGTATTGTGCAACATTGAACAAAAGTATGTACATGCATGATCTACCTACCCCTACTTACTTGAAAGAAAGGGGCACCATAGGTGGAGGTAGATTTCCAATGTAGCCATTCAAGAATCCAGTTGACTTGTAGAATGAGCTCCTGAATTGGGCAATATGTTGAGGCCGCTACCAAATGATCAAAAACATGCCCAAAGTATACTGAGATGAGATTGAGCAAGATGTGCTTGAAATATGATTGTATTGCTTGGCCAACAATGCTTTGGAACCATGATTCAATTAAATCAAATTTTATTTTCTCAAGAATGTTTTGTTCTTTGATTGGATAAGGAGTTTCCAATATGAGAATAAATTCATCTTTTTCCTTATCATCAACCACATCTAAGATTTTTGATTCAACATCATTTCCTTGAAGGAATTATTCCTTTGTACAATGATCATGTCTCTATGGTGAGGTTACAATGGTGAACTGTTGGTGAAATTTTGTGGGGAACTGTAAGGCCATATTTTGTTGTTCATCAATAACTTCATGATTTTCAGAAATAAAATGTATCATCCATAATTCCTCTTGTTGCAAATGTCTTTCCTTTGGTTCTTGGAAAATGCCTTCTTCATGAAACTTTGCTTCAGGAATATAATCCACATTATACAAATATGATGTAAAGTGATGATTTCTATCCCTCTGATGTAAAAATTGTTGTTGTGGCTTGATATACATTGGCTGTATTATTTGAGACTCTGCTACAATCTTTTCATATTGAATTAAGTCCTCATGTTCATCCTTGAGTTCACTATAACCATCACTTTCAAATTGAGCACATGAGAGGTTGAGATTTACCTCCCATGAAGCATATAGAGGATGGTGTTCTTCTTGGATTGAAAATTTAGTGTTTCTTTTTTTATGTTTCAAGATCGGGATCTGGAAAAAAAAAAATTCATTTATTTCCTCAGTTTTTTTCTAAATTCGTTCCTCCATTGTCTTGGATCAATTTTGGGGGGTCTAATATGTTGGAACCGATTTCAATAACGTATATTTCAATGAGTTGAGCTCACTGCATTAATTCTTTCCAACTGCATTTTCCTTCTTTCCTTAATAGAAATCTCAAATTTGTGGGAAAAGCATTTTCGTAACAACTGAAAATAATGACATCGTTTGGAAACATTTCTTGAGGAATCTCATGAAGAACTTTCATAAATATGAAAGAGAAATCTTTAATTGTTTCTTCTTTGTTCATCATGATTTCAACCAACTTACATAAAAGAGAATGTGCATCTTTTCTTGAGAAATATATTTTGACAAACAAGTTTTCTAGTACATCCCAACTAGTGATGGTTCTGGGCAGCAATGAATAAAACCATTCACTGGAATATTCTTTTAAAGTCAACATAAATGACCGGCATGCAACATCATTTTGAGTCACATTAAAAATTTCACAAGAACTTTCAAATTTAATCAAATGTTTCTCTGCATCTTCTAAAGCATTCCCGCAGAATGTTGGAAATTTTTCCATGGAAATATCTGGCAAGGGGTGAACTTCTCCTTGCAAACTAAGTGGGATTTCATGCAAAATTTTCTTTCTTTGGATACCTTATCCTTTCATTGTTCCTTGAAAAATTTATGTTGATGAAGGAGGTGAAATCTCTTGATAGCATGAGAAAAATTCCTCGAAGGAGTCTTCATATACATCTTCTTGAAATTCTGAGATATTTTCAGTGAAGTCACCGTGGCATATTTCTTTAAGATCTTGAGTTTTGAGGATGGAGTTGCAAGGGATATCATCCTCCCAAATATTTTCTGGTTTTCTGGTTCCATAAAGTTTGTCACAACTAATTTGTGACTGAAATTTCAACAATAAACCTTCAAGGCCATTCAATGCTCTTTGAACAAGGTTCTCAAAAACCCAATTCATATTGAATCAATCTCTAAATTTTCTCTCAAACTGCAACCAGATTGCTTCTAGTCTTCCAATAGTATCTAATACAAAAGGTATCATACCTCTTGAAAACAAATCATTCCCTAGTATGGTCGCCAAAAATGTTGATGCTTGGATCTGTCAAGGACCGAAACAACAACCTCATGAGGACAGTAGTCCCCCTTCATTTTTAGAGATGTCGTTCTTCTCTTTGGCTAAAAGATATATCTTTGAATATATTGGAGTAGGGAGAGTGCTAGGAAACAAACCCCAAATATTTATTGCTTGGATTTAAATGAAAATGGTTCTTCAATACCCCAGTGTGATCTTTATGTGTAGCAAGAAGTTCTTTACAAATAAAACATTGAAGAGGAGCTTCAATATCAAAAAATATAAATACTCAACACCACATATGTAATCCTCTATAGATACATTAATATCTCCTCACAAAGGAAAGGAGAGAATATTTTTGATCATCTCAAACAATTTTAAAAGAGTATTGCAATTACAATGAAAGGGAAATTGATAGGTCAACCTCAAATATCTCATAATTAAAACTCAAAGTTACAAGATACAGTCAAGATCAACCCCGAAAGTAATTCTTTGTGGAGTCTTTCTCATAAAAAATATATAACAATATACAAAATAAATTTGACAGTCACATATATGGTTGCAAATACTCCATGATCATATATGAAAAGTCTTGGAAGATTACAAGAAAAACACTTGAGAACTCAGCCCCATGATTGTTTCAAGAATACAAACACAAAGCTTTGAGAAAACAATGTAGAAGAAGAAAAGAATGGAGAAGAATGAAAATATTTGCTTGTTGATCAAAATCTTGATTACATAATGATGAATGGTATGTCTCTCTCCTGCTCCTTTGAATTCTCTCTCAACAATGAATTTTGGAACTCATGAAGTCTTTATTTTCCCTTTTTAAAGAAATGTTCTTCTAAGTACTTGAGTAGTTAGGGTTTTTCCTTTTTATTTTTAAATTCCTTTTTCTTTTTTAGAAAATAAATTTAATTAACATAACATTGAAATCTCATTAATGACTTGAAGTAATTTATATTATTTCTTTAAAGTGGGCCCCAAAAATATTTAAATAATTTTTATTTTAAATAAACTTTTATTTCGAATAATTTTTTGTTTGTTGGCTCCTTTAAGAATTGATTGTGTTTTAATTTTATGGAAAGTATGTGGATATTTTCATCCCTTGAAACCATTTCTTATGTTATCATCATCACCTTATCATTCCAACTATATAACATTTCCCCAAATCCGTCGACCGGATCTCAAGATATGAGCTCATGAAGTTGAGTTGTCATGCAAGACCATTAAAAATGAAGTTGAATGATATTTTAATTTCTGGGAAAATGTAGCCACCTTAAGCCTTTTAAACATATACCATCATAGTCTACATTGAAACACCTTTCCAACGGTATAAAGTTTGTGCGATTCGGACACCCGGATCTCAAGTTATGGCCTCTGAAAGATTAACACTCAACCACCGTCGATAAAAATTCATGGGAAAAATTGGGCCCTTGGATTAATTTCGTGCTATCCATTAATTAGTTGCCACGTGTAAGGATATTATTGGATGCCATGTGGAAATACTCCATAATCTTAAACATATTTCCATGTCATCGAAGGAAATTTGGGCACATGGCATAAGGTTACATGTGAATAAATAAAATAATATATATAAAGTCTGAAAAATTAAAAGTGAATAAAATAATAAATAATGTTTTGTGAAAGGGAAATAAGTGTCGGAGGCACGGGAGTGTAGGAAAGGAGGAAAGGGTAGTGTAATGTAAAAATGTAGGTGGAAGAAGAGGGAAGGGAGAAATGTAGGGAGTAGAGTGAGGGAGAGTGACGTAGGGTGAGGTGAGGGAGGGGTGAGGTGAGAGTGTCGGGGGCGGACATGAGGAAATGTGAGGGGGAAGGGAAATGGAGTATGGCGAGTCCGACCAACAACCATACTCAAAATATTTAAGTATGGGATGTGGGGAGTGGGGAAGGGTGAGGGAGTGAGGGGGTAAATTAGAGTTCATGGGGGTGAGGGAAGGGAGGTGAGTGAATCTGTGAACACAACAAATCTTCAAAAATTTCTAAGTAATGGGTAAGGGAATGGGGAGAAGAGAAACTAAGTGTGGAGTAGTATGGTGGAGTTATAAGAGAGGATTATTTAGAAAATAGGCTAAGTGTTTAGTAATATGGAAGAGAGGTGAAGAGAGGAGAGGGTAACACTCAAAAAAATTTCTAAGTGTGGGAAAGGAGAAAGGAGGGAAAAGGGAAGTGGAGATAAAGAGTATGATGGGCGAAGAATATGGAAAGTTTCAACGAGTGATATATTTTAATGGGTTTTGAACCCAATACAAGAATATTTTCAAGGGTCCTGAACCCAAAAAAATTTAAATGCACTTCCAAAAGATTATCTTTATTCCACATGAAAGAGGCACCATTTTACACTTTAAACTTTAAACCTGGATATCTTGAGCATAGGAACTCGGATTTTCGATCCAAAAAATGTGTGACGAAGTTGAGGCTGAGGGATACATCATGGACTTATAAGAGTTTAAAAATTTTCATCTTCCAATGTCATTTTTTTTTATTAATCCAAGAGAGGGAAAATATAGTTGACCAAATTTTGGTCAACAAGACTCAACTTCATGCCTGATTCCAAGTCTTTCTGAAACCTTCTTCCTGAAGCCCTTTCAAGAATTCCTTAGCTTGATCTCTTGTGATTGAATCTTGATTGTTTATTTTCCAGGTCGAATTAATCTAGGCCATCGATTAATAAACTTCATTATCGTCATGAAAATCATATGATTTCGACCCTCTACACCAAAATCAACTTTACACCCTGCAAATCAATGCCATGAATTACCTTCCTCGACTATTCTGAAACACTTAAACACAAGATCTGCTCAAATTTTGGGCATTTCACTTTAGTTCCCCATTTTCCCCCAAATTCGTCACAAGGAGAAATCTATAACCATGAATCTCTCAATTCATGCTGGCTCCTGGCCCATACAAGCTCAGTGTTGAACCTTGAGCTCTGATACCATTCTCAAATGTTCCCCAACTTAACTATGTAACATTACTATGCAGAAATACAAACAAAACAATTTTTTCTTTTGCTAATCAAATCTTATAGGTTACCATGTATGATTTAAACACATATTCAACTAATTAATGATACCCATAATTAAATGCATCTATGACACTCTAAATGACCATGAATGCAACCGATAACTCATTCATAACAACAATTAACCATTGACATATACAGAGTTAAGCACAACAATTAAAGTCATGGAATAACTCAATAAAATATATAGACACTTATCTTTAAAAGAGAGTTTGTAAAACCAATGTCCTGGGAAGGATGTTCCACCCAACCATAGACCTATTGTTCCAAATCTCAATAGCAATTGATGCTCGAGCTAGGGATAGGAATCCACAAGAGAAGGGTGCCTCTCACAGTCCTCTCACAACTCAATATCACACAACCCACTGGTTTTATTCCAAAACTATCCTGAAATTCCTCCAGCTCTCTTCCTCTTGACCTATGCAACCCAATGAATGTACCCCTTCACTGCTCTTAGTCCATCGAGCATCCCATTATTTTATCAGGGTCTCTCTGGCTCAAGTAACTAGGAATATATCTGCTGGGAAATCAAGCGAACTCACTGCCAACAAAAACAACACTAACCACGTGTTGTTCCAGTGCAACTCACCCAGAAGTTCACTCTTCAGGCCTAACAATCTGGATCTTCAATTTCCAACTTCAAATGCACTCCAAAATGCTCCAGCATGTTCTAGAATTTTCTCGGCCTTGTTATTCCATATACCAAGCTCTTCTCTCATGTTCTCTCTTGTTGTTCATCTCCCAACTCCATGTGAAAAACTTTTTATTACTACCCATACAAATTTCCTCTCTTTCCCTAAGATATTTGATCACTCACTCTGCCTAATGTTGATTGTACCTCAGCCCCATGCTCTCCAATAACCATGGAATGTGACTCTCACACCCACCATATGACATGTATTCAATTATTGGGATCTCATACATTCAACCAAAAATAGAAGGTTTTCTCCAAATGATAATAAAATTCAGAAAAGTGGGTTTGAATTACTACCCATAAATTATTTCCCCTTTGGACCCCTCTTGGACACTTTCTAGGAATTCTCCCTCTCTTGTGGATTAATCAGCCCCCTTCTTTGTCCATATCACAACAACTGGTATTCCATTACATTTAATTACATTTCAGAAAATACATTTCCCATATCACATTACTTGGTGTTGGCCCTTGGGTATGGAAGTAAGAAAAGATTAAGGCAGAAAATAAGGAAGCGAACTGTGCGGAAGACACAATGACTGATACTGGTTCAAAGTGAGAAGAAGAGAAGAAAAGACGAAGTTAAGTGAGAGAAAGAAAGTTGTTGGACGAGCAGATCGAGGATGACATATCGGCAAGGAAGATGGATTGCGGACAACTCAACAAACGGAAAACGCCATCGTTTGATGCTTTGGAGCACCGCGCAAGAAGGAAGGAAAGATAAGCTGGCGAAGCCCTGAAAACGCAGGTCAAGTTGACCTAGGGTTTTAGACACCTAGAGTTTTGGTATCTAGGGTTTTGACACTTAGGGTTTGGCCTAAGGTTGTCGGTTAGTCATTGTAATGTATAAATAAGAACCTAGATGAGGGAAGAGGGTTCGGGGAAAAAGAGTTCCAAGTGTGTTATTATTATGAGTGATTATTGTAGAGAGAGAGAGAGAGAGAAGATTGAGCAGTGAGGGAAATTTGTGTTGTAAGATCTTTAGCTGGGTGTGAAGATCGACCCTGCAGCTAGGTGTGTAGGGAAGGAGGACAGAGAGAAGAGGGAACATCTTCTAGCTAAGAGCGCATATAAGAACTATATGCTTTCATCTTAATATATTATAAAGCACAGTTCTGTGGACGTAGCCCTAGGGAGAGGGTGAACCACATATATATTTGTGTTGTGTGTGATTGATGTTGTGTTCTCTTGTTTATAGACATATTGTTATTACATTATCGTGTTAGATCGGACAGATAGTAGTGCAAAGTAGATCTAAGCCGGTAATTGATATCTAGATGTTGTGTTGTTCTTGTACTGGATCCACTTTGTATTCCCTTTGGTTGTAGACATCTATGTCCTACAACCCCCCATAGCTACTTTGGATGAGACTGCATCTGCCTCATAGGTGTTGTCGAAAGGGCCAGTAGTTAGGGCTTGTTTGTGTGCTCTTGGAGTTGAAACCTGGGTCTACCCCTGTGCTAACAAATGGTTTTCGTTGCTAGGACAAGAATCTTCTTGAGGAAATGTCAAGGTGGTTTCCATCGAAGATAGAGATTCAAAAGTGGATAGAAGATCAAGAAAAGGACTTCGCTGAAGCCCAGAACAAGAACCCTAACCTTAGTACAGAGGATTGGTTGGGAATATATATCTTTACTAATATACACAAGATTTTGTTTGGAGGAATTCATCAGGAGTTATACGAGTGGCTAGCTAGGTTAGCAGACACCAAATTTGGGATTAGATCTAGACCACCTGTGGTTTGGACATTGGCGCTGATAAAGAAGATCAAGAGAGTTCATAATGTCGTGTCAAGAGAAGTAGATCACTAGTTTGATAGCGCCATTGGAGGGTACATCACCGAGTTTGTTGTTGACAGAGTAGAGTCATATAGCCAAGCCGAGAGGTGTTTCTTTAAGGGACCCAGAGGAAATTTTTTATACTTTTTGAAATTGAAGATCAAGATTCTATTGCAAGAGAAGAACATATTGAAGATACAGTAGTTGGTTGGATTGGAAAAGGCTAATGTTCAAGAATTTGGACAGTGACATCGACACATAGGCTTGACATACACGTAGTGGGAGAGCGTTCAGAGAAGTTCCTCTTGAAAACCTGTTTAAGGAGAACTACGGGGACGAGGGTTTCTACAGTGGAGAAGAGGCAGACCTAATAGATGAAGAGCATTCAGAATCCGCTAGGGCAGAGGAAGGGAAAGCTTAAGAACCTCACCGGAAGAGCCAGAAGATTCAGGAACCGCGCCGACTATTGAAGTAAGTACTATTATTCCTCCTGTTGTCTCAACAACATTAAGCAATTAGAGTAATTAAAGTCACCAGAGTGCTCATAGCACTGTCACTAACAGTCCACCACATACTCAATCAGGAAACCTAGGAATATCTATGGAAGATGAGACGAGGTTACCCAGCTTTAGAGGATATGGATCTGAAGATCCTGATCAACACTAGTTTTTATGTGAATTTGTATGGAGTATTAATAATATCATCGACGAAGCTATTAAATGAGCTCAGTTTAGTACTACCCTAAGAGATCGCACACTAAGCTAGTACATGAAATTTGTCCAAGGAGATGCACCTAAACTGTTGAATGTCATTAAGACTGGGCTAATTACCGAATTAAAGAAATCTAATTCAAAGTCATAGTGCATTATATAACTAAAAGAAATCAAGCAGAGAATAGTTGAACCTGTGTGGGAGTTTGATCAGAGATTTAAGACCTTGACAGGCTATTTGAGTTTTCAGATCCTGGATGAGAAGAACAAGGAATGGTTCATTGTTTCCCTCTTACCACACATCAGAGTTCCTCTGATGCAACAAAATATTTTTTCATGGGCTGAGGCGTTGGAGATCGCCATGAAGTTAGAATCAACCCCTATGGGAGGGTCCAACTCAGGTATGAGTCAAATCTTGAGTCAGCTGACTAGTTTATCTCGACAGGTTGAAGATATGAAGAAAGAAAAGGGAAAAGATAAAAGAGAAGACATATGGTGTATCATAT
Organism: Picea engelmannii; assembly: GCA_009831015.1. Lineage (NCBI taxonomy): Eukaryota > Viridiplantae > Streptophyta > Pinopsida > Pinales > Pinaceae > Picea > Picea engelmannii. The sequence continues at coordinate 262,362 of ML779319.1, forward strand.
GCAAATCAGAAGACCATGATAAGGAACAATGTCCCATGCTTCATGAATACTTGGCCTCTAGAGCTCTGAGCCCTTTTAAGCAAGTTACCCTACCCTGGTGTAAGGTATGTAGAAATCGACATCACCTTGGTGAATGTTACTATCTCCAAAAATATGTCCAGATAGCCACAAATCTGTATTGCACATTCGATAAGTCGGTAGGACATGATGACAAGGATTGCAGGGCTTACGACCTCATGCATGAAAGGTCGAGGGATATATACAAAATTCAAGGTAGAGTACAACAAGAAGGAAGCACTGCGTAGTATAATTCCCCAAGAAGCGAAAACTTCAACCCTCACGGTGGATTCAGCGGAAGAGGAAGAGGAGGAGGTATGGGTCGAGGTCGAGGACATATCATCTGTTACAACTTCGCACAGCCATGACACTTAGCAAGGGACTGTCAGAACCCTTATACTACTTGCAGCTACTGCAACTCATTTGAAAATGTTATTGAAGATTGTCCTGTGCTGCTAGCCAAACTTCAGGAGAGGCGAGGACCTCATCAGAACCCGCAAGTTCAACTGATATACGCTAAACCTCACGGAGAGGACCCTAGAGTCATTGTTATCACTATATGAGGTGTTGTTACAGGAGAAGACAGAGTGACCCAAGGAAAGACTATAAAAGAATCAGGAGTCAGGAAAACTGCAAAGAAGACACAAGTTTTTGATGCAAAGAAAGGAAAAAAAATATTTGAGGAGGCAAGAAAGGAATTCGGGAGAGACCAAGGTTCTTCATCGAAGACACGACCAAAAGTAAGAGAATTTGGAATGCCTCTGGAATTCGATCATTATGCTTTTCCAGGAGAAGGAAAAGAGGTAAGAAAACTCATGGAATTCTTATATACTTTTATTAAGTTGATTCAGGATGAAAGCGTTGTACAAAAGCTACAAAATGTAATTAGACAGTACGAGCTAGGAAAGATAGATCCCTTGCTGAATAGAGCAGTACACCAAGTCTCTAAAAAGAGAAGGGCAAATAAGGAACTACACTTGAATTCTCAAATTGGAGAGTATGATATAGATTATGTGGTCCTTGACTTAGGGTCGGAGGTCAATGTCTTGACGAAGCAGACCTGGGCACTGATGGGAAAACCTAACTTGATCTATTCCCCTATCAGGATTAGGATGGATAATCCGCAAGATGTAAGCCCCTTTGGAAGAATGGAACATGTCCCAGTGGACATCGATGGAGGAAGGACGTTTGTAGACTTCGAGATGATTGAGATATTTGATGATAGTTGTCCTTACCCTGCATTGTTAGGAATTGATTGGGCTTTCAATAATTCCACTGTGGCTGATTTAAATAAAATAAGAATGATGTTTGAAGGAGATGGCCTTAGGGTGATTGCACCTTTGGATATTGATTAAGGTCAGAGATACACAGAACCCATCATAGAATAAGACCGCGCATATGAACTAGAAAACATATACAAATTAACAGCCAGACAACATGATTACATTAATCCTGCGGCGGATGGGAACCTAAGATGGCAAAGTGACAACGCATGTTCATTAGATTCAGAAGAAGCATTGGAGAACTGGTAGAACAAAATGTACGAGGTATCTACATGGAGATGCGCTATATTAACTATATAAGTTCATTGGATCGACACAACAGTAAGTAACTTGCCCACCTTTGATGGTCTAAATCATTTAGAAGCATTCTTGTTGAACTTTGAAGAAATTGTACCAACACAACAAAGATTTTTGGCAATGGATGAGGCCCTAAAAGAAACACCAGCAAGATGGTGGGGGACACACAAAAACAACATTACAGACTGGGTACAATGTCGCACTTTGATGACAGCGTGGTTTTCAGAGCAAGTAAAAGGCTGCAAAGTTAGGTACACAGGTCGAAGTTGTCCAAAGGACCATGTGCAAAGTTGCAAGGAATCCTGGAGCAACATTCCTCAAGAGTAGTGGGTGTACAAATTCATCAACACAATGGACACAACGCCTATCAAGTGGTATCTTCAAGCATAATTGTGCCTCATCACTGCAGATTGGGAAGGTATGACCCAGAACTTTGTAACTACCTTTTTGTTTGAAAGCCAATATCCTACAGTGGATCAAGCATTACAGATTGTAAGACATAAAGTATTTGAGGAGGTACCTAGCCTCCCTTTGGAACAAGAAGAGGATGAATGGACTGCGCCTCTCCATAAACTGCAAGGCTATTACAATATCAATGTTGACGAAGATGATGATCCTACGAAGGTGAACATCGCTGAAAAAGAAGGCCAAAGAGACATAGAAGGACCAGGAATCGAGCTACCTTTCATTGGAAAACCAATTAAAATAAAAAAATTCAATATTGGAACAGAGAAAACACTGGACCTTGCAAATGTTGGAGATTATTGGGATACTACCACTATTAATAAGATCACAGAGTTACTGCATGGATATCAGGACTTGTTTCCAACCAAGTTCACTGATATGAAGGGCATTAAATGGCCCATGGGAGAGATGAGGATCCCTTTGAAACCATATGCGAGGCCAGTCAAACAGAGACCCTACAGATTGAACCCTAAATATAAGGAGAAAGTGAAGATTGAACTCGATAGAATGTTGGAAGCAGGAATCATAGAACTTGTTGAAGATTCAGAGTGGATTAGCCCTATGGTGGTACAAGACAAGAAGACAGGAGAGATCAGGATCTACGTAGATCTCTGGAAGCTAAATGATGCATGTTTGCATGACCCATTCCCTACGCCATTCACTGATGAAGTGTTATACAATGTAGGAGGATAGGAGGTATATTCTTTTACAGATGGATTTTCAGGATACCATCAGATCCGAATTGCCAAGGAAGATTGCCATAATACCACATTTGCAATAGAATGGGGATCCTACCAGTATACAGTAATGTTGTTTGGATTGAACAATTCCCCAACCATATTTTCCAGGGTGGTGGTCGAAGCATTCAAGGATTTTTTACACAAATTTTTGGAAGTATATTTTGATTATTGGACTATTTTTAACTTATTACAAAATCATATTGAATGTTCAAGACTAATGTTGGATAAGTGCAGGCAGTGTCAGATTTCCTTGAACCTGAAGAAGTGCATCTTCTTTTCACCCTTTGGAGTGTTGTTAGGTCATATTGTGTGTAAGAAGGGACTGCTGGTAGACCCATCTAAGATTGTCATTATAGTTGATCTACCCCGTCCTACTTTAGTCAAACAGGTGCACACTGCACTGGGACACACTGGATACTACATGAAGTTCATTAAAGGCTATGCAAAGATCACAACACCCATGGAGAAGCTTTTGAAGAAAGACTGTCAGTTTCATTGGACAAAAAAATGCCAACAAATCTTCAACACACTGAAACAAAAAATGGTTACTGTGCCTATCCTGGTTTTCCCATATTGGAGCAAGGAATTTCACATGCATGTAGATGCATCTTCTATTGCATTAGGAGTTGTGTTAGCACAACCAGGAGTTGGAGACATTGACCACCCATTATCCTTTGCTAGCAGGAAGCTATCAACAACTAAGATTAATTACACCACCACTGAGAGAGAAGGGTTAGCCATGGTGTATGCGCTACAGAAGTTTTGCCACTACTTATTGGGAGGACACTTTAAAATGTTTACTGATCACTTCGATGAAATACCTAGTCAAGAAGCCAGTGTTGGGGGGGCGAATATGCAGATGGCTTCTGCTATTTCAGGAATATGATTTTGAGATCGTGGTTAAGCTAGGGAGAATGAACAAAGGTCATGACCACTTGTCAAGGTTGAAACATGGAGAAGAGCCTACTAGTTTAGAGGATACACTGTCGGATGCATAGTTGTTGGCCATTAGAAATATTTATGATCACGTCGCAGAGATATTCTAGTTCCTGTCAACAAGAATGACACCTAGTGAATATACAATCACCCAAAAGAAACAACTGGTAGTGCACGCTGCAGACTTTTCACTTATAGATGGACATCTATACAAGACGGGACCTGATGAGATATTGAGGAGGTGTGTTATGGAGGTAGAGCAATCATAGTTATCCTCGCAGAAGCTCATGAAGGCATCACAAGAGGACACTACGCAAGGAAAGAAACAACACAAAAGGTCCTTAGAGCTGGCCTTTGGTGGCCTATCTTACACAAAGATGCTAAGGACTATTACAGAGCCTGTGATGTATGCCAGAGAGTTGGGAAATCGTCCAGAAGAGATGAAATGCCTTTAGCACCACAACTGACCCTACAAGCATTTGAGAAATGGGCCATTGATTTCATGGGACCTATAAACCCACCAGGAAAGTGCACAGGAGCAAGGTACATAGTCACTGCGATGGAGTACTTGACCAGATGGGCCGAAGCACGAACATTTAGGGACTATAATGAAACTAAAGCTACGGGCTTCATATTTGATGACATCATAACCAGGTTTGGATTCCCAAATATTCTTATGAGCGATCGAGGAAAACATTTCATCAATAAGATTGTTGAAGCTTTGACTGAGGAATTTGCAGTCCATCATCAGAAGAGCACACCCTACCATCCACAAGCAAATGGGACAGTTGAAGCATTCAACAAGATCTTGGGGACAGAGTTGACAAAGATTTGCAGTGTGAACAGGGATGACTGGGATTTAAGAGTACCAGTAGTACTATGGGCCTATAGAACCACTTGCAAGAAGTTGACCATGTAGACTCCCTTTAAGTTGGTTTATGGTCTCGAAGCAGTTGTACCGATGGAATATTTTGTCCCAAGCTTAAGAATCGTCGCCTTTACAGATATGGATGACACCTGTGTTGTTCAATAGAGGCTTGTGCAGTTGGTCGAACTAGAAGAAGACAGATTTATTGCAGGATTTAATCAGTAGGTACAGAAGGAAAGAGAAAAGGCCTACCATGACAGACACATCAAGAAGAAGGCATTTAAGCAAGGCAATTTGGTATTGGTATATGATAGTAAGTTCATGAAGCATCCAGGAAAGTTCAAAATGCATTGGATTGGGCCATATGAGGTTGCCTATGTTATAGAAGGAGGAGTTGCGTAGTTGAAGACTTTAAATGGAGAATGGAAGGAAGGTTTGGTGAATGGGAGCCAGTTGAAATTGTAATATGACAACCAGCTGCCTCACAAATCTCATTAACATCATAAGGAAAAGGGTCCAGGTACCAAGTGCAATTGAAACTAGGTACCGGACACAGGAAAGACGGTCTGCACACAGTGGGGAAGGAGAGAACAGAAAGCACAGGTTACTCCGCGTAGCCTGGAGTCGATACAAATCAGAAGGATCATATCTGAAGTGCCTCGGGATAAGTCACAGGTGAGTGTTGGGGGCTTTTTGGCCCTTGGGTATGGAAGTAAGCAATGATTAAGGAAAAAAGATGGAATGCAAACTGTGCGGAAGACACATTGATCGATACTGGGTCAAAGTGAGCAGAAGAGAAAAAAAGACAGAGTGAAGTAAGAGAAAGAAAGCCATTGGAAGAGGAGATTGAGGACGACAGATCAACAAGGAAGACGGATCGTGGACAACTCAACTAATGGAAAAATCCATCGTTCGATGCTTTGGAGCACCGCATGAGAAGGAAGGAAGGAAGGACAGGCTGGCGAAGCCCTGAAAACGCGGATCAAGTTGACCTAAGGTTTTAGACACCTAGGGTTTTGGTATCTAGGGTTTTGACACTTAAGGTTCGTCCTAAGGTTGTCGGTGAGTCATTGTAATGTACAAATAAGAACATAGATGAGGGAAGAGGGTTCGGGGAAAAATAGTTCCAAGTGTGTTATTATTATGAGTGATTATTGTATAGAGAGAGAGAATCATTAAGTAGTGAGGGAAATCTATGTTGTAAGATTTTCAGCTGGGTGCAAAGATCGACCCTGCAACTGGGTGCACAGGGAAGGAGGACAGAGAGAAGAGGGAAGATCTGTTAGCTAAGAGCACATATAAGAACTGTGTGCTTTCATCTTAATATATTATAAAAAACAGTTCTATGGATGTAGCCCTAGAGAGAGGGTGAACCACGTATATCTTTGTTTTGTGCGTGATTGATGTTGTGTTCTCTTGTTTATAGACATATTGTTATTACATTATTGTGTTAGATCTGACAAATAGTAGTGTGAAGTAGATCTAAGTTGGTAATTGATATCTAGATGCTATGTTGTTCTTGTACTGGATCCACTTTGTATTCCCTTTGGTTGTAGACATTTGTTTCCTACAACCCCCCATAGCTACTTCGGGTGAGATTGCATCTGCCTCACAGGTGTTGCCGAAAGGGCCAGTAATTAGGGCTTGTTGGTGCACTCTTGGAGATGAACCCTAGGTTTGCCCCTATGCCAACATTTGGCCATAACAACATTTATATCTACATTAGGCATTAATTAAACCGAGGATTATAGTGGGGATGTTACATTTAAGAAGATATTTTTAGCTACTGTTATTTGCCAATCAAAGACAAGAGGCTGATGTCTTATTTAATTCTATGTAAATGTTGCCAATAATTTTGGTACAATGAAGTTTATTGGATATCTCAGATATGGCCAAGAAATTGAACCAAAAATTTCCAAGAGTGCAAGTCCATGTTAGACATCTCGAAGTGAGGCCTTTGACTTGAAGAAACAAGGTTCACGACTTTTAGTGTTTATAATTCATTCACCACTTCAATACATTATTCTTAATTTAAAAAGAAAGGATACTCATTTAATGTGGGAAAACTAAATGTTGAAACACCAAATGGGCTAACAAATTCAATGAAGAAGAATGGGATGCATCACACAAATTCCAACCAAAAACATAATATAACACATAAACTCTATTATATTAATGGCTTGGAGAGGGTACATCAATATGATGGGAATGCCAACAAATAATACATATATGATAAAAATAACAAATAACAAATATATGGTGTAGTTGTGCCTTCAATCTCCATTGTCTAAAAGGTAGACATGTTATAAATTTAAATTGCTTGTGCATAGGATGCTACAAAATATATAAATGGAGGAGATATAAATTAAACAATAAATGGGATGATATTGACACAACCTTGACTTGGTCACAACATTAACAAGGCTATTGTGTAACATAGTCCTTGCCGCATGATCTGCAAATTGTAAGAACCTGTTATATGTTTAAAGATTAAATTTGCAGCCTAAATATATTTTGAAGGTGTGAATTTCACTAAAATAAAGAGATGTCAAGCTTGGAAGAAAGAGAATTTCTTTAGATGCATTGTTACACTTAATAGGGGATGTTTATTGTGCAATACGATTAAGCGTAAATGATTTCTCTAATGGTTACTACAGTTCTTCTCGTTCAGATATCTCTCGAGGGATGCATGATATACCAAGTGGTCTACATAGGTTGAAAATAAGTTACTCACTTGTTCATTTGATTTTGATTCGACTATGGATAAAAGCCAACCTGGAAAGCCCTATGTCTTCATGTTTATATTGTTATTCTTTTAAAATTTCTTTCAATTGTTGGTTATGTAAAATGTTTTTTCATTTTAAATATTTTAACATGGTCTGAGAGGCCATTTGTGGACAAATGTTGGATCTCTTTTATGATACAGGTTGGTATGTCGTTGGCTAGTATGATTTTGAGATATGCCATGGGCTCATTGTGTATATCAAATCAATATTTTGTTGGTTATGTAATGTGTTTTTGTTGGTTGGTTATGTAATATGTTTTTGTTGGTTGGTTTCCTTCCCTGGTTGGGAAGGACTATCGCTTGCTTTTTCTTTTATTACAAAGAAACAAATTCTAAATATTAGTAAAAAATACTACTAAAATTAAGTAATTTGTATAATTTGAAATATTTTCAAATTAATATGCAAGTAATAGGAAAAATAAGTTGTTTGAAATATAACGCGGTGTGAGGGGCCATTTGTGAACAGATGTTGAATCTCTTTTACGAGATAGGCTGGTATATCATTGCCTAGTATGATTTCATCTGGAGACTCTACCTTTAATGGAAGCCATACCATCTATGTACTTCTTGTAAGAGCTTTCTTTACAGTCTAGAAAGAAATAACTAAAGAGGAACTACTTCCATCACGAAATCATCTTTGTAATACAACTTTGACATTAGTCATGATGAGTAACACATATATTCATCTTTCTCCCTTAAAGGCATATTTTCATCATCGACGATACAATCAGGTAGTAGTATATAGGTAGCTTGGTAGAACATTTACACCACTCAAAATATTCTATTTGAATATAAATTTAAATATAAAATTATCCTTAAATTTTATGAACAAGCATAATCATAATCTCTTGTTGAAGAGAAAATACAATATCTATGATAATCATAATCTTTTGTTCAGGATAAAATATTATTCACTATAAAGATTTATAGGATAGTCATAATCTCTTATTCGAGAGAAAACCTTATTCACTCTCCAGATTTCTAATGATAATCAAAAAATGAGCAATATGAAACCATCGATGATTCCAACCAAGTACTTCATCATTGGCACGGATGGAGTTTGGATGGAACATGTACTTTCTCATTCTGGGCAATATTATGGCGATATTAAATATCATAAAAGCCTGGTAATATATGGTTCTTTGAATGCACCTACCTTAGCTACTAAGTGTTCGTAATGAAGGGCTAGGCATGCTCGCTAAAGTAACACTTGGCTAGGAAAGTCACGCTTGAGATTCACGTTTTTTCCTATCTACCTAATAAGTTGTGTTCCCTGAGAGGTAAACGCGATAATGAGTGAATTCGAGTATCCAAGAAAATGTGGAGCATATACATGTTGGAACCTTAACAACACTTATCAAGACGCTTCCTGCCACTTATGTCTTTCTCCTATTATGATAGTTGCATGCGAATTGATCTCACACCATGTGCTTCACTCATGCATTGTGTTCCCTACCTAAAATTACACCAGCGCTCATTTTCCAACAAAATCTCAGCTACTTTTGTTCTAGAGATCATTGAGCTCAATCGATAATACATAGTTGGGGGATTGAACAGGCCACTCAGTCAGATAGAAATAGAGAAGATAGAACCCATAACAAATCCAAGAACTTTGAGAAGGATCAACGTTGAAGGAATAACTTAACACGATATTTTGAGAAGATTCTATCAGGACTTGAGTATGTGTATCTAAGATCTGGAGGGCCTAAGAAATTGAATTTGCGGTTGTTTAAAAGAATTACAATAGCATTTGAGAAATGGAACATTTGAATTCGCTCTTCGGTTGAAACTAAAACCAAAGAGCAGGTTTGTTTCAAAGAAGAAGTATTTAAGAGCAGGTTTGTTTCAAAGCAGAGATAAACTATGAAGTAATCATGCATTAGTATACATCGTTCCACCTCTGATTCACATATAAAGAAACTACCCTATTTGATGAAAAGTGCTTTTAATTTTTTTTGCTAGGCATGAAATTACATGACGTGAATGCTTTCATCTTCAGGAATTAATTCATTGTAACCATTTTATTCTCTTATTTGTTTTGTAAATCACATCTATATCTTGTAAAGTTGGAGCTCCAACTTCGATCCTTTATGAATATTTCAGAAGTAGATATGGTATAGTATGTGTTTTAACTCTTAACGTTTCGTTTATTCAAACGCCCTTAAAGGGATTCCTTTGATTGAATTTGAGTAAAGATGTAGTGCATGTTTTGAATCGTATATTATTTTCAAATTTAGATTAGATATGTAAGTTGTAGGAATTGACCTCTTACTCCAAGCTTTTAAACTTCAAACAACCTGAGTATTAGGTTTTGGAGAACAAAACAAGAGGATTTTGTTTTGGAACCTAGTTTATGAAGTTAACACCCTGACACCCCAATATAAAGAATTTAACTCCTTTCTTATTGCGGAATCTTACCACTGTGTACTCATCAGATGTTATGTTTCTTCTATTGTTTTTTAAAAGAATGAATAAAGCTTCTTTTAATTGATTTTGGTTTAGGGATAAACTAATAGAATAAATTTTCCTATGGTTGTCATTCTTAAGGTGGAATCGATCTCCTCTCCTGGGGACAATTGTAGTTCAACTTGTTTTTTACTAGCATATGTAGGTAAACAAGTATTTCCACCCTTTAAACTTGTCGAATTTTTTAGAACATCTTCTTAAATAAAAGTAATGTGCAACTAATTTATAATATGCTTAATAATTATGGGTTAATATGGATCTATAGTAATGTAATTTGAATTTGGGAAATGATAAATTGTGAGCCATTTTTAAGCTAACAAAAAGTCTTATTCCATCACCTTGTATTACAATTTTCATTAAATTTAATTATTTGTATTATGTATATTTTGTAAAGAAAAAATTGACACTTTGTTATCACAAAGAATCTCACCTATAATGCACACAATGAAGTAGCATTGTAAATATGAAAAAAAACATATTACCAACACAATGTGAAAATATCCACCACCATGGACCACATGATTCAATTAATACAATGAATCTTGCAAATTGTAGTGACAATGTGAGAGTTTCACTTTATTAATAATAGTGCACTTGCCATCTCAATTATTTTTTTCCAATAAAAAATATATCCGCAAATTATAAGATCATGAAACTTTTCAAGAGTCTAAGTGATATGTTTAAATTAAAATTTAAGATGATACGAAAGCCCTCAAAAAAACACCAATTTAAGTTTATGTGCAAAATAGTCATATAGATTATGTACAGAACATCTTCACATTTGATTCAATGAAATACCTCTTACTATAACTCACCATTATTTAATGCAAATGCAAAGTGGGGTTGATTTTTTTAATTTGTTATACATTGTTTTTAAAGTTAATACAACTAAAACTATTTTTAATAATATATTAATTTATTTTTATTAATATATTTTTAATAAAAATAAAATAAAATAATATTATATTATTTTGAAATAAATTAAATTAATATATTTTATAAAAAAAATATTAAAAAATTATAAATATATTAATTTATTTTTATTAATATATTTTTAATAAAAATAAAATAAAATAATATTATATTATTTTGAAATAAATTAAATTAATATATTTTATAAAAAAAATTATAGTATAACATAATGGTAAATAAAATTTCTACTTTATAAAACCATCTTTAAAAACAAATACTTAAGAAATGGTGGGAATGAACCTTATTACTAGTCCTTGAGTAGCGATTATAGTATTTACATGTGAGTCAAAGCAATTTTTTGATTTTATATTAGTTTGGTTTTGACACATTTTTATATTATTTTGCAAAGTTCAGTAAAAAATTATGTGGTTTTATTTAACATTAGTTACTTCAGTTGCAAAAAAAAATTTTAAGCAAAATTTATTAAGTATTGTTTTTTTTTAGGGTTTTCTAAATTTTAATATTTAAATGAGTTAAAATTAGATGATGTGACTAATTTGGTTATATAATATTTAAAAATTAAATAAATAAATAAAATATTTTATTTGTTTTTTGAAAATAAAAGATTGTATTGAATGCTTTGTCTTATCCATTTATTTTTCCATATTATTCATAGGTAGTATTAATTTCAAATTTGAATAGCCACATTAATATTTGTGGAAGAGTGGGCTATACAAAATTCAAATTCAATAACAAAATCATGAATGTTCTCAAAATCAATGGAAATATTAATGAAAGTTCACAACTAAGTGATTGTATAGTATTGTAAAAAGCTAGATAACGAGTCTCTTGGTTTTCTTATTGGGACAACTCGATGATTTGACTAAACTTCCCCTAAATCTACAACCAAACAAACATAGGAGGATTTGAGGAGTTTATGTCTTGCACGAAAGATTGCATACATCAAAATTGACTTTGAAGTTTTAGTCTTGACAGAGATGAATTGAACTATAGACTAATTGTCTTCAAGTAATTATTTCATTCCCAAAGTATGTGTTATCCCTCAAGATGTTTCAGGTTGTTTTTGGAACGATGTCGATGCACCCCAGGGGCCAGGAATCAGGATGAATCTTAAGGCCATATTTGAAGTAAAATGATTGTGCAATATTTGGGAATTTTTTGCCTCTCTCTTTCTGAAATTATGTGACCCAAACAATTATTGGTTCAACTAACTAATTCTCTCAACTATCATAGGCATATGTCTGTGAGTGTTTCAGACATCCAAGCTTAAAAGGGAGATGAAATGGTGGATTGGAAGAAATAACAAAATAAGCACACATGGCACTACTAAGAGAAAATCATGTAGCCTATGTGAATGAATAGTGTGTTGAGCAATTGAGAATTTAGGAACTCTAACAAATGTAAACAGATCAATAAACATATGCATCAAATAGTTAACACCTTTATACACTCAAATTCAAGGAGGTATCCTCAACATATCATTCAAATGCACAAAGAGTTGATGAGAAATGGTCATTCATTCAAAGGAAATCAATTCTACATCAGGATTAAACATCATGCAGTAACATTGAACACAAGGTATAATTTGTTATCTGAGCTATTATAATTCAGACCTGATATAGGAAAGAAAACATGGGAGGAAATGTTTTACAAGGACACAAACACTGCAAGGAAAGAATTACAGACTGGAACTTAAACGAAAGGGATGAATCTGCGTTGCCTATTTTATTTACCAACTAATTGTGTTCAAAGCTTTTGTGGTCGAACAACTGTAGTTACAAGAAACTCTTCAACTCCCCAAAGTGTCAACCTTGACAATGGGCTCCTGCTTTTCCTTTTATCCTTCTCATTCATGCCCTGAAAATGCTTCTTGAAACTACTTTCATCTTCTTGAATATTGTTACTGCTTCTTGATTCTTGAGCGGTTTTCCTCCTAGTAAGATTTGGTTTACCTTCACCTGGGTGAAATTCTATTATGAGCATACTATGGGGAAGTTGGAGATTTTCCATCCAAAATATCATTTTCATTTTTCCCTTTAAACTCATGCAATCATTTTTTCTAGTGATCGGATGCTCGAAATCACAACTGTAGAGATCGTGCAACTCAACATTCGTCGGATCGATATTTGGCAGGAGGTCACGACCATTGATTAGAGGATCATCTATCAGAGTGCTCAAGGGACAGGACTAAATAGAGGCTCCGATGAGAGAATCTTTAAGGGGAATGACGTATAAAATCAATCCTAGAGTGTCGATCTAGAATCTGATCCAATGCTAGTTGTTGATCGATCTTGACCGAAAACCAACATTCCCTAAGGCTTCTATGGCACCAAGATGACATTAGATGGGTCCTGTGAACATGTGGCAGCTTGGTATTGATCTGACAGGTGCCCTACTGGCAGTGACTTCATACATACATCACTAGGGAAACATGTCCATTTATCGTCACTTGTGTAGGAGAGGAACCACGATGGATCATGGGTCATTGATATCACTCTCCTTTACCACATATAGAATGTCCTTTGGAAGTGCGCCCATTGGAGCTATCTAGAGCCAGGACCCATGATGAACACTGACGAAGGAACTCTGAAGATTATCGATTTGGAGCTACGGGTAAGATTGGATTTGAGTCATTGATCGAAGTTGTAATAAGATGACATCTGGGTCATTGATTGGGGTGATGGATATGGACTAGGATTTGACGATCTAGCTCGAACATGGGTGAAAATTTGGTTAAGGAAACTATATCGTCCTGAGGCCAGCATGGACCCATGGAAACATTTTATTCACCTATGATGATGCTGACGTGGAATACAAGTAGGACACATGTGAATCGGCTTTGAGACATTTCCCTGTGTATCTGGTGGGTTCCACATGTCCATGTGGAAACCGATGGTTGGCTCTGACAATGATTTGTTGGTAGGCTGACACAACACTTGAACATGAGACTTCAATACTTGAGGGAAGATCTGGACCATTGATCAATCCTACTTGAGAAAGGTTAGACAAAAAATCTAAACTGTCCATCGGGGGTGCCCATCAGAATCATCAGGGTCTGTGTTGCAAACAAGTCTATGGTGAGGGGACTCCAAGATTGAATCTCAGCCGTTGATTTGGAGCTACAAAGGGAGGTCTGAACATGCACGAGATTCGTCGATTCGGCTCGACCAATAACCCATAAATGGCTAAGGAAAATACCGTCATGTTGAAGTCATCATGAACACGTGGTGGCTTTTCATTAGTCAACTCTAGCACTGAGGTGGAAGGAAGGTGTGACACATGTCACCCACTTTTGATATTTCAGCTTGTGTATCTGGCAGGTTCCACCTATCCATGTGGAAACCTCTAATTGGATCTAAAAGTGCTTCGCTAGCGAGATGATGTGACACCTAGTTGGGAGGTTCTGATACCTGGGAGCATATATGGACTGTTGATCAGTCCTTCTTGAAAAAGGGCTAAGAGAAGATATGAACCACCCATCACAGGTGCCCCATCAGAGTGGTCGGGGTATGGTCTTCCATCATGACTCCAACGAGGGAACTCTGAGGAAAAACCTTAACCATCAATCTCGAGCTACGAGGGGAAGTTCGACGACGCATGAGAGTCGTAGATCTAGCTACGGTCGAAAGAAAAAATTGGCTAAGGAAAAGAACATCATGCTAACATCATCATGGACATGTGGTGCCTCTTTATTGGTCCATGTTGGAATTGGTGTGGTAGGGGAGCAAGATATGTGTCACCCGAATTTGATAATTTTACCTATGCATGTGGTGAGTTCCCCATGTCCATGTGGAAGCCTTTAGTTGGGTCTGATGGGGCTCTGCTCGCAGGATGACATGACATCTTGTCGGGAAGCCACGAGATATGAGATCATATCTTGACTGTCTATTAGGGGGTGTGTCTTCTTAAATATGGGCCATTAATTGGTGGTGTCCCATCAGAATGGTTAGGGCTTGAGCTTCAAATGAGACTCTGAAGAGGTGTGATGAGGAAAATATCTCTATGGCTAGGGGTAAACCACAACAAATGAAAATGACTACAGAAATCAACTCTAATCTCAGGTATGTGTTGAAGACGACTTTTGTCAACAAATCTTAGCCGGTAAAGACGTTTCCATGCTACTTTTTTTCGCATTTACTTGAGAAATATTGTGTGCATCTCACTCAGTGGTTTCTACACATTCGATGATGAAAATACTTTGAACCTACGATAAGTATTCGTTCCAATTGATGTGGTTGATGGTTAGTTTTTTTCTTGGACAAGTTCATCCTTCTACACATGGAAAACAATATTAAAAGAACATCACTATCAACATATAACATGGCGAAGAGAAACAAAATTTGGTTTATGATTACTTGTGTGGGGGAATATTCATGGACCATGAAGTATTCAAGAGATATAAGAATCGTATTACAAAGTACAAAGGGTACACATGCTTCTTCTTTTATTAAGAGAAATTCATAAAAAAAAAAACAATTAACCTACATTATGGATATTATATTGTTTTCTTAACAATATTAAGAGTTCATATATCATATGCAAAAGGTTGTGGATATAACATTGATAAGATGCATAATGGAGATAGAGAAAATATTAAAAGAAAAGCATTAGTATAGATATACATCTACATCTTATAAGTGAAGTTTAGTTATGATATAAGTTGCCCAAAAACTTTTTACCATATCATTTTAAAAGGCATGGTACAAGGGGTGTTTAAGTGTGGTATATGATATTTCAAAGAAAAGAGTTATTACAACACCTTTTATATAAAAGTGGAGAGAACGTATGATGAAGGGCCTTATGAATTTGAATGGGCATGGTGGATATATATTATGAAAAGTTAAAGTTGCCTACAACATGTTATATGAATTTAAGTTTGAAGATTACATATAACATGTTTATTTTATGTTTTCGCTCAAAGAAGATCAATACAGTTTGGTCGTTGCAATTATTAGTACACATAAGAAATCCACGAAGACTTGGTAGTAACGCAGGGAAAATGAGTAATCGGACCAGGATCTTTTCAAATGGGTGAGGGGCGCAAGTTCCCAAATTATAAATTCAGGAAAGAAGATTGTGATACAATCATGACAAGCGATGTGAAGTTGGAACCGAAGGGACAAACATCTACAATGCATTTACGTATTTGTACAACACGTGGTCGATTAGATTGAGCGCATGCGATGATACGACTATTTCCAGTCTTGCACTTGCTATCAGGTACTTCAGGCATGAGCACAACTACAATGAGCAGACCTGGCGATTTGTAAATACAAAGAGCATATTACTTCTATCTACGAGCATTACAATTGCAGGGAAATTGCAGGGATATATTTCTTGGTCTGTCAAAACTGCACAACCACTAGCTAAGCGTTTTGGGAACGACACGGGCTGGCAGAGAATTTCTTCAAAGTTCTTATTCAGTTTTCTGGATTATAACTATCGCGTCTTTGTTATACGGATTACATTATTGACGCTCAGACTAATGTATTTTATGAAGTAAACCGAGTTATCATGGACATAGACATCACCAAAGTAGGATATGCTACGAGTCTTTCAAAACAGGTGTTACTTCGACATGTTTTCAGAAGAATGTATGGTTTACACAGCAGAAAATTCTGTAACGAAACACCATATTACAAGTTGCGGTGGTGCTGACTCTGTTTGATTGTGTTACACCCGGTGATAACTGTAACATGCGCGATCATTATTATCACATATCCTTTCAAGAAAATTGCTCTCTCTATCGCTTCTTGTTATAGGCCAACATAAGTGCACTCACGTCTGATATAACTCTTAACCAATAACGGAAAAGGAGCATAGAGTATGGAAACCGTCATGTTTGCAATCTTTTATGAAGACAGATTATTTAAAACATTTCCGCATTGTTAGAAGAACGACTGGTCTATTTTCACGACTGAAATTGATGCGTGGATAAGAGGCTTTCATTTGTTTCTGTTTTAAAATATGAAAATAGCCAAGCAGTTCTACCCGGCACCAAATTCTATCTGTAACTTGAACGACTGAAACTACCCGAACCACCCATCAAGAGACATAAAACAAGCAGCGCCCAGCAAGTAAACAAAAAACGGATTCTAGAGAGGTCGCAGGAAGACAAAAGTTTTCTGAAGGAAGTATTGTTTCAGAAATAAAATTCAGAAAGTTTAGGCAGAATTTTGAGAGTGTATGTTGTGAGTGGGGGAGGACTTCTTCATTTCATCTTCAGCAGAGGTTGACGAAATCGTTTAGTAGGTGGTTTCACAAAGCAGCCAAAAGAATAGGTGAGGATGTGCTTGCTGGCCTTCACAAGGTAAAGGTTTTCTTGTTAATTGTTGTATATAGGTTTGATTTTATTCGGAGCTAATCAATTTCTGTGGGCAGGTTTTCCCTTAAGATTCGTCACCATTCATCACCATTCCTCTATTCCACTTCTGGCTCAGCTCCTTTTTCCTTTTTTACGCTTAGTCCTTCTATTGTACATTTAATCTGGAAAGGCTTAGAAACTTGTAACTGGCCCTAGTCCACTCAGGACCTCGCAGATTTCCAAGATTTGTGATTTGTGTGAAAGTTTATTTTTAATGAAAATCAATTTTTCCAATATTTATTAGAATTTTCTTTAAAATCCTTAATTCTCATTTTTTATTTATTTCTAACACCACTTTGATTTTATAAATGAAAAAATGATTAGACAAAATAAAATAAAAAACTAAATATAATTATGTAGTAAACAATCATGTTCATAAAAGTCTTTTTTTTACTTCTTTAGTGTACATAAACATTGTTTATTTTATTACTTTAATTTTATAATCTTATCCTAACTTAAGAAAGGAAAATGAGCAAAGTCATGGATATGTTATAGGTATATATTTTTTATTCATTAACTAGTTTAATGTANTTTTTTTTTTTTTTTTACTATTTTGATTTTATTATTTCTTAATCACATCTTAAATTTTAAAAGAAAATAAAAATATTATAGTTTGTTTTACCTTTTAACTTTTCTTTAATTTAATTTTGTTAAAATAAAACAAAAACAAGGAATAATTGAATTGTAAATAGTATTAAATCATAAATCAAATAAAAATTAAATATTGCAAAAAGAAAAATTACAAGACAAAGGGATCTATGCTTGGACTATAGGTTAGGATAAAATTAACTTAGAGTTCAATGCACATTCTTGTCTGGGGCTTTAAGTCCAGGGTAATATTCCCGCTTCTTCTCGCTTAATCCCGTTGGAAGTGGAAAATGTTGATGCTTGAGACTCACTAGTCTTTTGGCGTCAACATATTTTTTGGCAACCATACTAGGGAGAACCTTTCAATGGTTTGTACCTAGTATATTTTTTCTTCTTTCAATTTTTCTTTTTCCCTTCTTAGACCTCAATGTCCAGAAGTATGTTTAGTGGTTGCAACCCCGTGGTTTCAGCTACTAACCCTCAGAAAGTCATTCCCTCGGAAAGTAATTCACAAGTATGGTCTGTTTGAGTCGAAGAAAACCTAAACAATTCCCCTTGGTTTGTGCCCACTCCCTTCAAGTTCACTCAGCCGGTGAACCCTTTACCTCACAAATTCAAGAATCATTTGCGTCTCTTCTATGGCGATGGAAATGTTACAGCTATTGAACACCTTCATGCGTTTTCGAATGCTTGCGCCATTCTTGGAGTAAATAATAATGATAGTTGTATGTTGTTGTTTATGAATTCCCTTCAAGGCGATGCTGCCTCCTTATTTGCTAGCCTTCCCGATGGATGCATTTCCACCTGGTTCAAGTTGTCTTATTGGTTTACTTCTACTTTTGGGTATTTAGATAATCCTTACGATCATCTTAAGAAGTTTAATCAATTACTCATGAAGGATAATGAGGTCATTCTTACTTTTAATCTTCATTTTATCAAGTTGTACAATCTAATTCCTACTCCCATTTTCCCTACAAACTTGGTTGCTCTATTGCATTACTATGAAATTTTGTCCCCTCTTTACCGATGGCGGTTGGAAGAAAAGAATGTTCAAAACCTAGAGCTAGCCTTATCTACTTGCCTCAGCTTTGAAGAACAAAATGGTAGAACAGGTTACCCCTTTGGCATTTATGATTCACACAAGGAGTTGTCTTCTTTAATCCCCATCATTAAGAGCTTGCAAGATCGCATCTTACTTCTCGAGTCTCAATCTTTAAATCATGCTGGGGATATATCTCAAGAACCCTCTTGCCCAGGGCCTAATAATAATGAATCAAATACTTGTGGTCGAGAGCTTGAATATGACGAGGAATATGATTATATCATGGTTCTTAATGACCAACCCACCTCTCACACCCTTCTTAAACCTCGTACCCAAAATCACTTTTCACCTCGAGCTTCTTATCCGCATGCATACAATGAAATTTTTGATTACGCAAATGAAGAAATCGATACTAATTATGTCAAACCAATTTACAATACATTTGTATTCGATGATGATGAGTGATCAAATGATGTACATCAATATGACTTTCATGATGCATGCGATGAATCCTCTTGTGAAGACATATATATGAGTTCAATCAAGATCTTAATTTGTATAAAAATTTTCATTAATCCTTTGTTTCAATCAAAAGAGGATAAAGAGCTTAGCACTATCAAGCATGTCCCTCCTTGGCACAATTTTTATTTTGATGATAGTAGGTATTGTAGGGGCATTCCAATGTTTCTAAATCCGTGTTATGAATCTTCTTTGCATCATGATGATCATGTTCTTGATATTAAGGTCTACACAAGTGATATTAAATTTTTTGATAAGTTCATGGATCTTCCCTCGAAGGTAGAAACCCTAAACCCTAAATCTAATTCAGTCAATACCTTCATCAATTCTAGTAATGCATCTGTTGGTTTGCATGTCTAGGAGGTTGGTGTACGTTTCTTTTGGATTTTGATTGATCAATTATGCACACAGTATACATCTGTTGGTTGGCATTTTGGCAATCCCTCCATACACAAGTTTGTCAAACTCATAAGACCCACGCACAAAGCAAATGATGCATTCCTTTACGCTAAATTTCATCCAACCTGAGTTCAAGCTAACGGTTTCTTCTCTCTGTAAAAAAAATTCAGGAAGGGCTAGATTAGTTTTGGGTTGTTTTCTCTTTACTCGGTTTATTTTCTCACTTTTATTTTGTAATGTCCCGTTTTTCCTAGGCAGTCGGAATACCGTGGTGGTTTACATAGTTTCTCGTAAACCATTAGACGGATGAACTGGGGAAACGATACTGGTAAAGTCACTTTCGAATTATAAAGTGAAACTTAGGAAAAGTGAGTTTATCATTAATAAACCCCTCTTTGAGGGTATTTCTCTCCAATTAATAATTAAATGAATATTTTAATGGAGGAAAAGGACAAGTGAAGGAATAAAAGGACGATTGAAAGGAAAAAGTGATTATCGACTATTCATTTTGAGAAATTGATTTTGGAGAAGAGCTCGGTGAGAAAACGAGGGTTTCAACTGGAAACCCATTCGACACCTCAGATTCGGCAGTGAAACTATCTACCCTAGTCATGGAACCTCAGAATTCGGCAGTGAAACTATCTGCCCAAGCCGAGGAATTGGAGAAGCCATTCAGGCTTTTCATTTGCAGGTAACTGGCTTTGTGATCCCAGGAGTTTTTACCGGAGGAGGTTTCTTTTTCCGTTTTGGAGAAGAGGAGGCGTATTCTTTAGTTTGTGTGAGAGGGTTGGGCATTCCCTTGGTGCTGGGTGCATTCTTCCATTGTGGCTGCGTGTTGCCTTGGTTCTGATCGATTTTTCTCTTCCACAGGTCAAGTGTTCTTCCATTGTCGTGTGGGGTGCCAAGTAAAGGAGTTGTGGGTCGACTCCTCTTGTTGTTGATCGATTCTTTGGCTGATGGCTGTGTGTCTCTCCCCAAAGGCCACGTTCCTCTTGCTGGTCGCGTCTCCTCTTAAGGGACTGTGTTTTTTCTTGTGGTGGTGTGGGAGATCAATACGTGGTGGCTGCTAGTCGACCATTCCCTTGTGGTTGTTCATTGCATTACAGAGAGGAGGTCGTGGGGAACTGCTAAACTAATCCAAACAACAGAAACACAATAATTTTATGGGTCTACTCCTCTTAGCAACATTCGTGGGAAGAATTGAGCCACTTCTTCATCGTTGTGCTTAGCTGGAGACTTCAGATCACACATAGCAGTCATTGTGGTCATCTTTGAGGGGAATAATGCAGAGTGTAGAGGCTGCCATATCAACCAACTCAACAGCAGAATATTGATCTCTTAAATCACCCCCCTTACCAGCTCGTGGGATAGTTTTGGTTACTTCTTCTATTGCTGGGTGTAAAGTGGATATTCTGGGTCCACATACCATTCATTGTCCCTGTATTGAAGAGGTATTTCCACCTCTTGTTGATTATCATCGATTCAGCAGTAATATTAATAAAAAACAATCAAAGTTTAGCAAATTGTTTCATATATATGTGATTGTTTCCATTAGAGTTTTATGGGTTTTGCTTGATATCCAAATAAGACATTGTGTATTTCATTGGGGAGGCATAAAGGGTCTGAAACCCAACCTAACAACAAATTAAAACAAAAGACAGCCTCCTGCCCATTAAAAATTTCACCTACAGCCATAAATACGAATGCATGTAAAGTGTTTGACGAAAGTCCAACATCAAACAAGAAGAGTTTTCCCAACTTTTCAACAAAGAATATTTCAGTGGTATCAGAGCATGATCTTGGCCAGCTGTGGGCAACATTGATGACTGAGGAAGGGCTACAGAACATCACTCTTAGGCATAGGAGGGATAGAAGCATAGAGGGTAGAGAAGAAGACATGGAGGGCATTCCAGGAAATAATACAAATCTACCAGAGGACAGAGAGGATGGTTTGTTTAGAGGGCTTATGAAAGCCTTACAGGATATAGCAGAGGGTCAGAGAGAGACCCGAGAGTTCATGGGAAAAATCATAGGTTATGCTCTAGGGAGCAGACACGGTGAAGAAAGGGGGGAGAGCAGCCAGAGAAGGCAGATGGAAGAAGGGGGAAACACACAAAGACCACATGTTGAGGTGATCACCTCCAGGACCAGCCCCCAGAACCGCCCTCAGGACTATAGTGAGATTCCTAGATCGACCATGCCCAAGTTCTTGGGACCACCGGAGACAGGCACAGGAGGGCAGGTAGAGCAGGATGAGCCATTAGCAGCATATTTTCAGGAGTATAAGGCCATGGATCCAGAGCTGAGAGAAGCTATGACATTTGCTGAGTTTTGTAGCTTCAAGGGGAGAAACAGCCTGAGGTTCTTCAACAAGGGTCCCACGCAGAGCTACGAGCTACATCGCACAGTGGGCAAGCTCACCCTACCCTACTTCGATGGGACGTCGAAGTGCACGGCACGAGCTTGGGTGCAGAAGCTCGACACGTTCTTCCAGCTGAACCCCATGGCAGAGACAGATGCCATTAAGTTGGCTACACTACACTTGGAGGGTGAGGCACATGACTGGTGGTACCACGGGATGACCACTCTGGGTCATGCCCACATTGTCACCTATGTTGAGTTTACAGGTAGACTGGTGCACCAATTTGATAGACGAGAACCAGAGCTGTCTTTTAGAGACTTGGCACAGTTGAAATAGATTGGGACGGCGGATGCATATATATCAGATTTTCAGAGGATATCAGTGATGGTCATCGATATCTCCGAGGCCCGTTTAGTGATGTTGTTCACAGAGGGGCTAGTCAAACCACTCCAAGGATGGGTGAAGGCTTACAAGCCTACTACGCTACAAGATGCAGTTGGCAGGGCGAGAGACTTACAGGAGTCCGTACCCAAGACCAAGTTCACCCTGAGGTCGGACTTCCCTACGAAGTTCGATGACAGGACACCACCACAGAGGGATAGTACAGGACATCAACAGAGGGACTGGGTAGGACAACCACAGAGGGATAGTATAGGACATCAGCAGAGGGACTGGGTAGGACAGCCACAGAGGGATTGGACAGGTCGGAACAGGATGGATGATGCTACCAGGCAGGATCTCAGGAGGAGGAAGCTGTGTTTCAGTTGCCAGGAACCATGGGTACCAGGTCATAGGTGTGCAGGCAAGGCCAAGGCACACTACATAGAGGTGTTTTCCGATAGCGGGGATGATGAGGTAGGAGAGGAACAAGAACAGAAGGAGGATTCACCGACAGCAGAGGCAGAGCAGGCGTCGATGGAAACACGAGGGGTTATAGCATCACTCTCCGGCATACCCCGATTTCACACCTTCAGGATGAAGGGAGGAGTGCAGGGGCATCGAGTGACAGTTTTGGTCAATGATGGGGCATCCCACAACTTTATAGACTCTTCGTTAGTGGAACGAAAGAGCATTGCTGCTGAGTCTTTTGAGGGTTTCTCAGTGGTCATACCGGGGGAGAACACACTAGACTGCACCAGGTACGTTCCACAGATGACATTGAACCTGGGAAACTACATGCTCAGCGATGACTTCTACGTGGTTAAGATACCTGACACCAATGTGGTGCTTGGAGTTCAGTGGCTATATTCCCTAGGGAGGTACTCCACTAACTATCAGACTATGGAGATGGAGTTCCAGGATCAGGACGACAAGAGAGTAGTTCTGCGGGGCATGAACACATATCCTCCTAAGGTTGTAACTGCGAAGAAGATGGAGGCAGTGATGAGACGGGATGACATTGCACGGGTCGCAGAGTTTCATATTTCAGTACAGAGGACCAAGGGCGAGGAGCCCGATTTTCCGAGAGAGATACAGGACTTGTTTCAGGGGCATGATGTCTTTGGTAATGTACCTTCGGGTAGG
>ML779319.1:290202-300899 GCA_009831015.1 Picea engelmannii
GGCATCTGGTAACGTTTCATGTGTAGAGTGGAACCTACACGGCCTTATTGTTCTGTGATGCTTGCAAAACCAGACATATACGATCTCCTCTCGAATTTTTATTGTCCGACATTCTTTTTGCAGGAAACCGAGCCATTCGTGCACAATTTTTTTTTTTCATGTGTCGAATTTTCAAATTTTGAATGGGATTGTGTATCTCTGCCTGCGGATTCCACAACTGAGAGAAAATTTGTATTTGCAATCATTTATGTGAAAGTATTTGGATATGAGTAAAAATATGGATGATTAATTACGATACGATGACCTAATTTATTTCATTTTATTTTCGTTATTTTTTTAAAATTGTGCAACGCTGTAAGAGCATCTGACAGCTAGAATGCAATTATTGTTACATTTATTATATCAATTACTAATATCAATTATTTGATTACATTTATGAAATTTATAAATTTACAGCACAACAGTAGTATAAATGAAGAGAACGAAATTTACTGCACATAATGCAGTAGTATAAATGGAGAGAGAGAGTTGTGACATAGTCTATTAGACTTTAATGGAGTGTGGAGTGTGAACCGTTTTAGACTATTCGACTTGAGTGCAATTACTTGATTACATTTACGAAATTTACAGCACAACAGTAGTATAAATGAAGAGAACGAAATTTACAGCACATAATGCGGTAGTATAAATGGAGAGAGAGAGTTGTGGTAATAAAAATAGACATAGTCTATTAGACTTTAATGGAGCGTGGAGTGTGAACCGTTTTAGACTATTCGACTTGAGTGGAGTGTGAACTTCTTTGGCTCAAAAAAGACAATGTATTTTTATGTAATGGATATTCTACACAGCTTAATTGACTTAGAGATCTATCACGATTGAAAAACAAGCCACAAGCCAAGATTGAAGTTTTAATTCTTTTTAATGGTCTTAAATATGTATGGGATAATTATTTAATTGTGAGAATATGTGTAGGTTTTCAGTGGTAATTATGAGAATTAAATAAATTTATAAATCTAAATAATATGGTGTAATGTGGGAGTTCCAGAGGTGTAGGATAGTCTGTGACAGAGTGTGTTGCCACTCCGTGTTGTTAAAAGTCATCGGTTCGAAACTTGTCGGGACAAAAAAATTTAACTATGTTAAGGGTTGGTGTGGCTCAGGCCGGGTGCAATCCCCGGGTGATTTTGACGGCTTAGATGCTCCTGAGTCGCGGTTGCTCAAGCCAAAGGTTAATCCCGATGCCAAGAAGGTCCAGACCAATTAACAAAAAAAAAAAATTGTATTTTTATTAATTAATTAATATAATAATACATTAATTATAGATTAATGTTTTAATATTTTAATTTATAAATTGCATTAATCTTATAATTATTTATACATTTAATACTTTACTCATAGATTACTCTTTTAATATTTTAATTTATAAAAGTATTTTATACATTCATTTATATATCATTAATGTATCACTTAAATAATACATTAATATATTATAAATATATTAATGTGTTTATCCTATAATGTATTATAAATGTATTTTTATTGGTGTATGAGACCCCCTTGTTTGTGGGACAAGGGACCCTCCTCCGCCCAACGATTTGACTGGTAAAGTCTACGTAGGTATACATACCCTACCCCGCTCTGGATTTGAACTTGTGACCTCTTAAGAGGAAACACATGTTCTTAACTATTAGGCCCACTTATGTTGTATGGTTATGTTCTTAATACTTTATCAATGTTATGTTTTATTGTATTTTTTGAAACTTTAATATTTTATTAATGTATATATAGTAGAAATAAAGTAGTATTTATACCATTTTATACATTAATACTCTATAGTATTAATAATTTATCAATTAATTAATATTAATTAATGTATTTATACATTATTAATTTTTTTTGTTTTTGTTTTTGTGAATAAAAGATAGATCCTTGTATTATATCATCATGAGTGTACACCTGTGCATCGTTTGACAACCACCTGTTCCGCCACAAAAGGGAAACTAGAACACGTGGCTCCAAGCGGTGTTATGCCTAAAATGGTAGATGTTCTGTTTTACAGAGTTTACAAAAATTGAGAAAAAGATGAGAGTTTCAATTGGGACTTTAATCTCGTTAGCTAACCTAAGGCAGACTGCATTTAGAGCCGCCATTACTAAGATGCTAATACAATTGTAAAAAGGAGTAAACAAATAATCACTATTCATTCTGAAAATTGAAAATTGACAAGAACAAGAGTCAGTGGAAGGCCACATCAAGAGTTTGGGGAACCTGGGTGTCCCTGGGCTGTGTAGAATGGAACAAACTTTTGCTTGCAGGTGGGCCATTGTGCTTTCTATGGGGCGTCTGAGAAGGCCTCGAACGAGAGATCCAATCGCTGGTCGATTGTTCGTTGTCCATGCACTTGCTCTTCTTACCATTACTGAATGTCAAAGAGAAGCTCCAAGTGTTCCACTACTAGATGATAGATAATTGGGCTCTCCTCTTCGCCTGTTAGTTGCCAACTGGCGGGTATTTCCTCCTCCATTATGCAGCCTCCTTCCCACGAACGAGGTTGAAAGTCTTGGGAGGTGGAGGGCCTTGGGTCTTCCATTGTCACCAGGCTCAGGCCTGTTGGAGGAGCAGAGGTTGGCCTAGCATCACTCAACTTTGAGCCAGGGTGGAGCTGCTTCTTTGGTTGTCTTGGGGGTATCTATTATAACCCTAATCTGCACCAGATATGCTTACCTGGCATCAGACCATCTCAGATTCCTTCTTTTCCAAAACACTACTAAAAAACTCTTCTTAAAGACCCCCTTTATAAAGGCCCACGCGTCCTGCTCCATTACTGCACGCGTGTACACACTAGCTGCCCCAATATAGCCCACGTGTACCTACAAAAGCATGAAAAAAGGAAATTTGCTAACGTAACACACAACTTTGGGTAAGTTAAATAAACCTTTCGGCCATGCATGGCCGATCATTCGACTAATACCTAGCTCCTTATAGCCTATAAAAGAATGGGTAGGGGTCCCATTTGAAAGGATAAAAATCATAGTAAAGGAACTATACCTAATTGAGCATTCCCCTTGTCCCAACCTTTAGCCATCTTTGTGCAAAGAGAAGTATAGAGAAAAGTAGTTGGAGGACAGTTGAAGAGGAGCCCAGGACCAGTTTCGAGGAGCAGTGCCGACCACATATTGTAAGTTTACTCTTGCGAAGATTATTACAAAAAGGAATACTTTTCCCGTCCCGCCATATCATGTATTCAAGCTGAATGTTTATTTTATGATATTGTCACAACTAACCCATCAATTAGTATATGAAATGCATGTTCTCAGCTTTTTGTTTGTTCATGTGTGAATGTAGGTCAGCTTTGGGAGGAGGCTTGCAATCAAAGATCGAGTGAAAGCAAAGGGATCAACATCAAACGAAGGACTTAAGGTAGAGTTACCGAATCTCATTTACACCTTTGTATTGCATGAATGTGGGGTTTTTGTGTTGGGAGAATAACAACGAGTATAGGCCTTTGAAATGGTCATTTTCTGCATGCATGATTAGAGCCCTTAAATGTTAAGTCTGTAGGAGGGATTCCCACCCACAACAGTGTCCTATGAGGGCTGGGGTGGTGGAGGAGAGTGCCCAGTGAGGGACGGGGTTTCCAATTTGTGATTGCGAAGGGGAGTCTGAGCTTGGGTCTGAGGCAGAGGAGAATGCTTAGTGGGCGACAGGGTCTCCATCTTGGGGATACGAAGGGGAGACTGAGCTTGAGTCTAGGGCAAGGAAGGTGATTTCTCCTCTTTGGGAATGTGCAGAGTGGACTATGTGTTGCTTGAAGGTTTGTGGGAGTGGCTAAAATGAGCAATCAAGGCTCATTGAGAGGTAGTGGGCCAATTGTCTCAGGTGTAAGCGTTCTTATTCTTGGAGGAACGCCTAGGCTTGCCACAGTCCTGAGGCATGATGAGAACTAGGGAGGGAGGGAGACTGTGGTCGGGAAAGATAAAGAGGATGCACAGAAGGCAAGAAAAGAGGCCAGGAGGGCCGAGTAGCACTGTGTAGAGGAGGAAGCTTGCATATGACGAGTGGAAGTGCACGCCTTGGCCAGGAGGGTTGGTTATAACGTCGTTGGGAGCCATGGAAGCCATTGAACGCTGATGGGACTGGTTCAGTCTCCTAGTACCAGTGGCTTGGCTAGAATGCTCATTCGTGAACTCTTCTAGGTGCACTGAATTAATCTCCCTTATGGTAAACACCATGGGGAATTAATAGCATCAAGTGTGGCAGCTTGGGGTATTAAATCCCCTTGCCAGCTATGTCTGCCACCTGTCTCCCTCCTTTCGCTAGATGTCACCCCATCCAGGTGAGGATAGTCCCTTAGAGCCAGCTCCTGGCAGTGAGTCCATATTGTTGAGCTTTGGGGCCTTCCAAGGGTCGTGAGGGTGATCTGTTGTGTTATGTCCACCCCTGCATTGGCCAGTTTGTCTGCCACTTTTCTGGCATCCCTCCTAATGTGGGAGGTGAGGATGGTTATAGAGGGTCTAAGAAGTTCATGAAAGCTTCGTAGGGGGGCCCAACAGGTGCCATATTGGGATGATCTTTTTCGGGCTCCTGTCATTGATGATTTTGGAGGCTAACTCTGTTATGAATTTTGAATCCCCTTCAATAATAAGGTAGGTGAGGTTGTATTCTAGGGCTAGTTGGATTCCTCTGATCATGCCCCATATCTCTGCCAAGTTATTGGTATCATGGCCCAAGTTTTCTTCTATTATGCTGTGGAGTCTGCCAAGGCTGTCCCTTATGGCTTCTCCTGCCCTGGATGGGTGTGGATTGCCTTTCGAAGCTCCATCGAAGTTGATTTTATGGAAGTGAGGTGGGGGAGGGGACCAGGTTGAGGGGCTGATCGAAAGGGGAGAGGGAGGAGGAGGGGGTGGCGGGGAGAGGATAGAGGAGAGCAATAGGCCTGAGGAGATTAGAATTAAGAGTTCTGCAGGGTCAGAAGGTTGGTCATGTTTGGTCCAAGGATGGAGCTGGAGGGTTTCTTGAAGATGCAAGAGGATGGTGGACCAGAGGCTAGTGGGGGTGGAGGCATGAGAGTGAAAGACTCTCCTATTGCGTTCTTTCCAGAGTTTCCAAACGATGAAGCCTGGTAGGAGATGCCATATTCTGTTGAGTATTGGACATTTATAGGGCCCTGGTCCCTAGTTTCTGATCGTATTTATGATGCTACCTTGATCTCAATGAGTTCTCTGCATATACTGAGTGGCATGATCCCAAATATTGTCACTAGTGGCACAAATATTGATTAGGTGTTCCATGGTATCCTCGTTTTGTTTACATAAATGAGAGATCAAGGGGCCAATAAAGCCCCTTTTCTGAAGGTTTTCCCAAGTTAGGATCTTTTTCTGTAGTAGGAGCCAAAGGAACGTGGAGACTTTTGGCTAGAAATATGATTTCTAGACTGCGGTCCAGATGGGATCCTTTGGTATAGATTGAAATCCCTCTTGCTAAGCATATCCTTCTTTGAGAGTGAAGTTGTCATTGGGTGAATGTCCCCATCGAAGAATGTCAGGGTCATTGCTTACTCAGATTCTTCTAGGAGCGAGTGCTTGAGTCCAGTTCTACAGATTGCAGTTTCCTGCTGTCTGCAGGTTCTGATGCTTTGATTTCCAGGTTCTCCAGGAATGATTTCTTGGATTAGCTACCCACATGTAAGCTACTTTAGCTGTGACAAGGTTATGTATGTGGTGTTCATAATGAAGAGAATCTCATCTGATTGAAGAGGTAGTAGTTGTTGCCAGAACTCAATCCAAAACTTAGCAGTTTGGCCATTGTTGATTTCCCAAAAGACATGCTCCTATATTAGTGGTCTATTCCTCCAGGCAACATTCTAGATGTTAGAGCCTTGAAGTTTGTCTTGCATTGGATCTAATGTGAATGTTGGATGTCTGGAGCATATATATATTTCCAAAGTTGAGCCCATATTTTTGTTGGAGTTTTGACCCATCGGCACCAGATCTTCACTCCCATAGTGTTGTTGAGTTTTCTAGGGTCGTGGAAGCCGAGACCTCCTAGGGCCTTTGGTTTGCAAACTTTTTCCCATCTGAATAGAGCCCATTTCTTGTCTGGGTTATGGCCATGCCAAAGGAAGTTTCTCTGAATATTTCATATTTTCTTTATGACTGATTGAGGGGCAGCAAGAGCAGAGAAAAGATAAGCGGGTATGGCTTGGAGAACAAATTTGAGGAGGGTGATTCTGGCTGGGAGGTTGAGCGAGTGAAAGGTCCAGCTGCTAAGGCAATTAGAGATGGAGAGCAGGAGAGAGTCCCACGAGAGGTTGTGGGTTGCCAAATCTGACAAGGAGAGGCCTAGGTAATGAGATGGTAGGAACAGACCAGAATGGAAAGTAACTGAGAGATGTGTTGTTGGATGGCTTTGGGGGTATTGAAGAAGAAAAGCTGTGATTTTGCTAGGTTGAAGGAGGTGCTAGTGGCATCGTTGAAGTCAGAGAGGATGAGGTTAAGATTGTTGGATTCTTGCGTCATGGGTGTGTTCATGAGCATTGTGTCATGTACAAATTGAATGTGGTAGGTCATAGGCTGAAGCCCATGAAGGGGGAGGCCTTGTAGAGATCCGTTTTCTATGGAAGCTTTTATGTAGCGTCCCAGACCCTCTGCCATTATTACAAAGAGAAAGGGGGAGAGAGGATCCCCTTGTCTTATTCCCCACGAGGGGAAGAAGGGTTGGGAGGGGGTGCCATTAACAAGGATTGAGAAAACAGTGGAGGAGATGAGGTTCAAGATCCAGTTTATCTAGTTGGTGTAGAAGCCGAAGGCTGTTAAGACCTCTTTTATGTAGTGCCAACTTAGTTTATCAAAGGCTTTTGAGAGGTCAAGCTTGAGAAACATACCTAGAGTACGTTTACTTTTGAGCAAGTGGATGACCTCATGGAATAGAATGACGCTATCTATTATTTGTCTTCCTTCAACATAGCTCGACTGCTCCTTAGAGATAATGAAGGGGAGGATTGGTTTGAGTCTGAGAGCTATTACTTTTGAGATGATTTTGTAGATTACATTGCAGAGTGATATGGGTCTGAAATTTTTCGGGTTAGTGACCCTTTCTTCTTTGGGATTCAGGGTGAGGAAAGTGGCATTGAGGGTCGAGAGGACTTTACCGGAGCTGCATGATTCCTCCATTAGTTTCCAGACTTCTTCTCTTAGCATGGGCCAACAAGAGTGAAATAAGTCTATAGTGAAGCCATCAGGCCCAGGGGATTTACCTGTGGGTAATTCTTATATGTCATGATCCACTTCTGCTTGACTTATGGGGGTCATAAGGGATTAGTTTTGTTCCTGAGTGATGAGTGTCGGAATATTGGTTGTCATTCTATCAATTTCCTCCGTGCGGTCCACCGATGCCTCAGAGAGGAGGTCTTGGTAGTAATCAGTGAGCTGCTAAGTGATGTCCCGATGGGTGAGCAAGATGCTCCCTTGAGCATTTTCCAACTTGGTTATGCGGTTGATGAAGTGCCCGTGGATCATAGAGTGGTGGAAGAATTTTGTGTTCTTTTCCCCTTATTTTAGCCATTGAATTCTGGACTTTTGTCTCTAGAGAATTTCTTCCTGATTTAGCCTTTCTTCTAATTGATTCCTGATTTGCTTCTCCTCTTACTGCTAGGTTGGGGTGTGTCCGATTTGGATGGCCATCTTTTGTAGGGCTTCAAGTTTTTGTTCCAGGAGTTTTTTTTCTTGGAAGATGTTTCCAAAGACTTCTTTGTTCCATTTTCGCACTTGCTGCTTGAAATATTTGAGCTTTTGCTGGAAGCAGAACATTTTGGTTTTGTATTGAATCTCTATCGTGTCCCACCAATGGTGAGCCAAATTTTGGAAGTAGGGATGTGAGATCCATAACTTTTAAAGTTTGAAGGGTTTGAGTTTGGGGGAGGCCAAAGTGTCAACCCATAGTTGAACATGCCAATGATCTGAGCCTGGTTTTGGCAGGATATTGGACTCGACTAGTGGTCCTTCCAAGAGAAGGGTCTCTGAGAGAAGAAAGAGGTCGATCCTGCAAGAAATTTGTTGGGGTCTCATTCGCTTGTTCATCCAAGTGAAGGTTCCATTGCCATTTTCTATTTCTATCAGTTTGTGAAGATCCAGAAAATTCTGAAATTTTGTGCTATCTTGTTCTAGTATTTTCTTTCCTCTTCTTTTTTCCTCCAGAGTGAGGATCATATTGAAGTCTCCACCCATTATCCATCATTGGTCATTGGAAATGGAGCTTAGGTAAGAAAGGTTCTGAAGGAAGAGTTATTTTTCCAGGATGCTCTGCGGTCCATAGGCATTGGTGATCCAACCGTCTTTATCTGAGCCGATTGCTTGATAATGAGTTGTGAGAGAGACCGTAGTTGAGAGGCCTTGATCAAGAATGACTGAGTTGGGGTTCCAAAGGATTTCTAGGCTTCCTGCTGCACCTTTTGAGTATGTGTGGTAGGAGTTGTAGTTACGCCAACATCTTCTGAAGATCTCTTCTGTGGTCTGGCCTGCACATTTTGTTTCTTGGAGAATGAGGATATATGGGTCTTCCATTTTAATGTAGTTGCGGAGGATCCTTTGCTTGGATCGTCCATTGATGCCCCCGATGTTCCAAGTGATAAATTTCATGATTTAATAGTTTGATGGATGGGAGAAGGATCCCTCTGAGATCTTCTATATCTGTCTTGAGTTGATCATATAGTTTTCTGCCTCCTTGATGAGTTGTTGCATCATTTTTCTGCCCCTCCTTTTGTTCTCATTTGTGTTCCTTCTTTGATCTGGGTTACGGTCCCCTCTTATGCCCATTCGTAGGGTATTGCCTATGCCTGAGAATATTTCTTCTAACCAAAATTCTTGAGGTAAGGAGTAGAGATGGATCCATACCAGGGCATAGGTGAAGTTCTCTTTCTCTAAAGAAAAATGTTCAGTCCAGAATCACAGGTATAGCCCAGCCGAGTTGTAGAAGTAGGGTCCTCCTTCAAATAAACAATTTTTGTCCTGCAAATTATAGAATACAATTGTGAAGAATCCCTTAGAGATTAGTTGGAGCTCATAATCTCCCTTGGGGCTCCACTAGGTTTTTATCCATCTTGCCAGATCTCTTTCTGAGGGCTAGAGGCCTAGGAAATTTCCTATGAGGGAATGATATCTCATGAATTGGGTGTGCTCTCCTATTTTGTTTCTTTTTATAACTTATCCCAGTGCCGTCAGGGTTTGTGGGATTCATTTTCCTGGTAGCCATGAACGAGCTACTTTTGGATGCAAGGTCTTTGCATCCATGTGTGTGGCTGTGCCTTTGTTCATTTCGTCCTGCAAGAATTTTTCATGCAGATGTTGTGGCAGTTCGAAAGACGGTCTGCGTGTGCAAGCATTTTGCGGGTCATTCGTTGCAATGTTATAGTATGAGGGGGCTTATGCCCCCTCTTCAGTGGTCATTTTGCTGTGCCTGTCAGATCTTCAGTTTTGAGTGCGTTAGGAGTTGCAGAGGTATTCAACTGAGAGGGCGGGGATTCAAGGTTGCATGAAACCCTAGATACAAAGCATGAAACCCTAGTTGCAGATCGTAATGTTTTCTTACTTTATTTATATATTTTTGCATTATTAATGTATTATTTTAGTAATATTTTTATTGTGTTATTACTTTCTTATTATTACATGTAATACTTTATTCTTATTATTAATATTATTACTATTAATAATAACTTTATTAATTACTTTCTTATTTTTCTAAATTAATTTATAATCTATAAATATAATTTTCTATTATTAATGTACTATTTTAATAATGTCTTTGTTTTTTTATTACTTATTTTATTTATACTATATTATTTTCTAATTTATAAATAATTGTTATTTAATATTTATTTTATTATTGATAATCAATTGATAATTAATAATATCCTCCTGCTAAGAGACTTTAATGCTAGAACTGCAACTAAACAAGCTACTCTTTTAAGTGATGACTCCAACCATAATTCTTTATGGCTAGATGAGGACCTTGTTTTATCTAATATCTACAAAAGAAGCTCTAAAGACTTAATTGAGAATTTGTTTGGTACTGAGTTGGTTAAGCTCTGCAGCTCTCAAGACCTAATAATTTGCAATGGAGTAATGAAGTATCCAAACTCTAACCAAATGACATGTATTCATGGGCTAGGTAGTAATGTTGTAGATTATGTGATCTCTAATATCCCCGTTTCCAACCAAATAACAACTTTTGACCTTTTAAATGACCATGAGCCTAACTCTGATCATAAACCTTTAACCCTAACTCTAAAATTTTCCATGCATAGGAGAACCATTGAAGAGAATTATGATAATCAAAGGAATTTGCGCTTTGACAAAAGTAAAGTTGACATTTTCTTAAAGGATTTAAATAGTAAATTGAACCTCCTAACTTATAAGGACAACATTGAAAAACTCTATCATAATTTTGCAATTACCCTTTCCACTTCTATTAACAAGTTCTCTTTCGAGCCGTCCTATAAAAAAAATAATAGAACAACCAACCTTTGGTATGATAAATAATGTAAAATTGCTAGGAAAACCATTAGGTATGCTTCTAATGAGCCCTTAAAACTCGATAAGATCAATACGTACAAAGCCCTAATTAAAAGGAAAAAAAGATACTATATCAATAAAAGGCAAGAGCAACTTTCACAACTATACAAGTTGGATCCTAAGAAGTTC
>ML779319.1:318641-339036 GCA_009831015.1 Picea engelmannii
TTTCTTTGTTTTATTAGTTTCTAGTTTCCTTTATTTTAGTTAGTTTATTGTATTTAGTTATAGTTAGTTTGCTTTATTTAGTTTAGTTAGATCACTTAGCTCAGATCAGTTTTTCTCTTTGGTTTTCTTAGGAGACCTTAGGGTGGCCAACGGAGCCGTTAAACTCGTCAGGGTGGTCCATTCCAAACGGCTTGGGTTATTTAGACAACCCCAGACCGGTTCCACTCTCTTAGTTGACGGACGGTCGATTTCGCCCGTCAACAAATGGCGCTAGAAGGAGGGCCTGAACTTAATTAATGGCACGAGGTGGTCGTAAGACTCCTCCCCCACCTAATCGCACACCCATAGTGACTAGAAGCTGTTCACAAGATAATATCCCCCCTCAAACAGCAACTACTTCAACCGAAGATCCTCAAATCACAGTTGAGCCAGCAAACCCTAATCCTACAGGCGGTGATATACAAGAAATTTTTAGACAATCTCTTATTAAATCACACAAAGCCTTTTCTAGTCTTAGGCAACCACATCTCCTGTGGGGTCAACCTTTAGACTTCTCAGAAGTCAGAGAACAACTGGGTGATATAGACCCTACTGTGAATCCTGCAGATCCAAACACAAATCTTGCTGCAGGAGGATCTGGGATACCTCCTTCACCCCCTCCCTCATCTCCTTCTTCTTCCGGAGGAGATTTCTCTTTTGACGAAGGTAAACCACCTTCCCATCCTTCCACACCCGATTCCCCAATGGCAAATCAGAACAACCCTGCTAGACCATGGTTGGACCAGGATGCTGTAGCAGTGCCTGGTGCCCAACACCCTTTACCTAAGCACCCGGAGAAATGGCTTCCTAAGTTTGACCCCGATTCAAAACAGATAGCTGAAGACCATATCAAAAAATTTATGTTAGCCATCAGACTCCGTAACATTGAACATGAAGATGTTTTCTGTAGGTTGTTCCCTTACACCTTTGAGGGTAATGCGTCCACTTGGTACTTTGCCTAGCAGCCTCACACCATAGTATCTTGGGAAAAGTTTGAGTCAATTTTTTTGGAAAAATTCGGAGATGGCAAACCTCCGGAAGTCTTAGTCATGGATCTTTCAAACCTGAAAATGAATGCTAAAGAAAAAGTTAAAGATTTTAATCAAAAAATTTTAACACTTAAGAATAGAATCCCTACAGACTCTATGCCTGCAGAAAGCCTTGTAATAGCTTACTACACTGAAGCTCTACATCAAAGTATAGCTATTTGGGTGAAAAGATCCAAAAAGGAAACGTTGATAGAAGCCTTTGAAGAGGCCACTCAAATTGAAAAAGATATTCTTAGCCTTAAATATTCCTCTAGCAATGAGACTGAGACTGTTTCTTCTTCCAAGAAGAAGATTGAAATTCTTCCCAGACCTACACAGAACAAAACGCAACCCGAAAACTCTGATTTGGAAAATTTAACCAAAGTTGTACAAAAGTTATCTAATCAAGTCGTAGATTTGAAAAGGTCAACTGAGGAAGCCTCTTCGAGTAAAGGACCCTACAAACCTCCTTTCTGAAAGCCTTTTCCAACCAGCCGACCTAATCCAAACCCCGAAGGCTTGAACCTAGAAAGTTTGCAATATGCTCTTCAGACAATTCTAGGATCCCAAGATGACTTGATGCCTCCTGAAATCCATCAAGAGGAAGTCGAGAAGGAAAAAACCCAAGAAGAAGAGTCTTCTCCTAATATCTTTGGTCACCTCTCCGATAGTATCTTCCAAGCTAACTTTGAGACTGTGCACCCTTACAATACTAGGAGCAAGACTGCAAATAGACCTCCTGTCGATAACATCACAACTCTACCTCCAAAGCCATCTAAATCAGTTGAAACTAAACAGAGTAATGCTAGCCCTAAAATAGATTATGATGTTGTTGAAGACCTTAAGAAATTATGGGCTAACATTTCTATTTATGAGTTGTTGAAATTTCCATTTTTGTTACAGAAGATGTTGCAAAATATTTTAGACAATGGCAAGAATGGTGATTCAAACGGTAATAAGGTTGTGCAAAGCAAAGTTCCCCAGAAGAATTCCACAAAAAATAATCCGGATCCTCAAGATAAAGGAAGCCTTCCTGTACCAAAGGTAAATAATGTAAATAATTCAGATAAGGTAGTCTTAGAAAATGCGAGTAAGAAACCACAAGCTACTACCCTAAACACTCGCAAGAATGTACCTCCTTTTCTTTTGACTTTCGAAATCTTCAACAGAAATGTGCATAACTGTATGGTTGACTCAGGAACATCATCAAATGTGATGCCTTGGTCAGTCTGCCAAAAGATTAATGCCGAAGTGGAACCGTCTTCTTTGAAAATCATTCAACTTGATAGATCAGATGTTAAAGTTATAAGTGAATTGAAAAATGTATTGATTAGATTATCGTCTAACCCAAAAGTTCATCAAGTTATCGATATAATTGTGGTTGATATTCCAGAAGTGTATGGTATTTTTTTGAGCAGGGACTAGTCGGAGCAGCTTCATGGTTACTTTGTGATAGACTGGTCTCACTTATGGCTTCCAGAAAATGGCAAGCCCAACAAGATCAGAGTGAATCGTGAACGTTACCTCAAATTCACGGTCACAGACTTGAATGACCCCAATGAGCCATATACACCTCCAGTAGAATCACCTGAAGTCCAAGGGATGGACACCTACTTCAGAAATTTCATGGCTGAAGTTTCACCTATCAACAATTCACAACAACAATCCGAGATCAAAGCATATCCGCAACCAACAGCTTCTATCCAACAGTCTTGTGAGCCTGATAAGAATCAAATTTGGTCTTTATATTTCGATGGTTCCAAGTCAAAAGAAGGAGCTGGGGCAGGCTGCATCATCATTGATCCGGCAGGTAACAAAACATTATTGGCTTGTAGATTAGAATTTGAATGCACTAACAATGTTGCAGAATATGAGGCTTTATTACAAGGTCTCAGAAAGGCCTTAGACATGCACATTCAAAATCTAGTTGTATTCGGTGACTCAGAGATAGTGGTCAGGCAGGTGAGAAATTCTATACATTGTCTTACCCTGCATCTCAAATGTTACCAATCTGAGGTATGGAGTTTAATAAATGAATTTTCTGCTTTTAATATAAATTCCATTCCTAGATCAAGTAATGCTGAAGCAGATCTACTCGCTAATGGTTCCTCTAAACTTCTTCCTGCAGAAGGCTTATCTCCAAACACATTTTCCTTGGAGCTATTGTTTCGACCATCAGTTCCAAACAATATCACGAACTGGAGAGTATTTGATGACGATCAACAGATCATTAACTTTTTGCACACAGAGGAAACCTTCCAAGGAGCTGTGATAGATGAACAAACGCATGATGATAATTTGTTTGACTTTACGGTAATACCTAATCCGAAACCTCCTGAAACTCAATCAGACATGGTAAATTCCTTACCCAAATCTATTGCTAGATTAGAGAAGTTTTATGATTTTGAAGATAAATTTAAAAAGATGGTCAATTGTAAAACCAACAGTTCCTCATTGTCTTATGATAAAGTCAATTTAGGAACTAGTGAAAACCCTCAGTATATCAACTTAGGCTTGGGATGTTCCAAACAAGAAAAAGCTGCTTTTGTTAAATTATTTAAAGAATTTAAGGATGTCTTCGCATGGACTTACGATGATCTTAAGACCTTCGATCCTAACATTATACAACATGTTATCCCAATGAAACCCCAAACCTTGCCTTTCCAACAAAAACTGAGGAAAATGCATCCTAAGCTAGAGCCGATCGTACAAAAAGAATTGAATAAACTCCTAGGTGCTAAAATAATTTTTCCTGTTAGACACACTCAATGGGTATCCAACCTCGTCCCAGTGTGGAAGAAAAATGGGGAAATTCGACTTTGTGTCGATTTCTGAAACCTCAACAAAGCATCTGATAAAGATAATTATCCTGTCCCTCCCATGGAACAGATACTTCAATAAGTATCTGGTTCCGAGAGGCTATCCTTATTGGATGGTTTCTCCGGATACAACCAAGTCTTAATGTCTCCGTCAGACTAGTTAAAAACTACCTTCCGTACCCCGTGGGGCACTTATGCTTATCGCAAAATGCCCTTTGGTTTGATTAATGCCGGTGCTACCATTCAGAGAGAAATGGATATTGATTTCCAAGGCTTGATCAATCACTCCGTAGTAGTCTACCTAGATGATGTGACCATTTACTCCAAAAACAAAGACGATCATCTAGCTCACCTACGAGCCGTTCTGCTACGATGTCGTAAATTCGGCATCTCCTTAAACCCCAAGAAGTCCATCTTTGCAGTAGAACAGGGTAAGATACTAGGATTCATTGTGTCTAGTGATGGAATGATTATTGACCTCGAGAGGACCCAAGTCATCGCTAAACTTCCCCCACCCACTTCCAAGAAATCCATGCAATCCTTCCTCGGCCAGATCAATTTCGTGAGAAGATTTGTCCCCAGTTTCTCCGAGATGGTCAGACCTCTCCAGAACCTGATTAAGAAGGACACACAATATCACTGGGGACCCACTGAAAACCAAGCTTTTAACGACATAAAGAAGGCTATAATTGATGCTCCGTCTCCCATGAGCCCTGATTTCTCTCAAGACTTTACACTCTATACTTTCACCTCTGATCATTCCTATGCCACAGTTCTAACTCAAAAGAATGCCGAGAACAACGAAGTACCCATCGCCTTTATGAGCTCTGCTTTCAAAGGCGCTGAACTTAACTACCCAGCGATCGATCGGCAAGCCTACGCTGTCTTCAAGGCAGTTAAGCATTTTCGATCTTATCTTCTGAAGTCGAGAACGAAGGTCATTGTTCCTTACCTTGCAGTTAGGAACTTGTTAGTGCAAAAAGAGTTAGGAGAGAAAAGAGCCAATTGGGTCACCTCCTTGCAGGAGTATGACCTAGAAATTACTTCAGCTCAGATCGTGAGAGGCCAAGGGTTGTGTAAATTGGTAGTTGATTCAGAATCTGAACAAAAAGAAGATAGTGATATGTCAGACCTAGAACAACGTGATCACAGCTTGATTTGTTGCACACAAAATTTAATGAGTCCTTGGTACGACGATATTAGACACTGTCTTCAACATGGATCAGCACCCCGTCACCTTGACCCTACTAAAAGAAGAGCATTAAGACTAAGGTATGCCTCCTTTCATCTAGTCAATGGTATACTGTTTCATCAGAATTTTGATGGCGTACTGATGCGTTGTCTTGAAAAGGACGAAGCAGAGAAAGTTTTGCTCTAGTTGCATGCAGGTGAAGCTGGTGGTCACTTCGGTGGCGATACCACTGCTCATAAAGTCTTAAGAGCCGGTTATTACTGGCCAACACTTTTTAGAGACGCTCACACCTTGTGCCGAAAATGTATCATCTGTCAGAAAGCGTCAGGGCGATTGCAAAAACCAGCCTTCCCCTTGCAGCCCGTTACAGTCGATTCTCCTTTCCAGCAATGGGGCCTTGATATCATTGTTCCTATTAACCCTCCATCCTCACAACAACACAAGTACATTGTGACAGCCACTGATTACTTTATTCGATGGTCTGAAGCCACCGCGCTAAAAAATGTTAACACAAGTCAGGTGATCGCTTTTTTGAACTCGCATATCATTACCCGTTTTGGTATCCTTGATTGTCTAGTCTTCGATAACGCTTCATACTTTTCCTCTCTTGAGATGAATGAGTTCGCCTTAGAAAAAGGAATAAAGCTGAGTTACTCTCCTAGTTATTACCCCCAGGGCAATGGCCTAGCAGAGTCAACAAACAAGAACTTGATCAAGATTATCAAGAGAACCGTGGCTGAAAATCGCAAGAACTGGCACACCGCACTACTGAATGCATTGTGGGATGATAGGGTAACACCCAAATATGCTATAGGTAATTCCCCCTTCTTCCTCGTTTATGGCAGAGAAGCCATTTTGCCACCTCATGTTCTTCTTCCTTCGCTCCGATTGTCACAAAAGGTTCAAGAAGAAGAATGTCCCCCTTTAGAAAGCCGTATTAATGATTTGATGAAGTTAGAAGAAGTAAGAACCCAAGCCAAGCGTAAATTAGATCAACATCAACAATTGATTAAAAGATGGTTCGATTCTAATTCTTCTTCCGATAGAAATTTTGAAGTAGGCGATCTCGTCTTAAAGTGGGACAAGTCACACGAAGGGAAGGGCAAACACACTAAATTTCAAAATTTGTGGCTTGGGCCATTCTTGATTGCTGAAAAGTTGGGTCCTAGTTCCTTTCATTTGCAGAGTCTTGAAGGACAGCTTGACACCTACCCGGTGAATGGCCAAGTCCTGAAAAGATACTTTGCCTGATTTCCATCCTTGTATATTTGTAAATATTTCCTTTTTGTTTTTATTTTTGGCCTTTGTTTTCGTTTCTGATTTCAATTTGATTGATCAGTTTGGTATGTTTTTATGTGTTTTGAAACATATGCATGCTTATACACTGAGCTGTTCAGACATAGATCATAGAAAATCTCTTCGCTGAAATAACTTCTGGAAGATTGTACAAACATCAGTGATATGTATTTCTGAAAATGATATTGGAAAATGTTGTTTGAAAGAAGTTTACTATCTCAGTCTCTAAGTGAAGTTTGTCATGGTTATCTTTATCTTTTTACGCTGTCCCTTTTCCGTAAAGGAATGACTCAAAAGGATGGCTCCCTATCAAAGTAAGTTGTTTTAGAAATAAAACATTTCTGGAGTTGAATCAAGGACAGTATTACAAAATTCTGATGAGGTCTAAAAAAATATGACAAAATACCAAGATTTTTCAGCGTCACTCCGCTCATCTATTTATAAAAGAAAAACAAAATAAAAATATTAATAAGAGCTGTGGGAAGTGTTTGTAAACCTGTTGGGATACTGAACAGGTCCGCTGGCAGCGGGGAAATGAAAGCATGGCGCCAAGACAACTTCGTCGGGGTACTGAACAGGCCTGCTGGCAGCGAAGCAATGTCGGGTAAATGAAAATCTGTAAAATTTTAAGAAACCTCTTTTAAAAGTCCTTTATTCTAATCTAGAGCTTCTTGACAGGATAAAGACGTCCAAGTGGGTTAAATGGAAACCCTGTCAAGGCTATGGACGCCTGCTGGCAGCAGTGGCCATGCCAACAGTATTGAATATTTTATCATAAAAATCATGACTTGCTGATCTTTAAAGACTGTTTCTGGTTTGCATATTTTAAAACATCACTGAAAAAGATAATTGATGATGATGTTAGTACGATTTTCGGTTGTTGTTTTGAGTTGAAATTTTCTTTGCTATCCTATTCTGAATTCATTTCTTATGACAGAGATAACTACTTCGCCCAGCGTGTCGCCATTGTTGGCAGCCAATTCATTTTTTTTAATTTGCCCTAAAAAGCTGCCTACACCCCTTGTCTCATTAACGACAAATCAACGTCGCATTTTTGCTACAAGACATCATATTCATTTTTGCGACAATTGCATTTTAGTTTCGCTACAGTTTTCACAACTGAAAGTGTGAAAACACCTCTTTCGTTGCTTTGAATGTCGTCGTCTTTTATTGATTTGCTGAAAGACATTTGACCATTGGTTTATCACATCACTACAAAAGTTTCTTCAAACTATATCCATGCACTTTAATTGCGCAACTTGGTTTCTTTGATAAAGTATTGAAAATGTTAAGTTATGAGTTATGTTTGATGTCATAAGGGTCATAATTGATTTTGGTTTTATATATGATATAATTCTTGTTGTCTTGAACTCTTAACTTATCATTTTCATATGTTCATTGGTTGCAATGTTTTTACACTTTGATTATGCTAAAAACACATTGGCAATATCACAAATTTGATTTCATATAAAATGGCAAATGGTTTGAGTTTTGCAAAGGCGCATTGATCAACCTTTTGGATTTTCAATTTTATGGTTTGAACCCTTGCTCGATACATTATTTGGTGAGTTTGATATTACATTGAGCGATCATAGTTCAAACTATGTTTTGGCATGAATGAATTAACATTGGTTTGAAACGTTTGATTGACATGACAGATCGTGGTTAATGTTGGATTTCATGTTGATTTGGACTGTACACTTGGCACATGATTATCACATATGGTGTTGGTTCTGATTCGGATGAATGGCACGTTGATATGTTTGTACACCTGTTTGGTTGGCCGATACATATGTTTTAAACGATTGTAATTATGCATTGAACAACATTGTACACAGTCATTAATACATTGCGTGGCGGTGGTAATCCCACCACCTTCGCACACATGCAGTTGATTCATGCCTCTTTGAGCGCCGAATTTGTTAAACCCTATCGTTTTTGACCTCGTGCTTTGTTTGTCCAGTCCCAACCCCACCATGCACAAAAGCTATGGCTCCTATCATAAGGGCAGAGCCCAATGGGTGCCAAGCACTATTAATATTTGATGGTGCGTATAACGACTTGAAAGAGTTCGGGTGGCTCCCGTTTATAAGGAAATTCTATGGTTTTAACCTCACTATGGCTCGGCAATTCACATTGTCGTTCGATGGCTGTCGAGCCAAAGTTGGAGATGTCCAGCTTGAAATCACTGAACAATTTCTCATCTCGACAACTAGCTTGCCTGTTACGGGACAAAAATGGTCTAAAAACTGCAAGGTTGACGATGTCACGTGGACATTATTGTTTCAGTCTCGGACAGTGAACTCATGAGACAGAGGTTTTCCCGCGAAGATGTTGAAACCCCGCTGGTATGATCTCTTGATGATTATCAAGCAATTCGTTACTTGTGACGGCAGGTACGAGTTCGTTTTCTTGTTTCACCTGCATTTATTAATGGTGTTCATGGGTTTTGAACTTAGTATGCCCCATTATTTGCATCGAAGTTTGTTCAAAATGGCTAAAAGGTACAAGCGCAGCCAAGCTCACACCAGCCTCTTCCATTTGGGGTTGATTAAATTGATAGTGGTTTACGAGTTAAGGTTACATGGTGATTGTTGGGCTGTTTTCCTCAGCCGTAATGGCTTCGAAGAGTTGGAACCCCCACAGGTTGATAAGCCCATGGTAACTGAGACCAAGCCTACCCCTGTGCCTTATAATGTCTTACTACCTAAACCTGAACCTGACCCACCTACAAGTTTACCTATGGCTGTGACTAAACGAGCCGAAGTTGATAGACCCGCGGCCAAAAAGCCAAAACCTAAGATTGGTGCTAATTCGAAAGGCAAGAAAAATGCAAGGTTAATCTCGCGCATGGCGAGGAATAAACCCAAGCCCCCTGTTAAATTAGAGCCTATCGTGGTC
Source organism: Picea engelmannii (assembly GCA_009831015.1). Lineage (NCBI taxonomy): Eukaryota > Viridiplantae > Streptophyta > Pinopsida > Pinales > Pinaceae > Picea > Picea engelmannii. The sequence goes on from ML779319.1 coordinate 327,917, forward strand.
AGCGGAGACTCTGATTCTGAAGTTGAACATTTTCTTGCCGAAGAGTATCCTTACTTGGAAGGCTTGTGTAACAAACCTCCTTATGATTTCGTTAAGAACTTGCCACCCTGTCTGCGTGATAACCCTGACTTCCTTGGTATTGAACCACCCCACGAAACCCTTGGTGAATCATCGAAACCCTCGACTTATCAACCTGTTGCTGCACCTTGCGATCAATGTGGGTTATGGTTGGAAAGATACTACTTGGATGTACCTACGTTGTAGTCCAGAATCCACGATTTGGAAAGCCAAGTGGCAAAGCTCACTGGCCAGAATGCAAAGGTGCAACCCTCCGATAAAAAGAAATGAACCACGGGTTCAATCCTGTTCAAAAATGTCGAGTCTGCTACTGCAATTGTCAATTCAAAATTGACATAGTCTCAACAATTGTGATGGTATAATTTTCACTCATTTATATTACACTCTCTGTACATATTTCACTTGCTCTGTTACATAAGCATGCTCTGCTGTACATAATTTTGTTATAGTTTAAGATTCAATTGGATTTGTTTTCGATTCGATGGATCATCGAATAGATATGATTGTTCAAATTTAACTTCAGTTGGATGCTCTATTGATAAGTGAAGATGTTAAAAATAGGCTGTTGTTGGTATTCCCATTTTGCGATACAATCAATGCTACGATTTGAAATGGTTATGTTTTATCTGAATGTAATTGATAAATGGGTTAACTATTTTCAACGTCTTTCGACTAAATCTGATGCTGTTCTGTTGATACATATATGGTTTGCAACTAATTCGATTCTCATTATTGTTTGAATTGGATTCTATTCGGGGTATCGATATTGTTTCTATAATTAACTTGATAAAGATTGGTGTCGGTTATTGCCTAGTTCATGAATTTTGTCCATTTTATGGCGTCTCTGTCCATTGACTGTGTGAAGATTTTTGAGTCGATATGATTTCATCCGATTACAACGGAAGTTATTTACGCGTCGTGCTTTTAAATAAGTGATATCGATCTACTGTTGTGATTAAAATTGATCAATGATAATTACAACCATTGTTTTTGGTCATACCTGTGAACTGTTTGAAACTCAACGAACGAACTCTGTGGCTAGATTCTATGGATATGGTTACGCATAAAATCGTGACAAGATTTCTATATTGGCAGTGAATTAAACGATATGAATCTTATGCAAATCGATAATTATTGTTTTGTATCTCATACGATTTGGTTTACCATCGATTACATTCATGAAACAGTCTTGTTAAGATTTGATTCGATCTTATGTCAATTGGAAAAACAGAGCATTCCTTCCCTGTCTTGATCTACAGAATTAGATGATTCTGTAGCTAAGTCTGTAAAGTCAAATTTTTACTGTTTTCCTAATAAAATATCCTTCTAATTTGATATTTGTGTTCTGTTCCAGGCAAATTCGAATTGGCAATAGATATGAGGAGCATTTGGAGGATATCTTAAGGATTTCACTGGCATTTTATTTCCTTAGTTTAGGTGATTTTGGGATTATTCCCAGATTATGTAAACTTATTTGATATTATCCACAAGGATGTTTTACCTTATGAGAAACCTATATAAACCTATGGTTTTGTAATAATCAAGCATCCTCAGTTGGGGGAGAACAAGGATATGTAATTTTGATTCAAACTAGAGAAGAATTGGTGTTTTGTCATAGCTTTTGCTTTTCAATATATCAACGCTTTGTTCCATGTTTTGTATATAATTTTGTAAATGATTTAGTATTACTTTGCTATCTAAATCAAATGCAAATGATATAATTTCTTTACTGTCATACATATTCTGTCTCTTCCCAAAAGAAATATAGGACATAATAGTTGTTGATTCATTTTGTGGATGATAGCTTTGTCTTCTTCATAAATTGAATTGCTATATATGAATTTATTGCATAATAGGTTTTCCTTTTGCAGGAATTTATAACCAAAAGACTGTTATGATTTCTTTTATGTCTTGTTTGTCTTGTAACATACTTCAGGAAGCATCATAGTTGATCCTTTGCGAGAAGCTTAAGAGCTAAATGGTGTGAATTTCTTCCTCCAACCAGCTTAAGAAGCAATCATATACAGGGTAGACTTGGAGCGTTTCCAGGTTAATTAGTATTTAGTTTATTGTTTTCATTAAGTAGTTTAATATAGATGTAATCTTAGTTAGATTTATATTAGATCGTTTAATTTCAGTAAATTATATTAGATTGTTTAATTTCAGTTAGTTTACTTTCTTATTCATAAATCATAAAATCAAAAAAGAGTTATCTTCGCTGTCTTGGGACAGCAAGCGAATTAGTTTCACAGGTTTTATTCAAATCTGTAGATTGTATGCAATGTATATTTGTGAATAAACTGTAATTAACTTGATAATTAGATAATTGATTTGAGTTATTACAAGAGTGATTTGTATTTCGTAGTTAGAATAGTTAGAATAATTTATATTTAGTATATTAGTTCCTTTCTTTGTTTTATTAGTTTCTAGTTTCCTTTATTTTAGTTAGTTTATTGTATTTAGTTATAGTTAGTTTGCTTTATTTAGTTTAGTTAGATCACTTAGCTCAGATCAGTTTTTCTCTTTGGTTTTCTTAGGAGACCTTAGGGCGGCCAACGGAGCCGTTAAACTCGTCAGGGTGGTCCATTCCAAACGGCTTGGGTTATTTAGACAACTTTGGACCGGTTGCACTCTCTTAGTTGACGGACGGTCGATTTCGCCCGTCAACAGGTTTTAAGCCTTACAACGTTCTTTCTTTGTTTCCTGTCACTCTAGAAGGCAAGACCGTCCAAGTTGAAGTGGAAGTTTTCGATGCTCCCTTAGATTATAATCTTCTTCTTGGTCGTAGCTGGGTAGATTCCATGCGCGCTGTTGTGTCAACACTTTTCTGTGTCCTACGATTTCCTCACCAGAGAAAGGTTATTACTGTTGATCAACTTGCCTTCTTTAATTCCGATACTCGCACTGGAAATGTGCCATTTATCGCTAAAACCCCACCGGGTTATGAGAATGTTGGAGTCGGTCTTTTAAAAGACTCTTCGTTAATGGGTACTTTTCCCATACCACCACCACCCGATATTCTACGCCCATCCGTTGCTTCGATTAATATGATCTCTACTGTTCCTTATGAACTTCCAGTGTCTTTTGACCCTTGGATAGTCCCTGATCCTGGAGATCATGCTCGTTTCGGCGACGTTATTCTGTTAAGTCCGGTTGAGTCTGCTTATCAAGCGATTCAATCGATAACACCGTCTACACCCTCTCTTGAGGAGTTGTCTCCCAATCCTTTCTGTGTAGTCTTTCCCACTGACGATATGATTATGTCCGTCATGGCCGATACACCTTGGGACGATGGGCATCATCGTTCCATACTGTTTCTGGAACAACACACTCTCGAGAATTATCAGCGGATTTTGACTCCGTCGACCATTGTTGTTATTTGCACGGTTCCCCAATCTACACGTGATGTGTTTGCGGAAGGGAACCTCAGTAACATTTCACCCACGATACCCATAGATATTTCATTGAAACCTGGAATAGTCGAGAATGTTCACATTGGAGCTTCGTGTTCTCCAGAAGAAATTGCCACTTATACTGCTTTGTTCAAGGAATTTCGTGATGTCTTTGCCTGGAGTTACGAAGAGATGCCAGGTATCGACCCATCTATCGTTGTGCATGAGATAAAAACGTACCCTGGAGCTAAAACAGTATGGCAGTGCCTTCGTCCTATCCATCCACGTAAAGATGCAGCCATCAAACTCGAAGTTGAAAAACTTCTCAAAGCCAGTTTTATTTATCCCGTGGCTCTGACAGAGTGGGTTTCCAACCCAATACCGATCGATAAGAAAGGTGGTAGTATACGCGTTTGTGTTGATTATCGAGATATCAACAAAGCCTGTTCAAAGGACAACTTTCCAACCCCTTTCGTCGACTAGATCGTCGATGACTATGCCGGCAGTGAAATCTTTTCCCTCATGGATGGATTTTCGGGCTATAATCAGATTAATATCGCTCCTGAGGACCAACATAAAATGACTTTTATTTGTCCTTGGGGTACTTTCTCCTACAGAAAACTTCCCTTCGGTCTAAAGAACGCAGGTGCTACGTTTCAGCGTGCTATGTCTTATGCGTTTCACGATATAAATCATATCGTTCAACCTTATTTGGACGATTTGCTAGCTCATTCTTTACGTCGAGTCGATCACCCCAATCATCTTCGAGCAATTTTCGTTCGTTTTCGGTTCTATTGCATTTGTCTAAACCCTCACAAATGCGTTTTCTATGTAGAATCCGGCCGCCTTCTCGGGTTCATTGTTTCACATCAGGGGATCCGCGTAGATCCTATTAAGGTTGAGGCAATTCTCAATCTTCCTCCTCCTTCTTCACTATGCCAGTTACAAAGTTTGCAGGGGAAAGCAAACTTTCTTCGTCGCTTCATCCCGAATTACACTGAGATTACTCGGGGTTTTACATGTCTTCTAAAGAAAGGTTCAGAGTTTGTCTGGGATAAGGTTTCTAACAACGCTTTTGAAGCTTTAAATTTGTCCCTCACGAAAGCTCCTCTTCTTTTCCCACCGGATTATAGTCGAGATTACTTTCTTTATTTAGCCGCTTCGGAGTATACTATCGGCATGGTCCTCATTCAGGAGGATGATAAACACGATGAACATGTTATCTATTACTTGAGTAGAAGTTTATCATCAACGGAAGTCAAATACCAACATGTTGAGAAACTGGTTTTGGCTGCTATTCAAGCAGTTCAACGTTTTCGTCATTATATTCTCTCCAGGAAAACTACGGTGATTTCACATTGTAACCCCATGCAACATATATTGACTCGTCAATTGCTGGGGGTCAAGTACTCCAAGTGGATTGTTATTCTCCAAGAGTTCAACTTGGAATTCGATCGTGCCACGTCGAAGAAATCCTTAGTTTTCACTGAGTTAATTTGTGATTTTCCCCACACTGCCACGGAAAAAGTAGCAGTCGGTTCGTTACCTGATGAATCACTTTTCCTTATCAGTACAGATGATATTTGGTACGGAGATATCATTATATATCTCCAAACTCAAACTTTCCAGCCTGTTTTGTCCAGTAATGAACGACGTCGTATACGTTATCAGGCTCGCCAGTACATTATCCTCGGCGATACTCTTTACCGTCGAGGCATTGACTCTGTCTTTTGGCGTTGTTTGACCTTTGACGAAGCTGAGAAAGCTTTGAATGATTGCCATTCAGGAGCATGTGGTGGTCATATGTCTGGGTATGCTACTGCCCAAAAGATCTTACGTGCATGATACTTTTGGCCTTCTTTGTTCACTGACTGCATCACTGTTGTTCAGAAGTGTCATGCCTGCCAGACCTATCAACAGAAGATTCAGTCGCATCCTGCTCCCCTTCATCCTGTAGTCTCAGTAGGTCCTTTCGCTCAATGGGGCATTGATTTCATGACATGTCACCCTCACTTGGCCGAGGGGCATGGCTATATTATTGTAGCTGTTGATTATTTTACAAAGTGGGCCGAGGCAATGCCGACATTCGATAATACTGGGAAGACTGCAACATTATTTCTTTTCAACCATGTCATCACTCATTTTGGTGTTCCTCAGGCTATCGTTACCGATCACGGTAGTCATTTTATAAATTATATGATGTATGAACTTACAGAGAAGTTGGGCCTTCGTCATGATAGCTCAACACCCTATTATCCACAGGCTAATGGCCAGGTTGAAGCCATCAATAAGGTTCTTATAACTATGATTCGACGAATGATAGGCATCCATAAAACTAGCTGGCACACGATGTTGTTTTCAGCATTGTGGGCGTATCGGACATCTGTTAAATCTGCTATAGGATTTATGCCTTTTCGATTAGTTTATGGCATGGAAGCCATTCTGCCAATAGAATGCGAAATACCATCTTTGAAGTTAGTTGTAGAGCTCTTACCTAATACTTCTGTCGAAGAGGAACGTCTGTTGTATTTGATGCGATTAGACGAGACTCGCCGTGACGCTACTCTTGTAATAGAAGCCCAGAAGAAACGTTTTAAGGCACAATATGACAAGCATGTCAAACCTCGTGTCTTCTCTGAAGGAGATCTTGTTCTTTTGTATGAACAAGACAAAGATGTCTTACGAGCTGGGAAATTCGAACCAATGTGGTGTGGGCCTTACATTTTCAGCAAAGTTTTCGAAAAAGGAGCGTATGAGCTAGTTGATTATGATGGTGTACCTTTGAGTGAACCCAGGAATGGGTTGTACTTAAATAAGTACTATGCATAAGTTATCTGTGCATGAGTATTTGTATTTTATGTAGCATACTGTGTGTGTGTGTTGCTTTAGTTTTTCTTTTGACGTTATCTGGTCTCTACCCTTACGTGGCGTTGTGTTTGATTGCCAGATGTCGGAGTATTCGCTACCTTATATTGGCTTCGCCGATGGTGCTAGTTGTAGTACTCAGAACCTAGCGTCCTCTACATGGGAAATCTATGCCCCGACAAATGAACTCATATCTCTACGAGGTATATGTCTTGGCCGAGCAACCAACAATATCGTTAAGTATAGCGCCGTGGTGGAACTATTGGTTGATGCTATCTTTCTTGGAATTCATCATTTGGTTGTTCGACTTGACTCATAGCTTGTAGTACTACAACTCAGTAATGTATATTCTATTCGAAGCCCTACTCTATTAAGGATATATTTGCGGATTCGCCTCTTGGAATGGTACTTTGATCACATTGAATATCAACACATTCCTAGATGTCTTAATACATTGACAGATGCTTTAGCTAATTATGTATTGGACAGGCATTTGAACAATTTATAAATCAAACACATTAAAATGTACACAATGTAAAGTAAGCCGGTAGAAGCCGTGTATATATATATAACAATCAAAGTTTGTTTTTACAAAATGTGTCCGAATACCAAAATATCAAAAAAATCGAAGCCCATGGCTTCTACATAATGACATCAATGATGTTCACGATAGCACACTAATGTCCTAGCAACTCTGCAGAGAAAACGACCCATAGAGGCAGAGACTCCCACGGTGTGACGCTGATCGCGTCGTGGAATCTCCTCCAGAGGCATATCTGGAACGTCTACCATCAAACCCTCTAAGTTCTGCTCCACTGTCAGATAGTCCTCGGCGTACTGTGGAATTGCTACTGCTGCCTCTCCTCGACGCTGAACAGGAGAGCTACCAGTAGGTCTATATGCGCCAACGTCTGTGTTATCAACAAGAATTTGGTGTTAGTCTTCGGGTAAAACTATAAAATACAAAAACATTTAAAAAGATAAAAAAATTGGTGTACTTCTTACTGATGTCTCCCCACTGTGCGTCTTCAGGAAGTGCAAGGTCTAGATCACCACGAAAATCCAAGCCAACGTATGCATAATCTTCTACAATCAGCACCTGGCCTTGAAGCCAATTGAAGAAGGTATCATCATACCGGACGATCGGTCCTGCCACATGACGAGCCTTGAGTTGGCACCATCGTAACATCCGTGGATCTCTGGGACCCGAAAAGTGCCACTCTGCCTGAAGCCTAAACACAGGAACCCTCTCACAGAAGAAGGACACCAACAATGATCCATATCCGAACTGTTTTAGGTCTCCACACCTGCATTTGGTCAGTTGTTTCTTGAGACTGCGTAAAACTGCATCAGCCCAGTTGAAGACTCGGGGATCAGTACACTCGATGGCATACTGAAAATAGCTCTGCAAAGCCATATGTGGAGAAACACTTCCTGCCATCTGAGCGATAGTGAAGAGAATGGTACAGAGAGTTATGTCAGTCACTCCCCAAATTGCCACCTTTCCTTTCTGTCGTTCAACCTCAGGCATGCAGTACTCGCAGCAATACTCGCTCATTTTTAAACCACCCCTTCGGCTACTAGTCAAACTGACATAGGACCCTCTCCTAGATAACCCAGTCAGGAAATAGATGTCCTCAATGTCGATCATCAATGTGTGGGCTCCGACATTAAAAACTTGTTGATCCGGATCCCACATCCGGACTAAGTATTCCAGCAATCAAACTTGGGCTCTCATGCCCGGGATGCGGAAATATTTCAGGAGACCACAATTTCTTAAGGCAGCAATGGTTGGAGGGTGATTTTCGGAGTTTGCATTATCGTCCTCATGTTCCCGTTCTCTCCATTCAAGCACCATGATGATGGCTATAAACTTGCATGGGAAACATATGAAAATGGTTAAAACTCTCATTCATGGAATAAACCTTTTTTATTGGCTAACGTTACAAAATTTTTTGAACTTTGCGCTGTTTGCAGGTGACCTATGGCACATAGTGCGAACTTCTCGCATGCTGCCTTAGGCCCGCCTGTGAGAATGAGGCATTCTCGCAGGCCCCGTATGGGCAGCCTGCGAGAATCCCTCTACACGCATAGGGTTTAAAAAATTAACTCAAAACTTGATTTTTAACCAATCAAATCATAAATTTGAACCATGCAAAGATAAAGAATGGAGAGCTTACCAAAATATCGCAGACGGCTCATGGAATGATGGCCCGAAGCTCCCGAAAATCGACGATGAAGGTGGAAGGTAAAATGGGAATTTTTTGCACTCAAATTGTAAAAGGGGAAAATGTGTTATGGATTTGTTTTATTTACTTTCTACTATGACAAAAGTGGGTTTTTTATGTTTATTCATTATTTTCCCTAATTACTAATATAGAAATGAGTCAAAATGACCTGCAGGTAACAAATATGATGATTATGGACAAAAATTTTACGGTGTGGTGTGATTTTGTTTGTTTTTTATGGTTTTGACTTGAAACCTCGAGCGCCTTTTGTCCGTTCTCCCTCTTGTGAAAAACATGAGAACGTGACCAAGCATTGTTTTATCTCTTTTCTAGGCTCGTTGTGGTTACACGAAAAAGGAACCCCCCTGGAGTTTTCTTTAATCTCTTTTCAGACTCTCTAAACAGGAAAAGATTGTCGAGCGACCTTGCTATTTTCACGCTCGATAAAGTATTTGAAGTATGCATCCTTCGAGCGATAGTTTAACCCTTTTTCGGTCTCGTTGGACTATTGTACAAAAAAGGAACTGAGAGAGTTCTCTTTTGAGTGTTTTTCCAAACTCTATAATCTTGAAAAACCTTCGAGTTTGCTATCTCTGGACTTGTTAAACAAACATTGACAGACCCGTAATGGGACCGAACCACTCCTTCCTAGGGTTCGTTAAAAGTACTCCGAGGGACTCGTCCGAAGGATGATATTATATCAACAAGCATATGTGATCCTCTTCAAGCTTGCGTAAAAATAAAGAGGTACTTGCCAGAAATGGTGGGGGAAAATTTGGGAAAGGGATATGTTTCATCTTTGTGTTAATTGGCAGCAAGTGTCACTCTTGAACATGACACCCCCTATTTTTCATCTGAAGTTGGTTTGGGTAATCCATTTGTCTCTTATTCGATTTGATAACAAGGTATTTCCATGTGTCGTCTTTGAGTCAATGCTGCCAAATCATTGGTCATGTCGTTCATATGTTCAAGAGCAGTCCATCTAAAACCTCTATTTGAGTCGGCCATCTGCAATTGCCCATTCATCCCGTGTCGGCCTTCCCTGTGTCCAAAGTCCAATTTCCACATACTTTGTTTCACTTTCAAACTCTGTTACTTATTTCGTGTCACTGATGGGGGATACATAAAGGCCCTCCTGTGACGAGTCTTGTTCCATCGACATCAACACATTATCCAGGATTAAGACTTAGAAATCATTCAGTACCTTGGAGCTTGCATGCCTCAATGGCAAGTTCCTCTCTTTTGACAGTGGGTTTACATCATTGACCCCTGATCGAGAGATTCCGTCGAGTGTTCGACATCAATTCATTTATTCACAGTCGATGGATTGTACTGTAGTACCTTGGGAGTCATTGACATCAATGGTGATTTCCCTCTCACTTGTTAACGGTATACATCAATGACCGGTAATCAAGTGGTTTCTGCCATGTTCGACTTTGACACATGTAATCACATGGTTAGATTCGTACTTTGGGCAATGAGATTGAAGACCCTGGGTGTTGTCTTTGTGATCCAGGTTGCGATGGAGTATATTCATAATTTACGACACATAGATCCACTGTGTATGTTTCGTGGCTATGTCATATTGACTGAAAATTTGTCGCATACATCCACAGTGTATTCAGGTGGCTATGGTATATTATGACTGCATGGATCCACAGTGTATGATTGGTGGCCATGACCTTTTTTTATTATGTCATCGATCTATGTTCTGAGTATGGGAATGCCTACCTCAGAAGGGATACATATGATATTCTGCCAATGCTTGGATGTTTGCAGGTTTTCGATTAGATGCGCTCTTGGTTCTCGACACACACATGCAGCTTACAAAGTCTATCGACTGTCACTGATTCCACTCTCAGACTTTGGGGGGCATTCTGTTATCCACAATTTTGGTTATCGTGATGATGGTATGATAATGATATGATGATGGAAAATCAATCTCTTCATTAAGAACAATTTCCTGAGAAAAGTTACATTTGTCTGCTTCCAGAAATCATGCTTTTAAAGGATGTTCGCAGGCTACCTATATAGCTGCCTGCGAGAATGCCCGATTCTCGCATGCTGCATTAAGCTGGAGTGTGAACAGTTCACACTGTAATTAACTGTCAGGGTGCGAACATGCTCCAAAGGAAGAAAAAAGATAAAAATCTTGAATCTTCTAGAAGGGGATCTTCTAGAAACATGAGTTGGCTTCGAATGGTTGTTCAGGTACTGGTGTTCCAGATATCGTGGGATCATTTCCTATCCAAGTAACTAATCTATCTTCTCCTATATATTGAGAAAATTGCTCATGGAAAGGGTTAAGCAAGTTAGAGGCAAGCTCACAAGAGATTGATTAGAGAATTAGTGCAAGACTGTATGGAGGACTGATGATACAGCAGCAAGAGACAACAACAAGGTCATCACAAGTGGTTGATTTTCTTCATGCATGAGCAAGTATGTGTGTCAGAGCTAGGAGCCATCGAAAGGAGACCTACGACATCAAGGCTCAGGTTGTAAGTTTCACTTTCAATTAATTCAATACAGTAATATGTCCCTTTCCCATAAAGATGAT
>ML779319.1:339086-411658 GCA_009831015.1 Picea engelmannii
GAGCCATCGAAAGGAGACCTACGACATCAAGGCTCAGGTTGTAAGTTTCACTTTCAATTAATTCAATACAGTAATATGTCCCTTTCCCATAAAGATGATGTCACTTTATTACATAATTCCTTGATCATATGTATAGACTAGCTGTTGAATATATCAAATTGCTTTCACTTCGATTGGTTTGTGCTGTTTTGATCTGAACGGGACAAGAGCATCGGAGCAAAGCTTGGAACAACAGAGACATAAGGAAAGCGTTCATAAGGTATGATCATGATCCTTATCTCTTAGTTCATTCAATAGTTTAGATCTAGGGAAAGTGTAGTATTCTGTCTTGTTTTGTTCCAGATCTAGGTGGATCTGGGGAGATCGGTTTGTGTCCGCACTTACGGATTAATCCTGAAACAGGGGAGGAATTCTTTATTTCATTCTTTCATTTCATCTTCAAAAGAGGTTGACAAAATTATCGGCAACATGTGCTTTATCAAAGCAGTGAAAGGAATAGGTAAGGATGAACTTGCTGGCCTTCATGAGGTAAAGGTTTGCTTGTTAGTTGTTGTATTTAGGCTCGATTTTATTCAACGCTAATCAATTTCTATATGCAGGTTTCCCCCTTGCGATTCACCACCATTGCTCTATTCCACTTTTGGCTCAGCTCCTTATTCCTTTTTTACGCTTGGCCGTTCTATTGTACGTTTCGTTTGGAAAGGCTTAGAAACTTATATCTGGCCCTAGTCCATGTAGGGACTCGCATATTTCAAATATTTGTGATTTGTGTGAAAGTTCTCTTAATGAAAATCAGTTTTTCCTCACTCTGGAATGTTTCTTGGAATTTTCTTTAAAGTCCTTAGTTCTCATTTCTTTGTTTATTTCTAAAACTTTGATTTCCAAAATGAAAAAGTGGTTGGACAAAATCTTAAAAAAAAAAAAAAACTAACTAAATGTAATTATGTAGTAAACAATCATGTTCATAAAATTATTTTTTTTACTTCTTTAGGGTACATAAACCTTGTTTATTTTATTACTTTAATTTTATGATCTTTACATCCTAACTTTAAAAGAGGAGAATGAACAAAGACATGGATATGTTATAGGTATATATGTTTTATTCATGAACTAGTTTAATGTATATAACCTTTTTGTTTTTTTGTTACTATTTTGATTTTATTATTTCTTAGTCACATCCTAAATTTTAAAATAAAATAAAAATGTTATATCATCAAGAAAAATTTATTATTCGAACTAGTGTTAGGTAATAAGTTTTCTTTTGATTAAATTACTTTAAGTTTAACATAGTTTGTTTTAGCTTTTAGCTAGCTTTTCTTTAATTTACTTTTGCTAAAATAAAACAAAAACAATGACTTTTACTTTTATCAATTGTCCTCCCTTTTTTAATTTTAATTTTATTTCTCGAACTGTATAAAACCTCACATAGGAATAATTGAATTGTAAGTAGTATTAAATCATAAATCAAATAAAAATTAGATATTTCAAAAAGGAAAATTACAGGACAAAGGGTTCTATTCTTGGACTATAGGTTAGGATAAAATTAAGTTAGAGTTCAATGCACATTCTTGTCTGGTAATTTAAGTCGAGGGTGATATTCCCGCTTCTTCTCGCTTAGCCCCGCGGGAGGTTGAAAATGTTGATGCTTGAGACTCACTAGTATTTTGGCGTCAACACAGTGGAGAGAGGTTGCTTATAGAAATATGTAGTTGGAGTGATCTAAATGGTTGATCAACTTGGAAAACTGGTACCCAAAATAGAAAAGTACATGTGTCAATATAGGGAGAGTAAGAATACCATGAGGATGTTGATGGACTAGGATAAATTTCCATTATAGTGAAATATTCGCCAATCTTTGTCCACATGGGTGGCGTATTTAGACGAACATGCAAGCCCCAAGACTCCACGATCACATGAGTCATATCGACTCATTTTTATTTTTGTAATTTATATTTTGAGTAAGTTTACTATTTTTGGCAGTCATAATGAATATAAAGAAATGGGTTGACATTTATAAAGGGGCCTTTGGTTGTAGAAACATTTTAACATAATATAATTCAAGAACTATTTTAACAGTTAATTCAGAAGCTACTTTGGATCCAGTGAGTTTTGACAAAACCATTGTGTGCAATGATTGTATCGTGGAGTATTATGCAAGTAGTTATTATGTCAAACATGTCTAGTAAGAATTATGATTTAATCAAGTTATCTTGTTTACTTGCATGAACTGTTGGATTTTAGTTTAGTATTTATTTATTTATGTAAATCATTTTAGTATGATTTAGCATTTCAAATAATCATAGAATTGGTTTTGTGATCATTGATAGAATAATATTCAAATAGTCATTTGGCTATGAGGGTATGGTATTAGCTAGGTCTTTTGTAGAACTGTTTCTTGGAAGTATACAACTTAGCTGTTAATTTATCCTCATATCTATTTTCTTTAAGAGTTATCTTTTGAGGAAGAATCATTATCTCTCTTATTTATATGTATATATTCTAAAGTAATAAAGCAATACAGTTTCTTACTAGAATTAGTTCTTAGAGAACCTAACATTGTGGAATACTTTTAGTTTTTTGTCCCTAAAGGTTATCCTTAGGGTGGGATTTTTTAAAAACCCTTTTTGCAACAGATAGACATAAACACATAAAAAATAAAGAATATATTGTTACACATGATTTTGGTCACTCTGGTGATGTCTTAACAATGGTGTATTCAGGCTCCCAACAAGGACTTTTTGCATGAGAAAACTGGCCCTTGTCTCCTTCCAAAAATATATTTTTAAAGTGAGTTTGCAGGCTACCTATGGCCTAGGTGCGAGAATCCCTCATTCTCATAGGCCACCTACACTTATGGTGCGAACTTCTCGCAGTTTGCTCCATACACAGGGTGCAAACTTGTTTTTAAGCTTGGAAAGGAGAAGAGGTCTCGAGGGTTCTAGAAGGGAATCTTCTAGAAAATGAGTTGGCATTTGTATGGTTGTCATTTTACTGACTTCTCAAATTTGATGGGATCATCCTCATCCATGTAACCATTTCTCTTTCTCCTATATATTGAAAGGTTTCTCATGAAAAAGGTTAAGCAAGATTGAATGAAGAATTGGTGAAAGAATTGTGTGAAGAACCCTGCTTGGACAGAGGCTTGAAGACTTTAGTTGGTGTATCAAGAGGAATTGGATCTTCTTCATGCAAGTACAGAGAAAGTGTGTGTGTTGGAACCAAGGGTCACTGAAAGGAAGCTTGCAACATCAAGGCGATCAGGTTGTATCTTCTACTTTCAATTAATATGATACAACGACATGTCCCTTTCCCATAAAGTCACTCTTACTTTATTATGTAATTCCTTGATCATATGCATAAGTTGACATTGAATGCATTTTTATATCTTCACTTTGGTTGGTTTTTTTTGTCTTGGACTTGACCACATGAGAGCACCGGAGCGAAGCGGGAACAACAGAGACCTAAGGAAGTGATATAAAGGTATGTTACTTATTCCTTCCTATCACTAGATTCAATGATTACAACTTAGGGAAAGAGTCGTGTCCTATCCAGTTTTGTTCTAGATCTAGGTGGATCTAGGGAGATCTGTTAGTGTCCATACCTACCGATTAGTCCGATAACAAAATTGGTGACTCCATTGGGGATGAAACCCATTTTTTAGTGGTTTTTGGTGTTTTTCCTTGGCCATTTGCTCTTACCTTACCATTTTTCATTTCTATCAATCTCTAAGTCTTGAAGAGACCCTGATAGACTCTCTAGGTCAAGAGGTTCCCTCAAAATTTTTGTCTTTTTTCCAAATTTTGCTTGGTTTCAGGCATTCTCGCACTAAACCCTTCTGTAGCCTACGAGAATCCCTAGAGTTCGCACCCTACTTTTCAGTCCAGTGTGAACCTCTCGCACTCTGCTTGTGACCAGCCTACGAGAATGCTCCATTCTCGCACTGTACACCACTGCCTGCCTGTGAACCCATTTGTAAAATTTTGGGATTTGGGTTTTTTGTATGCTCAGATACCCAGATTTGTATGTGTGTCTGAAGAGAACTTCTTGGGCTACTGATTGATTGTTTCTTGACTTCGGATTTTGTGAATGATTAGTCTTTGAAAATTGAAATCTCTTCTTGTTCATTTTTTCTCAACTATTATCTCTTGACCTTTTCTTAACAAGGATATAATCTCTGGTCCTAAAATCCGAGTGCTTGTTTGGTTGGGAGCTAGTGATCGGTTTAAAAGTTGGGATTAATTGTCTTTCTCAATTACTCATTGCTTGGAAAATTGTTGCCCTCATGCATTTGAAAAGAGTAGTCTTGTCTGCTTCTTATTTTTGTCTTCATTGAAAGATTGGTTTGGGTTTGTTGTATATTGCTTTTCATTAGTTGCTGGTTTTTCTTAGTTCCACCACTATTGTGTGGTTTCTATTGAAAATTAAAAAACATTTTTCTTTTTAAAGAAATTTTTTATTTTGAAAATATTGGCATTCAATTGTTGAAATAGAATGAATAGAGAATTGGCATTGGTCATGATTCGTTGATATTGCATTTCAAAGAAGATCGTATATCGTAGTTCAAGTTGATATAGAAAACTCCTCTTTCCCTCCTATAAATAGGATTCATCAAATAGAAAATTGGCATCTTTCATTCCTATCTATGCATTGTTGGGTCAGAGTCTCACACAACATCGGTCTCATTTCCATCTCCTTTGAGTAACAACAGCCTTTAATAATATTGCGCAATTTTTAAAATTTAACTAGTAACTCTTTTCTAGGACTCTATTACACCAACATTAGCTAGGCTAGAGCTTTGGAATAGGTAGAGAGATACACTCTCCAAAGAACAAAACAGACAATAGCATCTTGTGGTAAGGAGTGTCAAATTCCATTTGCAACATTTTGTCCTGGGAAGCCCTTCTCACACAAGGGTCAAACCCGAGGTCGCATTGATATTGATAGAGTTACTCACCTAGATTTGTTGATATCGGTGTAGAGATTGCACGTATTACGGGGGTCACTTGAAGGTATACCCACAATGATGAGTGGAAGCCTCTCAAGCTAATTTCAGGCTAGATACCCTTCCCTTGCATGTGGATCAGACTGTCAATTGTCCCCCCATGCTTTATTGTTGTTGGTGGTAACCTTAGTGGCCTATATTCTTAGGGTCTTAGACAAGGTGACTATGAAGGGACAAGTCTTCACAATACCTGGAATCGAAGTTGGCCAAACTCACTCGGGTGCCTTGGAGGGTATACACATGATTATGTGTGGGAGCTTGCACCAGGGTGTAAGTCCATTAAGTAGGTTGTCAACGTAACTTTTCCACCCTCGCCCAACCCCTTCTCATCTCATTGTTGCGACGTTGGATTTCATCACCAACTAGTGACTTTAGAATTAGAAGGTCTTGTTTGCTTGGTTTTTCTTCCTAGAGTTTTACTAGCACATGCTGTTTGTTCACCCAAGTTGACCATAGAATTTTCTTCGTAAGTTTTCAACTCGATCACAATTGAACCTCCATGTCATTCATGTAGAATGCAAGGCTTACCCCCAAAAAATCTGGAAGGTTCTCAACCCTTGCCTACCAACTCACCGGAGGGCTCTCCTCAATAGAGTGAAGTCCAATACATTACCACTCCACAAGTGGAAAGAACTGACTCTCTAGAACGGTTCTGAATTACCAATTCTTGAGAAGACTTTCGACTTCATTCTGACTCTTAGAGACATATTATGCAAGTGAATTTTTCTGGAGACTTGGTTGTTCTGTCTTCTGGATCACTGACTGGACCTTTCCCAGGACCTGAGGATCAAGACCCTTTTTGGGCTACTGGCATTTTTAGATGGGATATTTTTGGCTCAGGAGAAGGCGTTGATATCACCACCTCACCTGCGCTACCCGAAACATCTGATCCAGACACAGTACCTTTTACTACTGCTTATTATTTTCCTGGTACAGAAGCTCTGCGAGATGACCACATCTTGAATCTCCCTTTACAAATGGTCCATTACACATATACTATGAGTCTTCACACCAGGATTAGCGTTGCTAGCCAAGACCCTATTGGGACACCGCTTTCACCTAGAGTCACCCCGACACTTCCACCCAGATACCGTGCATTGAATGCCTCTATTCTCATTCCTACGTGAATCACATTTGTAACTCCTAGTGGTCCCACTCCTTCTAGACACTCTCCTCCCAATTTCATTCTGACACTTCCTCCTCCCCCTTTTAGAGGACCTTTTCCATCCTCTATTGGAGGCATTGATCCTAGTGGCACCACTCCATCGTTCACACCAAATTACTAGATTCCTGTTGGTGGATAATTTCACCAAGGAGGCCCAACTTAACCCCCCCTTGCAGGGAAAATCCCAATTGGGACACAACCCCTGATTGGAGGGAAACCCCCACTGACCCCACCCTATGGAAAAAACATACCTCCATCTTTGGCCCAGTATTGGAATCATCTTATGCAACATAACCCTCATCCAAATAAGGGGCAACAAACATGCCAACCCTATCCAGGTACGTCTAATCCTATTTGGGGCTCAAATGCTCAACCCCACACCCCCATTCAAGGGTACAACCCTATGAGTTACTTTCCTCCACAACCACTACAGAATCTGCCCGGATCTTCGATTTATATGCAAACTGCTTATGGTCCCACTGGTTTGTCGACGGGACTCCCTCCCCAAATCACTAGTACTCGCATGTGAATAGACAATTACCTTTCTTAGACACCCTGTACCTCCCAGATCTGTCAAGGATTTTAAATGATCTGATCCGTCACTCTCCCTAATGGCCTTCTATACCAGCCAAACTACCATCTGACATTCCTAAATTTGATGGCAAACCAGGAGAGGACCCCAACAATCACGTAATGAATTTTCACCTTTGGTGCTCATCCAACTCCTTGATGGATGACTCTATTCGTTTATGCCTTTTTCAAAGAACTCTCACAGGTTCTGCCGTGAAGTCGTATATAGAATTACCACGAGGTTTCTTCGCTGATTTCAACACCCTTGCTATGGATTTCTTCACCCACTACCAGTTACCGATCCACTATGAAACAAGGACTGAGATTTTGAGTTCTTTCAAACAAACCAAAGCTACTCATATCTCCGATCACATTCATGAATGGCAACGAAGACGACATATCATCAAAATCAAACTTCCCGGTCAGTTGCTGGTAGAGTGGTTCACGAAATCATTTGTGAATGACATCAGTCATGACATCTCCATGGGTGGAGTTGCCATAGAAGAATAGACCATTAGTCATGCTCAATACCTTGACCTCGTTTACTCACAAATGGGTACTCTTTACTAATTACTCCCTGATGCACCTCGTAATTCTACTTCTGCCACTTCAACTACTCCTGCTGCTTCTCATGCGACTGACAGTGTGATTGGAACTTTCCATGCACAACCGCATTTTGTCCAAACCTCTAGCAACAACCCCAAACCCATTTTTTCTAATTTTCAAAATGCTCCGTCTCCTACCCCTCCCACCGGCAAGACTTCTGAGGTAAATACTGTTCAATCTACCCCCACTGGTAAAAACAAATCCAGAAAGGGAAAGGGTAAGAATAAGGAGGAAAAAAATAATTCGCAAGAAGAGAGAACCAAAACATCGCTTGTTGACGATAGGGATAAGCACAAACCCCGATACCCTTGTCTTATCTGCAGTGATCATCACTACACTAAGGATTGTCCATGACGAGCCAAGGTTACTAAGTTCCTTCAAGGGACCACAAAACCACCCACTCTGGTCGTATTGTCACAACCCTTCCCTTCTTAACAACAGGCCCAATTGGTCATTCGCGACCAACCCTCCCCCTCCAATACATCTTATGTATTAATGTGTAAAGGAGATTCAAAGCAAAACGACATCACACTTACCACTCAAGCCAAAGATTATTCCTCCTCTAAAGAGAAGGTTGATGCTATACCTCCTTCATTGGTCCAACCATCTCTCACCAATCCACCTACCAATGGTCCTCTTCATCTCGAACGACTGAGCCTCGATAGAGTCCTTCGCCCTCCTCCAAAAGGTGTCGTTCGGAAATCGACTTTCAATCCTCATGCCCGTGCTGCCCAAAACTATAGTATTGTTGAAGATCTGGCCCAAGCACCATCCGCGATGTCATCCCTCGAAGTCCTTCAAAGTTGTCCTATACAATGGAAGGCACTGTTGAAATCTACCGGTGGAATCAGACCTATGGATACGAATTTAATAATTTTTTACTTGGAAGATCACATTCCAAGGTTACCCCCTCAACTTGCATTCCAAATATAAGTCATTTTCTCCGACAAAAACATTTGTAGAACTGTTATCGACGAGGGTGCCTCGACGTGTGTCATGTCTATTTCCTACTAGAAATCCATCGACTCTCCTCCTTTGACTGAATCCCACAACACACTCAAAGCCTTTAATGGCTCCAATTTTAAGCCTTACGGTGTCCTCCCTTCATTTCCAATTATGTTAGAAGGAAAAATGGTCCAAGTTGAAGTGGAAGTCTTTGACGCTCCTCTCGATTACAACCTTTTACTTGTCCATAGCTAGATTGATCCCATGCATGCAATTGTGTCAACGCTTTTTTATGTTGTACATTTCCCACATCAAGGAAAGGTAATTACCATCGACCAATTATCCTTCTTTAACTCAGATGCATGTATTGACAACGTACCATTCATCGCCACCCCTGCCCATGGATACGAGAATGTTGGTGTGGGTCTTCTTAAAGACTCCTCGTTAATGGGTACCTTCCCCATCCTACCACCCAATGTTCCACATCCATCTGTCGCTTCAATCAACATGATCTCCACCTCTATTCATGAAACCCTTGCGTCTCACGACCCATGGATGGTACCCAACCCTGACGATCATCTTTGTTACGACGACAAAATACCATTGAGCCCGGTCGAATCTACCTATCAGGCCATTCAATCGGTAATTCCTTCTACCCCCTCTCTTGGTGATTTATCTCCAGATCCGTTCTGCGTCATTTTTCCCATGGATGAAATGATTATGTATGTTATGGAAGACACCCCCTAGGAAGATGGACATCATCGTTCCATCCTCTTCCTGGAACAACACACCATCGAGAGCTACCAATGGATCTCGACCCCATCAAACGTTGTCATTGTTTATGGATAAATCCGTAAGTGCGGACACAAACCGATCTCCCTAGATCCACCTGGATCTAGAACAAAACAGGATAGAATAGGACGCTTTCCTTAAGTTTTAAATATTGAATTTTCTAAGAGGCAAGAATAAGTAACATACCTTATAATCGCTTCCTATAGTCTTTGTTGCTCCCACTTCGCTCCAGTGCTCTCGTGCAGTCAATATCAAAACAACACAAACCAACCAAAGTGATAGCGATAGCATAAACTCAACATAAACCTATGTATGTGATCAAGGAATCATACAATAAAACACAACAAGCTTTATAGGAAAGAATCATATTACTGTATCATATTAAATGTGAAAGAGAGATTACAACCGTTGCCTTGATGTCGTAAGGTCCCTTCCAACTGTCCTTCGTTCCCCCACACACTTTGAATCCAAGAATTCTGAGACCATAGATCTGATAGCTGCTCACAATCTATCTTGACAAAGAAAATCTCAAAGCCACTCCAACCAAGCTAATAATTCCAAGCCAAAGAACCACAATCAAGAACCATGAACCTCTTCTCCATGAGATCTCCTCTCCTTTTATAAGTTGAAGAGGATAAGGTGAGGAGGTTAGGATGATCCCACTAAATCATGAAAGCGAGTAAGATCCAAACCGTTCGGATGCCACCTCACCCAAGAAGCTTTTCCTTCTAGAAAAATCGAGAAACCGTACGTTTTCCCCACGTGCTGGAATGTCCGCACCCTAGCTATATAGCAACCTGCGGAAAGTTCGCACCCTGGATATATAGCAACCTGCGGGAATTTGTCATTTACGCACCCTGCCTATATAGCAACATGCGGAAATTTCTCTTTATAAGGTTTTTACATAGGAAAATGCAACTTCTTTTCTCAGGAAAAGTTCTTCTTCCTTCTCTCTTTAGGAACTCAGGCCACTGTGACCCCTCTAAAGGCAATAGATAGGTTTACATAATTAACGATCATAGGGATGACGAAAATAATGTGTAACAGTCATCATTTCCACCATTTCTGAGTCTACACACGATGTGTTTTCCGAAGGGAACTTAAGCAATATCTCACCCACCATTCCCCTCGACATATCCATAAAACCTGGAATTGTCAAAAATGTGCATATCGTAGCTTCGTGTTCCCCTGACGAAATCGTCACATACAAGAAAGTTTTCAAAGAATTTCGTGACGTCTTCGCTTGGAGCTATGAAGAAATGTTAGGTATCGACCTCGAAATTATGATACATGAGATCAAGACATACCCGGATGCTAAACCCGTCCGGCAACGCCTTCGTCCGATCCACCCACGTAAAGTGGCTGCTATCAAACTTGAAGTCGAGAAACTTCTCAAAGCCATCTTTATTTACCCGATGGCTCTCACTGACTGGGCTTCCAATATCGTCCCGATCGACAAGAAACAAGGCACAATCTGCATGTGTGTTGATTATAGGGATATTAACAAAGCATGTCCTAAAGACAACTTTCCTACCCCCTTCGTCGACCAGATCGTCGAAGATTGTGCCGAAAGTGAAATATTCACTCTAATGGATGGTTTCTCTGGATATAATCAAATCAATATTGTTCCCGAGGACCAACACAAAAGCACTTTTATTTGTCCTTGGGGCACTTTTTCTTATCGGAAACTTCCTTTTGGTCTAAAAAACGTTGGAGCAACTTTCCAGTGCGCTATGTCTTATGCCTTCCAAGATATCAAACACATTGTGTAGCCCTATCTCGATGACTTACCCGCTCATTCCATGCACCGTGTCGATCATCTAATACACCTCCAAGCCATTTTCCTCCGATGTCGGTTTTACCATATACGTTTGAATCCTCACAAATGTGTTTTCTGTGTAGAATTCGACTGACTTATAGGCTTTATTATTTCACGTCAAGGGATGAGGGTAGATCCTTTGAAGGTCGAGGCGATTCTCAATCTCCCTCCTCCTTCTTTGCTTCGCCATTTACAAAGTTTGCAAGGGAAAGCAAACTTTCTCGTCATTTCATCCTGAACTATGCCGAGCTAACCCTTGGATTTACATGGCTACTCAAAAAGGGGTCTGAGTTCATATGGGATACCATCGCCAACAAAGCCTTCAAAGATTTGAAACTGTCCTTGACACATACTCCACTCCTCTTCCCACCAGATTACAGACGTGATTATTTCCTCTACCTCACAGCCTCAGATTACACCATCACTATGGTTCTCATCTAGGAGGATGATTCTCATGATTCTCATGTCATCTATTACTTGAGTCGAGGTTTAACGCCCACCAAAACCAAGTATTCACATGTTCAAAAACCGGCCTTGGATGTCGTCCAAGCAGTTCAACATTTCTGGCACTATATCCTCTCTCGCAAGACTACGGTAATTTCTAACTGCAACCCTATGCAACACATTCTCACACGTCAATTGCTAGGGGGGAAATACTCCAAATGGATCGTTATACTCCAGGAGTTTGACTTAGAATTCGAACATGCTAAGTCCATAAAATCCTTAGTGTTTACCGAGTTGATATGTGACTTTCCCTACTCTGAGACGGAAAATGTAGCAGTCGATTCATTACCTGATGAATCCCTTTTCCTGATTAGTTACAATGATCTTTGGTACAAAGATATCATCATATATCTCCATGCCCAGACTTTTCGACCCAATTTTTCTAGTACTAACTGCCATCGAATACACTACCAAGCTCGTCAGTATATTATCCTTGGTGATACTATTTATTGTCGTGGTATTTACTCAGTTTTTCGATGCTGCCTCACGTTTGACAAAGCCGAGAAAGCCCTAAATGAATGCAATTTTGGAGCATGTGGTGGTCACATGTCTGGGTATGCTATTGCCCAGAAGATCTTGCGAGCTGGGTATTTTTGGCCCTCTTTATTTAACGATTGTATAATTGTCATCCAAAAATGCCATGCTTGCTAGACCTATAAACATAAAATACGATCACATCCCGCTCCTCTTCACCCTGTGGTCTCCGTCAGTCCTTTTGCGAAATGGGGTATCGATTTCATGTCATGTCACCCTCACTCAGTCGGGGGGCATGGATACATTATTGTAGTCGTATAATATTTTATGAAATGGGCCGAGGCGATGCCGACATTTGACAACACCGAAAAGACCGCAACATTATTTATATTCAATCACATCATAGCTCATTTTGGTGTTCCTTAGGCTATCGTCATCGATCATGGTAGCCACTTTAGAAACTTCATGATGTCCGAACTCACTGAAAAGTTGGGTCTTCTCCATGAAAACTCAACACCCTATTACCCACAAGCTAATGGCCAAGTTGAAGCAATTAAAAAAGTCCTCATAACCATTCTTCGACGAATGATAGGGATTCACAAAATGAGTTGGCACACGATGTTGTTTTCAACATTGTGGGCTTACTGGACATCCATTAAATCTGCTACCAGGTTTACACCATTCTGGTTAGTCTATTTTCTAGAAGCCATACTTCTGATTGAATGTGAGATACCCTCCCTAAAACTAGTCGTCGAACTCCTACCAAACACTTCTGTCGAAGAAGAACGTCTATTATATCTCATGAGATTAGACGAAACTTGACGTGACACCACCCTAGTCATAGAATCCCAAAAGAAACGCGTCAAAGCCCAATACGATAAACATGTCAAGCCTCACATTTTCTCTAAAGGTGATCTAATTCTCCTTTATGAACAAGATTGGGATATGCTAGGAGCTGGAAAATTTGAGGCTATGTGGCGAGGTCCTTACATCGTTAGATGAGTTTTGGAGAAAGGATCTTATGAGTTAGTAGATTACGATGGTATCCCTTTGAGTGAACCCAGAAATGGGTTGTAATTAAATAAGTACTATGCCTAAGATCACATGTGCATGAGTACTTGTATTTTATTGTATCATACTTCTTGTGTGTTACTGTAGTATGCTTTTCATTATCTGGTCTCTACCCTTATGTTGTGTTGTGTTTTGTTTCCAGATGTCAAATTCTTCACTACCCCACATTGTCTTTTCTTATGGCGCTAGCCGTAGTACTCAAAACCTTGCTTCTGCTGCTTGGGAAATTTATGCCCCTACAAACAAACTTATCACTCTACGAGGTGTGTCTCAGCCGTGTGACCAACAATAATGCATATTATAGCATCATTATCAAATTGTTGATTGATTCTATTTTTCTCGGTATCTGTCACTTGGTCATACGACTCAATTCGCATCTAGTAGTACTACAATTAAGTAATGTCTATGCTATTCGAAGTCCTACTTTATTACGGGTATATTTATGAATTTGCCTCTTGGAACGTTATTTTGAATATATTGAGTATCAACATATTCCCAGATGTCTAAATACATTAACTGATGCATTAGCTAACTATGTATTAGACAGACATTTGGGCCATTTATAAACCAATCACATCACATGTATCACACAACACAAGATAAGCTCGTAGAAACCATATATATGTATATAACGATCAAATTTTTTTACAAAACGTTTCTGTCCAAGGACCAAAATTTCAAAATCTGAAGCTCATAGCTTCTACAAAGTAATTTCATGGGTGACACTCGTGATAACACATGACTACCTGGGAAACCATACAAAGTAGTTGGCCAATAGACTCTGACACACCCACAATATGGCATTGATAACACCGAGGGATCTCTTCGATAGTCATGTCTGGAATGTCAGCAGTCAACCCCTCCAAGTTTTTCTCCACTGCCTCATAGTCTTCAGCATCCCATCGTGCCACTAGAGCCACCTCTCCTCGTCATTGAATAGGTGATGTTCCTGGAGGTCGGTATAGCCCCACATCTGTGTCATCAAAAAGAGATTTTTGATCAGTTCTTGGACAAACATAAAAAAAATTTATATGATAAAAATCACAAAAACATTTAAAAGAACAAAATGTGTACTTCTTACCTAGGTCACCCCACTAAGCATCCTCAGGTAGTGCTAAATTTTGATCCCCTCAAAATTCCAATCCGACATAGGCGTAGTCATCAACCATCAGCATCTATGGCTGCAACCAGTCAAAAAATGAATTGTTGTATTTGATGATAGGCCCAGCTATGTGTCGGTCCACGAGGTTGCACCACCTCAGCATCCTCAGATCCTGTGGGACTGGTAAATCCCACTCAACCTGTAATCTCAGTAATGGAACCCTCTCAAGAAAGGACACCAAAATTGATCCGTACCCAAACTACTTCAGGTCACCCTTCCTGCATTTTGTCAACTGCCTCTTCATATTGCAGAAACTGGATTCAACCAGTTGAAGACTCATGGCTCTATGCACTCTATGGAATATTGGAGGTAGCTCTGGAGAGCCATGTGTGGAGCTACACTCCCAACCATGTGTGCTATAGTGAACAAGATGGTTCGTGGGGTCAAATCTTGGACCCCCCAAATAGCCACCTTACCTTTGCTTATTTCTGCCTCTGGGACACAGTACTGACGACAATACTCACTCATAGGGAGTCCACCACCTCGGCTACCAGTCAAGCTAGCGTGGTACCCACGCTGTGATAAACCTGTCAGAAAGTAGATATCCTCGATATCTAGGGTCAAGGTGTGGACTCCCACGTGAAACAACTGCTGGTCCACATCCCACATATGAACCAGGTACTCCAACAATCTGATTTGGGTCCTCATGCCTGGAATCCGAAAGAATTTTAAGAGACCACAGTCTCAGAGGGTAGCAACGGTACCCGGGTCATTCCTGACAATGGCATCTTCCTCTTCATGTTATCTTTCTCGCCACTCTAGCATTGTGGCAGTCAAATGCCTGCACAAGAACCATAAGAAGAGAGTCAACAACTCATTTCAAACCTTGGCATATTTTTTATTGAGAAAAAATCAAAGTGAAACTTCATTTTTCGGCCCTCGTAGGTGCCACTTTATCACAATGTGAGATTCTCATAGGTTCCTTTCAGGTCACCTGCGATAATCATGCATTCTCGCAGGTCCTGTATGACTAGCCTGCGAGAACGCTCGGGCGCAAGTTTTGTCCCTAAAACAAATCCAGAACCTTGAAAATTGCCAATGAAAATAAAAACTAAACCATGGAAAATATAGGAGATCAAGAGCCTACCTCGTTGATGAAGACGGTTCGCCAAATGGTCACCTATGCCTCTCGCGATCAAGCAATGCAAATTTAGGTAAAAAGAGAGGTTTTGGGCAAAGTTCCTTGCAAAATCACAATGAAAATGGTAAAATCTCTTTTTACCAATATTTATTTACTTTTTACCATTTTTGTTTATTTTTATATTGTTTTGTCCATCAAACCTAATACCTAATAGCCCTATGAGTGTGAATTTTTGCAGATATAATGACTTTGAAGTCCACACGAAGGAGTACATATGTTTTCTCTTTTTTCATCGCATGCATAACTGTTTTTTATGGTTTTTAGACAAAACCTCGAGCTTAGTCTTTGTTCATTCTCACACTCGAAATTACATGAGAACGTAATCAAGCATACTTTTATCACTTTTTCGGGCTCATAAAGGTTATACGAAAAAGGAACCCCCTGGAGTTCTCTTTAAGATCTTTTCAGACTCTCTAAACATGAAAAGATTGTCGAACGATATTGTTATGTTAAAGTATTTGAAGAAAGCGTCTGTTGGGCAATAATTTATCTCTTTTTCGGTCTCATCAAACTACTTGATGAAAAAGGAACTGAGAGATTTCTCTTTTAAGTTTTTTTCCAGACTCTATAATCATGAAAAACCTTCGAGTTTTCTATCTTTGGACTCATTTAAAAAACATCGAAAGACCCGTAATGGGACCGAACCACTCCTTCCTAGGGTTCGTTAAACATACTCTGAGGGACTCGTTCGAAGGTTGAGCTTACATTAAGAAGAATATGTTATCCTCCTCAATCTTGTGTAAAAATAAAGAGGTACTTACCAGAAATGGCGGGGGAAAATTTGGGAAAGGGATGTGTTTTCGTATTTATATTTTTTGGCAGCAAGTGTCGCTCTTGAACATGACACCCCCTATTCATTATTTGAAGTCAGTTTGGTAAATCCATTTGTCTCTCATTCAACTTGCTATAAGGTCATATCCTGAGTCGTTTATGATTCAGTGTTGCCAAATCCTTGGTCGTGTCATTCATATGTTCAAGAGAAGTTCATCCAAAACCTCTATTGAGTCGACCATCTGCAATTGTCCATTCTTACCAAGTCGGCTTTCCCTGTGTCCATTTCCATCTATATTCATACTTTGTTTCACCTTCAAAATCTGTTACTTATTTAGTGTCATTGATGGGGGATACATCAACGCCCTCCTATGATGAGTCTTGTTCCATCGACTCCAACTCATTATCTGGAAACAAGACCTAGAAATTATTTGGTACCTTGGAACTTGCATGCCTCAATGGAAGGTTCTCTCGCTTTCGACAGTGGGTTTTCATCATTGAGCCCTGATCAGGAGATTCCATTGAATGTTTGACCTCAGCTCATTTATTCACATTCATTGTATTGTACTAGTGTACCTTGGGAGTCATTGGCATTAATGTTGATTTCCCTCGCACTTGTTAATAGTTTCATCAATGATCGGTAATCAAGTGGTTTCTATAACCATGTTCAAATTCATCACATGTAATCATATGCCTAGATTCATACTTTCAGGTGACAAGATTGAAGACCCTGGGTCTCATATTTTTGATTCGGGATGCGATGGAATATGTATGATTTGTTGACACATAGATCCACTTTGTATGTCACGTGGCTATGTCATCTTAATTTGAGTCTTCTCACATAGATCCACAGTGTATTCCTGGTGGCTATGAAGTATATTTGACGGCATGGATCCACAATGTATGATTGGTGGCCATGACCTATGTTCATGATGTCATCTATTTGTGATCTGAGTATGGGAATTCCTACCTCAGAACTGGTATTATATTCTGCAGATGCTTGGTTGTTTGCAGGTTTCCAATTAGGTGCACTCCTGGTTTCTGAAATGCACATGCAGTTTACAAAGTATTTCGGCTGTCAAAGATTCCAGCCTCATACTTTGGGGGGCATTCTGTTACACATGATTTTGGTCACTCTGGTGATGTCTTAACAATGGTGTATTCAGGCTCCCAACAAGAACTCTTTGCATGAGAAAAGTGGCTCTTGTCTCCTTCCAAAAACATATTTTTAAAGTGAGTTTGCAAGCTGCCTATGGCCTAGGGTGAGAGATTCCCTCATTCTCATAGGCCACCTACACTTAGGGTGTGAAATTCTTGCAATTTTCTCCATACACAGGGTGCAAACCTGTTTTTAAGCTTGGAAAGGAGAAGAGGTCTCGAGGGTTCTAGAAGGGAATCTTCTAGACAATGAGTTGGCATTCGTATGGTTGTCATTTTACTGACTTCTCAGATTTGATGGGATCAGCCTCATCCATGTAACCATCTCTCCTTCTCCTATATATTGAAAGGTTTCTCATGGAAAAGGTTAAGCAAGATTGAATGAAGAATTGGTGAAAGAATTGTGTGAAGAACCTTGCTTGGATAGAGGCTTGAAGACTCTAGTTGGTCTATCAAGAGGAATTGGATCTTCTTCATGCAAATACAGAGAAAGTGTGTGTGTTGGAACCAAGGGTCACTAAAGGTGATAAGATTGTATCTTCTACTTTCAATTAATATGATACAGTGACATGTCCCTTTCCCATAAAGTCACTCTTACTTTATTGTGTAATTCCTTGATCATATGCATAAGTTGACGTTGAATACATTTTTCTATCTTCACATTGGTTGGTTTGTGTTGTCTTGGACTTGACCACACGAGAGCACCAGAGTGAAGCGAGAACAACAAAGACCTAAGGAAGTGATATAAAGGTATGTTACTTATTCCTTCCTATGAGCAGATTCAATGATTACAACTGAGGGAAAGAGTCGTGTCCTGTCCTGTTTTGTTCTAGATCTAGGTGGATCTAGGGAGATCTATTAGTGTCTGCACCTACCGATTAGTCCGATAACGTATATAAAAGAGTGTAATAAACAACTCTTAAATCCTATGAAAGGGTTACTAGACCATTAAACCATAGGATTAATCCACAGTAAATAGGAGGGAGTCTTATTGGGCCTCATTCTTGGATTTAATCCCTATTGTTGAGCATTGGGAATGCAACCCCCTCAACACATCGTTCAAAATTTACACGTTCCACATGGATTTTTAATGACTACTGACTTATTAGTTTAGAAGTTTATGGATCAATTTTTTCATTTTCAAAAAGATGGAAAACTAAGTTTTCATTCAATCAATGGTAGGGGACAACTTTGTAAAATATCAATGAGGTGAACTCCATCATTAATGTTCTTGAATATGCACTACGTTAGTGGTTAATGACTATTGATTTCATTATCCAAAAGTCTCAAACTATCCATTATAACATTTTTCATTTTCAAAATTCAAACACACCATTTCATACTATCATGATGGGTAAGAGATATATCAAATCTAGAAAATATAAATTCCAATTGTTCCTTTTCATACTATCAACATGGTGGAAGAGATATATCAAAGCTTAAGAAACCATAAATTCCAATTGTTTTGTTTTTATTTTTTTATGGTATAAAGTTATGCTCTTAGATTTACATGTGGTTAAATATATTTTACTGGTGAGTTTAAATGGAAATGTTATAGAGAAATATATTTTAAATCAATTTTTTTTTTGTTGACTAGGGAAATCAGCTACTAGTTGGGAACGTACTCATGTGATGCATGGTCGTGTTATATTAATACTACCACTATAACCCCAAGCATGCCAAAACATCCCCTCATGCAGAACACAAGGCTAGTTGAGGGTTTTGAACTGGTGACTTGACATAACATAGTGCCTTAAAAATACACTCCATCACCAAATTTTCTACACCTCGAGGGTTACAAATTTGGAGGAAATGGGGGTGACATTTTATCCACTTATGTGTGCACGGGTCATGATATTATTTAATATAATATCTCTAGGTGCAACCACACATTCGAACACTACCTCAAGGTGCCCCCATGGCTCCAGGTTAGGCCCTCATGGGAATTCAACCTTTCCCAATGGTGAAACAATCCTTGCTTTACACCATTGGATCCAACCCCTTTAGGCATATTTAAAATTAATTTAGTTACTAGTTCAAGTTTACTTAAGGAATCTCTCTCTCTTTTTAAAATCATCCAACTCCTACTCCAAATAATGATAAAGAAACTAAATCAAAAGGTAAGAACACTAAGAGACATTGTAATTTTTATGGGAAAGATGGTCATATGGAGTCTAAATGTTTCAATAAAACGGAAGCTTCTGGAAATGAAAAAGTTGAACACCAATCTTGATTCTTGTTCTTTTAACTCTTCTTCCCATGGACATGCACTTTCTACTTCTATTTTTTCCTTCAATGCAACATCTACTACTTCTTCTAATGAGTGGCTTATTGATTTTGGAACATCGTATCACATGTATAACGATAAAGCCATTTTTTCTAATCTTAATGAATGTAACATCATACAAATATTTGTTGGTGATGAGAAATCTCTTAGTGTTTTAGGGTGTAGAACAATTTAGTGAGATGATGGTCATTTTGATGATGTATTATGTATTATAAGTCTCTCTTGCAATATTCTATTAGTATATCAAATTAGTCATTCAGATGAAGGTAAAACAATAGAGTTTTCAACTCACCAAGTTGTAATCAAGGATTTAAAAGATCCTAATCATATAATATTGGAACATCAAGCATTGATGGTTCATCACACATCTCCTAGGTTTAGTCAGTGAATAGGTTGAACCACATCTAAACACAATCAGTTGGGCGATCAACTACCACACTACACTATTTGGTCATGTAGTCGATGTGCTTGTTGGTCATACAGTTGAACAACAGTCGAATATAGTTGGGAGGTGGATCGTCCAACCCAAAAATCGACTATGAGTTGGACGCATAAGAACTCGGTTTAAGCATCCTTGTCAAGTTGAATCAACAATGTAGATTTGGCATAGTTGTTATTAAACTAATCGGTAAGTGCGGACAGAAAAAAATCTCCCTAACTTCCACAAGAAACTAGGACACAACAAAATAGAATACACACTTCGCCTTAAACTTCATTATCATATGAACTAGTTTGGTGAGGTACAAGTGACATATCTTTTAAACGATGCTTGATCCTCGCTAGTGTCATCCTTGTAGCTCCTTCCTTGGGTTTGTAAAATAGTAAGATTGTCTAAGAATCACAAATGAACAAAGAGGGAAAACAAAGATATATGTATTCTAATGAATTCTATGTATATGATCAAGGAATTATACAATAAAAGACGAGATGCTTATATAGGGAAGAAATGTGTTATTGTATTAAATGAATAGAAAGTGGATAATACAACCTATTCCTTGATGTTTCAAGGTCCCCTTTCAATGAATATTTTATTCAACACACACACCTTTGCTCCAATTCCTTGAATGAAGAAGATCCACAATCTGACTTGAAGAACTAAGGAAAATCTCTCAAGCATAATCTGAAGTAGAACTCTCCATACAAATATTATCCTATTCAACCTTATCCTTTTACATGAGAGATCTCTCTTTATATATTTTGAAAGAGATATGGATGAGGATATTAGGATGATCCTACCAAATTAGAGAATTGAGTAAGATCCAAACTGATAGGAGGTCACCTCATCTTATAGAAGATTCCTTTCTAGAACATTCATTAAATTTTACTTTTCCTATGCTTTAAGCATTGTCACACCCTATTCACAAGAAACATGTGACAATGTTGTAGTCCATATTAAGGGAAGAGTGTGACAATCAGGTATCATCACACCCCATGCATATGGTAGGGTGCGACGACCTTCCTTGATATGGTTTTTGAAAGAGGAAAGAAAATCATTTTTCTCATGGAGAAATTCTTCTTTTAATATTTTCAGGGAACATTAACACATGTTGTCAGGTGATCACTGAGGTGACCAAAATAATGTGTAACAAAATTCCCCCCAAAGTATGAATTTGTAACTTGTGACAGATGAAATACTTTGTAGAATATGTGTGTCGAAAACAAGGAGCGCATCGATAGGGAACCTACAAACAATCAAGCATCTGCATAATATATATCATTTCTGAGGTAGGAATTCCCATGCTCAGACTACAAGTGACTCTAATCATAAGTGTCAAGTGAGTCATGGCCACTAAATGTACATTGTGGATCCATGTCATCAGGATTTGGCATAGCCATAAGGAATGCACTATGGATCTATGCTCTAAAAGAATTCAAATTCAGACATAACCATAAGACATACACAGTGGATCTATGTGTCAGTACAAATTCATGAATACTCCGTCGCAACTTGGATCAAAATGATAAGATCCAAGGTCTTCATTTCCATCATCTCTAAGTATTAATCTAGCCATGTGATTACAGCTGTCGAAATCGAACATGGTAGAAACCACTTGATTATCGATCATTAATGAAAACCGTTAATAAATGCGAGGGAAATCACCATTGATGTCAATGACTCCCAAGGTACCCTAGTACAATCCAATGAATGTTAATAAATGAGTTGAATTCAAAAACAAGATGGAGTCTTCCAATTAGGGGCCAATGATGTGAACCCACTTTTGAAAGAGAAGAAACCTGCCATTAAGACATGCAAGCTCTAAGGTACTAAATAATTTCTAAATCTTGTTCCCGGATAATGAGTTGAAGTCGACAGGAAAAGACTCGTCATAGGAAGGCCTTGATGTATCCCCCATCAATGACATGAAATATGTAACAGATTTGAAGTAGATCATAGTATGAAGTGATTTGAAACTGACTCAGGGAAGGTTGACATGGTAGAAAATTTATAATTGCAAATGGCTGACTTGATAGAAGGCTTGTTTAGGTTGGACTTCTCTTGAACATATGAATGACACAACAGTTGTCTTGGAAGCATTGACTCAAGGAGGCCCCAACATATGAGAAAAATGGATTTTCCAACTCGGATACAATGATGAAGGGGGGGTGTCATGTTCAAGAGTGACTATTATTTCCACTAACACAAATACAGAGAAACATTTATTTCCCAATTGCCCCCTTTCTGGTGAGTACCTCTTTATTTTTACGCAAGATTGAGGAGGATAACATATGCTTGTAGATATAAGCTCATTCTTCAGACAAGTCCCTTGGAGTATGTTTAACGAAACCTAAAAAAGAGTGGTTCGACCCCATATGGGTCTTTCAATGTTTGTTTAATGAGTCCAAGGAAAGAAAACTCAGGGGTTTTTCAATTTTAGAGAGTCTAAAAAACACTTAAAGAGGACTATATCAGGTCCTTTTTCATAATTTAGTCTATCGAGACCAAAAAAGAGATAACCCACCTCTCATCAGACATTTTCTTCAAATACTTTTATGAGCTTGAAAAGAACAAGGTCGCTCGACCATCTTTTCATGTTTACGGAGTTTGAAAAGAGCTTAAAGAATACTCCATAGGTTTCGTTTTTCATATTGCCAATATGAGTTAGAAAAAATGACAAAATACTACTCGATTACATTCTCATGGTTTCACGAGCGTGAGAAAGAATTAAGACTCTGCTCAAAGTTTTTCCTAAAAAACCCTAAAAGGATCTGTACATGCGAAAAATATACAAAAGCAAACCAAAAAGGGGTGGACCCTTATTCCAATGTCTCATCTCTAGACTTTTTAATCTGCAAAAGTCAACAATTTCCAAGTTGTTAAGACTTTAGGGCATGGATAAAATATAAAAATAATATAATTTTGCAAATAAAAGTGATAAAAGTCAATAAAATAGGCCAAAAACGCCATTTTACCATTTCATTTGCAAGTTTACCCAAATAGTTCTCCAAATTCCTTTTTCACCCTGAATTTCAATTGTTGATTGTGGAGCGTGTGGTAGATCATTTCATGAATCGTCTCCATCAAATAGGTAATCTCCTTCTCCTTCATCTTTTCATGGTTTCAAAATTGATTTTTATTGGTCAAATTTACGTGTTGGGTCAATTTTTTGGGGCTACCTATGCGTTGAGGTCATCATAGGTTCCATATATCATGAATATGATGATCTAGGATCGTCATAGGTGACCCTATAGACAGGGTGCGTCGACGTCGCACTGCACGAATGCGCAACCCCGCGACGACCCAGCCAAATATTTAAAAAAGATAAATCTAACTAGAAAAAACCCCCAGGAAAGAATTTTATGTTTCTAATCTCATCTTACTGTTCCTTGTCAAGTTTTCCTTGGTCAAGATGTTGGGGTGGCGTGATATATATCACGAAGAAGAATATTACTTCGCCGAGAATGTCTCGTGAACAGTTATGGCTCTAAGGCAGCGTGGGTTACTAAAATTCTTCAGGATTCAGGGCATGGGAGCCCAGTTGAGACTATTAGAGTACTTGGTTCACATTTAAGATGTGAATGAGAAACCATTTCATGTGGGTGTTCACACACTCACAATAGATATAGAGGATATCTATTTCCTGACAGGGCTATCTCGTCATGGTTCATGGGTGTCACTTACAAGTAGCAGGGGTGCAGGTGAGCCTACGGATTACTACATCCACCATCATTGTGTGCCAGGTACTGAGAAGCACAGTGGAAAGGTAGTTATCAAGGATGTCTGGTATTTTCCTTTGCGGACTATCCTTTACACTATTACTCACATGGAAGGGACTGCAAATTCCCATATGGATTTGCAGATCCATTTTCAGTATGAAATAGAATGCATGGAGCCAAGGCTCTTCAACTGGTGTGAGAAGGTCCTAAAAAGCACAAAGAAACAAATTACCAAGTGTCGAAACGGTTGGTTAAATCAATTTGGATATGGCTCAATTTTGGTGTCCTTCTTTCTCAAAAGGGTTCCTATCCTACGTCTGCAGGTGGAGTGGGGTATACTTACTCCATAGGATCCACAAATGAAGAGGTGGGTAGATCTTATGGCTCGACACAGTGGTGTTCCCATCGTCAAGTATGACAATGTCTTCTTCCAATGCTTGAGGAATCATATGCTCATGGTAGAAGATTATGCATATGCTGGGGTAGATTTCCATGAAGACCCAGATATAGCTCTTCTTGACGGGTCCCAGTGGGGTGACATAGGTAATAAGGAAATTTTTGTTTATATAATGTTTTTGTTATTTTAATGATATAAAATGTTTTTTGTGTTATTTATCCGATGACTAATCGAGTGCTCTCATCAATGAAGATGTGGGGCCTTATCATCCGTCGGGATAATCTCCCATCCAAAGGTGCAGAGAGAGAGGTGTTGTAGCAGAAGTGGTTGCTGCAGATCTCGAGGCTATAGAATGAAACCTAGAGGGAATGACCATGCATGTCCCTGACACTACTGTGGATGAGATTCTTAGACACTACCAACGCCACACAGTGGGAATATCCGCATCTATTGGTCGACTGATCCATAGAGTATAATAGGAAGTCACTTGTTATAGAAAGCAACATCCTTGATGCCTTTTGTACATGAATCCATGAGCTTCACATTTTTTATATTTTGGTCTTCGGGCAAAACACGTTTTGTAAAATTTTATCGTTATACATATAAAGTTCCTACCAGATTACCTATTTTTTTTAAAGTGTGATTGGATTTATAAATGTCTCAAATGTCTGTCTAACACATAATTATCCAATGCATCCATCAATGTATTTAGACATCTAGGAATGTTAATATTCAATGTAATCAAAATATCGTTCCAAGAGGTGAATTCATAAATATACCCGTAACAAAGTAGGACTTCGGTTGGAATAAACGTTACTCAACTGTATTACTACTAATTGTGAATCAAGTCATACAATAAGATGATGGATTCTAGGTGAAACAACATCAGTTACAACTCGATAATTGCAATGTATTCTCCAATATTATTAGTTGCATGACCAAGGAAAACACCATGTAGACTGATCAATTCATTTGTAGGTGCATAGATTTCCCAAGCAGCAGATGCTAAGTTTTGAGTAGTGCGACTAGCACCATCAAGGAAGCCGATATAGGGTAGTGAAGAAACCAACATATGGAAACCAAGCACAATGCAAGGTAAGCAGCCGAAAGGTGGAACCAAAAATGAAAAAATCACACAAGAGTATGATACATTAAAAATACATAGCACTCATGAAAAAATGATTTTAAGCATAGTACTTCTTCAAGTAAATTCCATTTATGGGTTCCCTCAAAGGAATTCCATCATAATCTACCATCTCATAATCCCCTTTCTCCAACACTCATTTTACAATATAAGGACTCCGCCACATGGGCTCGAATTTACTGGCCCCTAGTAAGTCATGATATTGTTCATAAAGAAGAACTAGATCACCTTCAGAAAATACATGTGTTTTGACATGCTTGTCATATTAGGCTTTGACATGATTTTTCTAAGTTTCAATGACTATGGAAGCATCACTATGGGTTTTGTCTAATTGCATCAAATACAAAAGACGTTCCTCTTCAGCTGAGGTGTTAGGGAGAAGTTCGACAACTAGTTTCAAATATGGTATTTCACATTCAATCGAAAAAATTGCTTCAATACCGTATACTAACTGGAAAGGTGTGAAACCCATAACAGACTCAATGGATGTTTGATAGGCCCACAATGCTAAGAACAACATCATGTGCCGATTTGACTTGTGAATTCCTACCATCCGTCGAAGCATATTAGTGAGAACTTTGTTGATTGCTTCAACCTAACCATTGGCCTATGGATAATAGGGGTTTGAGTTTTCATGTCAAAGACCCAACTTCTCAGTAAAATTAGACATCAAGAATTTGTGAAAATGATTACCGTGATTAGTGACGATGGCTTGAGGGACACCAAATCTAGTAACGATATGATTGAATAGGAATAACGTTGTAGTTTTCCTAATATTATCAAATGTAGGCATCACCCCGGCCCACTTAGTGAAATAATCCACAACTACAATAATATATCCATGCCCCCTGGTCGAGTGAGGGTTACATGTCATGAAGTCAATACCCCATTTATCGAATGGACCGATGAAAACTATAGGGTGAAGAGGAGTGGGGTGAGATTGGATCTTATTGTTATAGGTTTGACAAGCGTGGGATTTTTGGACGACAACAATGCAATCCTTAAACAATGAAGGCCAGAAATAACCAGTTCGTAAGATCTTTTGGGTAGTGGTATACTCCGAGATATGACTGCCACATGCTCCATAGTGTCAGTCATTCAAATATTTCTCAGCTTCATCATAGGTGAGACATCATCGAAATATGGAATCAATACCATGGAGGTAAAGGGTATCACCAAGGATAATGTATTGATTGGCTTGATATCAGATACGACGATGATATGTACTAGAAAGATCAGGCTAGAGAGTTTGGGTCTAGAGATAAGATGATAATATCTTCGTACCATATGTCGTCAGAATTGATTAGAAAGAGAGATTCGTCAGGTAAGGAATCCTCTGCCACAGTTTTTGTTTTAGTAGAGGGAAGGTCACATATGCATTCAGAAAAAAAAAAATACTTATTTGACTTGGCGCGTTCAAACTCCAAATCAAACTCCTAGAGAATAACTATCCATTTAGAGTACTTTCCCCCCAACAATTTTCGAGTAAGGATGTGTTGCATGGGGTTGCAATCCGAAATGATTGTGGTTCTGCATAATAACATGTAGTGACGAAAATGTCGAACATCTTGAACAACTTCCAAGGCCAGTTTCTCCACATGTAAATATTTGGTTTTGGTAGTCGTGAGAATCTAACTCAAATAGTATATAACATGTTCGTCGTGTGAATCATCCTCTTGGACTAGAACCATAGCAATGGTAGAATCTGAAGTAGCCAGGTATAGGAAATAATATTGACTATAATCAGGTGGAAACAATAGTGGTGTATGGGTTAAGGTGAGTTTCAAAGCTTCAAAGGATTTGTTGGAAGTATCATCCCATACAAAATCACAACCTTTCTTGAGAAGACAAGTAAATCCTTTCGTTAATTCAGCGTAGTTGGGAATAAATTGACGTAAAAAAAATTCCTTCCCTTCCAAAATTTGGAGTTGGCATGGTGTGGAAGGAGGAGGTAAATTGAGAATAGCCTCAACCCTCAAGGAGTGTACCCCAATCCCATGCATAGACACGATAAAACCAAGAAGTCATCCGGATTCCACACAAAAAACACATTTTTGTGGACTCAAATGTATGTGATAATAACGACAATGTAGGAAAATAGCCTATAGATGTGTCGGGTGATCTTGACGACGCATAGAATGCATCGGTAGATCATCTAGATAGGGTTGTACGATGTGCTTAATGTTGTTAAAATCTTAAGACATAGTGCATTGAAAATTTGCACCAACATTTTTGAGACCAAAAGGTAGTTTCCAGTATGCAAAGGTTCCCCAAGGGAAAATAAAAGCAGTTTTGTGTTGATCTACAGGAAAAATATTGATTTGATTATAGCCGTAGAAATCATCCATCAAGGATAAGATTTCACTACTGTCACGGTCATAAAAAATTTGGTCAACGAAAGGGGTTGGATAATTGTCTTTGGGACAAGCTTTGTTTATATCTCTATAATATACACAAATGCGGATCGTGCCTTGTTTTTTGTTAACTAGAACAAGATTAGACACCCAATCGGTCAAAGCCACAGGATAGACGAAGCCAAATTTA
This sequence comes from Picea engelmannii, assembly GCA_009831015.1. Classification (NCBI taxonomy): domain Eukaryota; kingdom Viridiplantae; phylum Streptophyta; class Pinopsida; order Pinales; family Pinaceae; genus Picea; species Picea engelmannii. Next base: position 366,794 of record ML779319.1, read on the forward strand.
AGAAGCTTTTCAACTTCGAGTTTAATTTACTAGGTGAAGTCTTTTCCGAATGGTTTTAGCATCCAAGTCTTAATCTCATGCAAAATAATATCAGGATCAATACCAGGCATTTGTTCATAACTCCAAGTAAAAACATCACACAATTCTTGGAAAAGGGCTTTATAAGTGAGGACCTCATCAGTAGAACATGAGGCACCGATATGAACATTTTCCATGACTCTGGATTTAATCGATATGTCAAGAGGAACGATAGGTGAAATATTACTCAAGTTCCCATCACACAAAACATCATGTGTTGACTCAGGAACAAAAGAAATAACAACAACGATAGACAGAGTCGAAATTTGTTGGTAACTCTCTATGGTCTCATGTTCTAGGAAGAGAATAGAATGATGATGCCCATCGTCCCATGGAGTATCTTCCATAGACATTACCTTCATGATCATCTCATCAGTAGGAAATATCACATGGAACGAATCAGGAAATGTATCACTAAAAGAAGGAGGAGAAGGAGTTTTTGATTAAATAGAGTGATAATATGATTCTACCAGACCTAAAGGCATTTGTTCGCCATAAAAAAGACAATCACTAGAGCTAGGTACTATCCATGGGTCATAAGACTCAGGGGTTTCATGAACAAAGGTTGATATCATGTTAATCGAAGCGACAAAAGGCAGAGGAATATCGAGTGGCGGAATAGGAAATGTAATGATCAAGGTTAAATATTTTAAAAGAACCACGTCGACATTCTCATAACTGGGAGGTGCTTTCAAAATAAAAGGTGTGTTGCTAGTACACAAATCAGAATTAAATAAGACCATTTGATCAACAATAATGAGTTTTCCTTGTTGTGGGAAATATAACACACGTAAAAGAGTAGAAAAAACTACGTGCATGGAATCAATCCATCTACGGCCAAGTAGAAGGTTGTAAACAAGAGGCGCATCAAAGACCCCAACCTCAACATTAACCACCTTACCTTCTAACATAATAGACAACGAAGGAAGAACACCCTAAGGTTTAAACCTTGTACCATTAAAATATTTAAGAGTATTGTGCAACTCAGTAAGGGTAGGACAACCAATATCTTTCCAAAAAGTGATGGACATGACGCAAGTCGAGGCTCCTTCGTCAATAATGGTTCAACAAATATTCTTTTTTTCCACAAAAACTTGGATCTGAAATGCTAATTGAGAAGGAAGCCTTGGAATATGATCTTCCAAGTCAAATATTATTAAATTAGTATCGGTCAGATCAGTTCCACCAATAGCCTTTAACAATGAATTTTGTTGAGTAGGACAACTTTGAAGGAATTTGAGAGCCAACATCGCAGAGGGTGCTTGCACAAGGTCTTCTACAATACTATAGTTTTTGGCAGCACGTGCGTGAGGATTGAATGAGGACTTTTGAACAACGCCCTTGGGAGGAGGACGAAGAACTGTATCTAAGAACATGCATTCAAGATGAAGAGGACCGCTTGGAGGTTAAGTTCATGGAGGAGGTTGAACCAACAAAGGTGGTAAATCATCAACTTTATCTTTCAAAGGATAATATTATTTGGCTCGAGTTGCAACTACAAATTTGTTCTTCTTTGAGTCACCAGTACTCATCAGTACATAAGAAGTGGTAGAGGGAGAAGGTTGGTCACGAATGACCAATTAGGCCTATTGCTGAGAAGGAAATGATTGTGACAAGATGGAGGATGTAGGAGGTGTCTCGGTCTCTTGTAGGAACTTAGTAACCTTAGCACGTCGTGGACAATATTTCGTATAATGATCCTCACCACACATAAGGAAAGGATAAATTTTTTTACGTTTATCCTTGTCATCATCAGGTTGTGTTTTGGGTTTGTCAAATTGTTGATTATTATTTTTGTCCTACTTATTCCTACCCTTCCCTTTCTTTTTATTTTTATTTTTACTGGTAGGTGTAGATTGAACCGAATTAACTTCATAAGTTTTACTGGGGGAAGGAGTTGGATTAGGAGTATTTTGTACATTAGAGGTGTTATCACCATCATTTTTATTTTTGAATAAGAGTCTATCTTAGTTAAGTCATGGCCCATGTGTCAAAGCATGTGAGGTCAAGTACCGAACAACAAAGGGGTCGAAGTGAGAAAGTGGTCGGTTGGCCCTTGGAGCCGGAAAGGGATGTCAGAGTCAAAACATGTGTAAATGGCACGAGTCTATTCCCAAAGGGTCAGGTCCTGTCAGAAAGGAAGTCTTTATGTGTCGAGGGTTCAGGTGAGTTGTTAAATAGAATTCATGTCAGCAAGTGCAATGACCAACATCAGCTCATTATGAAGGCTGAAAGAATGAAAAATCATGCCGCTTGTATCACATATGCTCTACAACCCTTATCAATTGTACTTCACATGCCTCGAAGTGTACTCATCACGCAGATGTGCTATGGTAAATCTCCAGTTCGCTTCAAAACATCTAGTTGCCATGAATTCAGTGTTCCCAGGAATGATTCAACCTCTCGCCCACTCTATTATAAATTCTAGCTTTTCTACATGCATTTTGTTCACCAGCCAAGTTCATGAACTGTTTGTAGTCCTTCTCACAAGCCCAGGCTGATCAATATTGTTGCATCGGGCCTGTGACAAATCCACAATGCACATGAAAAATACGCATTACACCATGGAAACCTCCCAAAATATAAGGAAGGGCTCGCGAAGTGGCAGAAGCACTGGGCCCGAGCCCCAAAAATTGACGTTGATCAGCGAAGATCCGAAGGTCAGAGCGTCCTTTGAAAATTTCGGGTGCATGGCCTTTTGTAGGAAAATCCAAGGATTTAATATCAGACTAGCTGAGCAGTTCACACTTAGTTTTGACGGTTTCCACATGGTGATTGCAGGTGTCACTGTCCAGGTAATAGAAGAAACTTTGTCAACCGCAATAGAGATCCCTCTGCACAGTGAAAGGTGGTTCAAAGGTATGTCCTTGGATGCGTGGTTCTATGAAGACTTCTTCAAGCGAGACTGTTTAGGTGGGAAGGTAGAGACAGGCGTTCCGAGTATATATTTGCAAGACCCTTTTCAGAAACTCCTTGGAGTAATTAGGAAATATTTCACTTGTGAGGGGAGGTTTGACAGAGTACATTTGCACCACGTTAGATTTTTGATGCAATTCATGAGAAGGATACCATTAAATATACCCTTTTTCTTACACCAGAGCCTCCTAGATATGGCGGACAACGTCTGGACTAAAGTTGATCAACCAAAAAGAAAACTATATCATGTCTCATTGATTAAATTGTAGGTAGTTGAGGAGTTAGAATGGTTGGGAAGCAACTGGGATTCATTTTTTATTGCAGGGGGCATTCCCAAGGATCCAAAGGGATATTTCCCTCTGCCCGCAGAAAGGATAATATCATACCATGCGAGGGCTGGAGCAGAAAAGCCTGCGCAGGAAGGAAGGACATTGGAAGCCCTATCCCCCCAATAAAAAATGCCTCGGAGAAGGGGTAGGCCAAGGAAGAACCTAGAGAACTACATGTAAAGATGGCTACCGAAGAATTGCTCATGTGCGCCATTCAGCTAGAACCTATCGAAGGTACAAGTCGAGAAAGTTGGAGCAGGACGAGGAGAATAGATGTCGAAGGCACAAATGCTCATGAGTTGTCTCAGTAGTTGAAACAAGTGCAGCTCACTATCGCTGATCTTTACGAGGAAAACAGGGACCTAAGACAACAGTTAGAAGCAAATACCCTTGAAGTGTCAGCATCACAAGGCCACGAGGTAAATGTGACGTGGCTAAGAGACAACTCAGGGAAGTGCATGATACAATAATACAACTACACGGGAAACATAGGATGTTAAAGAAAGGAATGTGAAACACTTCAAAGAATGTGAATTGGTCAGGGAGAAAGTCCACGTGACTCTTGCCAATGTGCAGAAGAATCACGATTACATGAGTTCATTCTTGTATTCTAAAACATGGTGCGGATTCTAACAATTTTGGAAAGGGCATCACTGTTAGCCTATGGCTTACCTTTACCAATCACTAAGTCTAAATTGTCACCTATATTTGTATTATTCATTTAGGATATTAGTAATATATCCTAAAGTGATGAATAATGAGTTAGTTAAGATTGCTTAGCCTAGTCATCATGCATGATTTTAGGATCTAGAGAAAATCTCTCTATGAGGTGGAATCACCCATTGTACTATAAATATGTAACATTGGAGTGAATACATTAAGTGTTGGCTAGTGATTTTTTTTCTCCATGTTGTTATTCTTGTCTATATTTTATCAATTGGTATCAGAGCCATGGTAAAGAAATGTTGATAGTATCAGAGCTCCTATGTTCTTAAGGGCCTGATAGTCTTGAGATCCATGGATGGTGATGCGTGTTTTGGTGAAGACGATATTTAAAGTGAAGAATCCATTGGAAAACTCTGTCGTCACATCGATCAATGATTTTGATTGGTATGAAAATGGTTTCATTTTACGAAGGAAATATTTTTTGGGGGGATCCATCACTGGTCTTAAGTTATAGATCTGTAGATTCATATTTTTTTGAAAATTAAGTTCCTTGATCTACAAGTTTATTTATCCTCTTGTTGGTTAAATTTATGAATATTTTTTGGGTCAAATCTCTACAAGTTTAGATCTTCCCTCTACTTCATATTCATATCCCTCCTCCATATTTCAATAATCTTTATGTTACTTTCAATGAGCCAAGATTCAATATCATCGATTTGAAGAAGATTTTATAGTATTTTCTATTGTTAAATTCTCATCAGAAACATGGGGTAATCATCCAGGCCTTTACAGAAATCAAGGTCATATCCACCAGAGTTTGAGTCATATTTCGAAGAAACAAACCTAAAAAAAACTATCATTAGTCCAGTGATTTTGACGTGAACGAATATCCATGGATTATGCCCAGTGTTTGACTGCGTTGATGTTTGGTTGATGATGTTTCCACCATCTGTTGAAAATGTATGTATACATAAAACATTCCATCCCTGATATTGAGGAACATTGCCAAAGATCTCGATTACAGATCTATAGTTTTGGAATCTCTTCTATGTGATCCTGACGTGGCATATCTGTGCACAAAAAGAGATCTAGAAAAATCAAACTACAATGATTTTATAGCATCAATCCATCCAACGATCCAACAATTTGTCCAACGAAATAAGGATGCATTAGTAAATGGCATGAATGTTTATGAATTTGGGAATGTGGATCTGATATAATTCTCTGCAGAGTGGAATGCACCAGTCTATATGAAATTGTGTGGTGGCTATCATAGTATTGTAGGCATAATTGCGTGCTCGGGAATTAGTTCAGTGGGAACGATGTAGTCAAAGGTCGATTGCAGAAACCCAATCTGGTCATCAAAAAACCCAATAACGATATCATTGTGTTGAAATTTCAATTAGATCATTAGAGGTGTCGCGTCTCTAACTATGGTAGATTTGCGTTTGGGTTGTATTGCTATCTTTGTATCTCCTATGTTTTGAGGTCGAGTTGAGACTAAAATCATGAGAAATCGATTTGGGTATGGTCTATGCTCTTATGGAGGTCAATGCCATATTCAATACACATGAATCTATGTGGATGGACGACGCTAGAACACAGAGGATTATGATTAATTTCCCCTTCAATATATGTAGTATAAAGGAGCCATGATTGCACTGATTTCTCGTTGATTCATCCACGATGGATGAAAGGACTGATTTTCCATACTTCTTGTTCAGGAATTAAAAGACAGTTGAATTTCACCGAGATCGATGAGTTATTGATTTCAATCTACTGGTGAATATTTAGGCCATCTTGTGCAATCATAAGCTCATGAAGGGGGTCGAAATTTCATGGTTCACAACATGAGACTTTTGGGATGTTTGTCGCGAACCCTTGTAGACATTATCAGTGATTTATTAGAACTTGATATTTCTCTTCTATAGATTATAACAGAATCTACCAAAATTTTAATTTGCACCAATCGACTATGCAATAGGAACATGTACGCAAGAAGCAATAACTCATCGAAACATTCTTGAGTAATTCAAGTCTTCACCGCATTTGAAACATCTTTCATTACTAGATGGGGAGACAAGAAGAATCCCTTGCAGTTGTTGACGTAGTACAATAATATGAAGAGGGTGTTGAAGGATATAGTGTAATAATTCTTAGCCCATTTCATGAGGGTTTATAACTTAATTCCCGTAGAATTCTAGCCACCCCATGGGGTTGCGCAGGTGTGATACACCGATTCCTTTGACAATGATTTTTCCTTGATGTTGAGAGAAATAAAATAAGAAAATATAGAAGCCATGATGAGTGACATAATCGAAGTAGAGGTAAATCTGATGGCATCGGGGAAGATCAAACAAATATTCAATAGAGGCGATAAGAAACCCCAAGGGGATGCATATCCATTGACATTTAGGTCCTCAGATGATAAATTTGACTTCATGATGAAGACGATTGAGAAACCGATGGAAATAATGTCCATGGGAAACAGACCTGCTTCCCAAGAACAACATGACCCCCAAACTAGAAATCAGAACCTCAGAAGGGGTCATGTCCCTTAAATCATACAGAGGGAGCAAAGGGACCAGGGTGACCAATAAACAAGGCCTCCATTCCAAAATAATTATGCAGACGAGGATTTTTATCAGATGTTCCAAGACCAAATGTATTGTTGCGATGACAAGGAAAAACATGTTTTTTTGAAGAAGGGATAACATGATCAAGACATGAGTGAAAATGACGATATTATGCTCGAAATGGACCACAAACTCTCTTGGGAAATGAAAGAATTCAGGAATGGTTATCACAATGCCATCATGCAATTTAAGAAACAATACAACCTTAGGAGCAAGAAGGTGCCTACTAATCCTCAACAAACAAATCCCATAAGGAAACCTCAGATGGATACCCCTTCCACATGTCTCCCGAAGCTAGACAACCCGACTAAGGATGCGGCTGAAAAGGAAAAGTCAAAGGATGATGCCTTGAAGAAAGTGCCAGAGACAAGCCAGGAAATGCATGGTAAAGAGGTATAAAAGGTCTCTCACCCCTATAACTTTATGAATGAAATGGCCAAGATTAAAATATCTATCTCATTCAATGAACTTATCAAAAAGGGTGAGTATCGAGAGCACATTATTAAAATGCTAAAAATGGGAGAAACCCCTAAAACTTTGAACGTCCAGGACGATCACCCTGCTATTTTATTTGGTTCATGCGTAGAGGAGACAAGTGATACTGAGGACGTTCCCTCATTATATGTTAGCATCAAGGTCCATGACATGACCTCGCATAACGCCATGTTGGATTCAGGCGTGTCACACAACCTCATGCCAAAGGTGATCATGGATGAGATGGGTTTGGACATCACCATGCCCTATAAGGACCTTTTTTCTTTCGATTAGAGGAAATTCAAATGTGTGGATATCATCAAAGACTTGGTCGTGTCGTTGGCCCAAATTTATTCAAAGAACGTGGTTATGGACATGTTGGCACAGGGGCAGACCTAGGGTTCAATGCTACAACAACACACCAACAAAACCCTAACTATCGGCCCTTTTGGCAACACCTACGAAGCAAATGTGGCATAGACCCCCGACCCTTGGGCCAAGATCTGCATAGGATCATTCTAAATCTTCCCCTGAGTCAAATTGACTGTTTGATTCCTCCTCAGGGAATCCCACACACACACAATAGTGTTTTCCATAGGTCCTTATAGGTATGCCTGCATGATCAAACACTAGGAATCAACCCAAATCTCCTGACCAACAATATGATCATGCCTTTTTTCGAATCGGGACTTCGGGTTTCGCGATTTCACGATTTCTATTGTCGAGTTTCTGGCTCTTCAACCCACTGAAACCCAAAATGTCGAAACACTAAAATCTTTGGTTGCATCCTCCTCCACATCTGTATTGCATTTCGCTAATTCAAAAATTCCAGAGCAAAGAACCCCGACCTCTTGTCTTTGAAAATACCAAAATGCCGAACCCCGATGCGTTCAACAAAGGTTGGCTTCCCAACAAGACTTTTCACTGATTTGGAGTTTTGGACTTCGTGATTTCGCAAATCTGGATGCAAGAATCTTGGCCCTTCAACCTCCAAAACTATGAAATGGTCAACGAGGATTGACTCCCCTATTGACGAAAACATGCCACCTGTCTTCCCCACTGTACTCTGTCTCCCACATGAATTCTTGCCGCCTATCCACTCAAGCTTTCCATCTTTCGGAACTTGAACAACCCTTCGACAGTCATTCCTCTATCACTTCAAAACCCCGAACTCTGAAATGGCGCCTTCGATGGGATCAACGGCTATAAGCCCTCATTCGATTCAACGACCCATGTTATTTCGGACTTCCGTACCAGGAGTTCGAAACTCTCGATCCCAAAACACTGCCTCCTCTGCCTCCCAACACCTGAAGTGTCGAAATCCTGAAATTATACACCAAAATCCTATCGTGACTCGTGACTTCGGGATTTTCGTTCCACTATGCCCTGACTCCTCGTCATCAGGAACCTTGAAATGCCAAACTCCGAAATTATGAAGTGCCAAAAATTCTACGCCTCATCTTCACACATGATAATCCATTTCACGATTCAGAAGTTCGAGTGACCAAGGGATTTGGCTTGCACTCCGGACTTACAAACCTCGATTTGCCGAAATGATCTTGACAGCTTGATAGTTACAAATCAATGATCGATGTTGAATCTTGAAACCAACGTAATGGGTTCATCTAACCCTTATCCACCCTGCAACCCCTCTGGATCCTACGGTCATCGTGACTTTGCGAGTTCTCCTCGGAGAATTTTGATCGCCTGATTTAATCCTCAATGACTTCACTGACCAAACTGATTTGGCATCCTTCCACTAAACTTAACTTCTGCATGATGATTTAGCTCCCCATATTCCTTTGAATACTTCAAAGGAGTTGATCCTCCTGAGCTTTCTATTGCAACCTCAAGTCTCGAAAGGACTCCTGCACACACTCTTTGTGGCAATCTTTCAAATACTTCTGTGTATTTGATTCTTCGATTCTTTGTACTCTCGGCAACAATAGTCTTTCACTCTTCAACCTTAGTTAATAAATTCTAAGGCTTCAACTGGCCTGCGCAAACCTTGCACAACTTTTGTGCTTCACCTGCACTTCTGTTGGAATGAGAACAATGGTATCCCTCCTGATATTTTTGAGATAGACTCAAAACCCTTGTCAACGCACACCTTGCGGACGTTTCACTGCACTCCTTGCATGAACTTCTCTCAGGAAGAGAAACAATTGAAACTCATTATCTTTCTCTCAGACTTCATACATTCAACATGAAATCATTCAGTCAACGCACAATAACAACAAAGGAATAACAGAGAGAACAAAAAAACTGTAAGCATACCATTTAGCATATGTAAACAACAAGCATCATAACACCATGAAATCAGAGTCAAAGATTCATATATTAACTCAAATACTCCCGCACATGGGTTCTTCTCTACAACTCTCTGCTATAGCTCTCTTCTTCTTCTTTTGCTAATGATACAACACTAACATGATACAAAGGATAGGGTGTCTATATCCATTTTCCCTCCTACTCTCTAAACTATCTAATCTACAATTCAAATCTACATACTATCATTAACTACGCATAAATTCCTCTACATACTACAGACGAGAGAAACGCTCAAGGTCTGTTCACAATATCTTGACATAAATGTAAGTACGCTCCCCTCCAACTATCACATTAATGTCTTCTTCATTAATTTTACAAAAATATTTCAAAATGTGTAAAATGTGTGTTGCGCTCCTCCAACTATCTTCTGCCTTCATGCTCGATTGGATGGCCTCTTACGATACTCCTGCATCATAGTCCCTGCTTGAAAATTTTCATGAACTCCTATTCATGAGCTCTTGCATGGTCTGTCCATGCTTATGATTTTCTTCTTCATCTTCCCAACTAGCCTCTTCAACTGGATTTCCTTTCCATTTGACCAAGTATTCAAAATACTCTTTGCTCCTAGTCCTTTTACAAACCCTTTTGTCAATTATGCTTTCCATTTGTGGCTTTTCATCTACAGGCATTTGTTTTTCCCATTGAATTTCTTTTTGTTCTTCTTTTTCTCCTGCCTCTTCAGTTCTGTAAGGGTACACATCCACAACATTGAATATTGGTAAGATTCTGATCCCATCGAGTAATTCAATCTCATATGCGTTTGTCCCAAATTTCTTTATGACTCTACATGGTCCGATCTTTTTCATCTTTAGTTTGTTATATGTTCCCCTTGGGAACCTTTCCTTTCTCAGATGTGCAAGAATCAGATCACCAACTTCAAATCGAAGTTCTCGCCTGTGTTGATCTACTCTGTGCTTGTATTCTTGACTTGAATTCTACAACCGCTCCTTAATTCGGATGTGAAGCTCCTGCATTGCTTTTGCAAAGTCCTATGCACTAGCACTCCTGAATTCATCTTGTTCCAAATCTTTCAATTTAGAAACTCCTCTTGGCTGCATTACATATACTATTTGGAATGGAATCTGCCCTATGCTTCTATTGAGTGAATCATTGTAAGCGAATTCTACCTGTGGAAGAATGTGATCCCACTGACTGTGGTGTTTAGTCACTAAGCTCCTCAACAAATATCCCAAGCTCCTATTCATGACTTCTATCTTCCCATCCATCTGAGGATGATATGTTGAGCTAAAAGACAAACTTGTCCCCAAATTTTTCCACAAAGTCCTCCAGAAATGTCCAACGAACTCGGTATCCCGATTAGAAACGATACTCTTTGGCAAGTCGTGAAGTCTGATGACTTCTTTGAAAAACAGGTTCGCAATATGAGTTGTGTCGCTGGTTTTCTGGCATGGTATGAAATGTGTCATTTTTGAAAATCTGTTGACTACCACAAAGATTGAATCATATCCTCTATGTTTCCTTGGCAGTCCCAATACAAAATCCATGCTCACTGCGTCCCACAGACTTTCTGGTATGGGTAATGGATGATATAACCTTGTGTTCTGCCTTTTCTCTTTTGTGTGTTGACAAATCCTGCATCTGTCCACAAATTTCTTAACATCTGTCCTCATCCCTGGCCAAAAATATGAGCCATTCAACTTTGAGAATGTCTTATCATGACCAAAGTGTCCGGCCAATCCTCCACCATGTTTTTCCTTCAGCAGATTCTCCCTCATGGAGCATTTTGGAATACATAGTTGATTGCCCCTGAATAATAATCCATCCTGGATCATGTATTGAGTCCATTGGCTTCTGTCCCTGAGAACTGGATTCTCAGATGCCTCATATGCCTCCTTAAAATCTGGGTCATCCCTATACATTTCTTTGAGGTTATCAAAACCGAAAGTCTTGACTCTGAACTCCTGCATAAGAAAACATTTCTTGCTCAAAGAATCAACAACTTTGTTAGCAGTTCCATAAATATGCTTAGTTACAAAAGTAAAATTCTACATGAATTCAACCCATTTATCATGCTTTTGGTTCAGCTTCTCCCGTTGATTCATGAATTGCAAAGCGTGATTATCACTGTACAAAACAAACTCTTTAGGAACCAAATAATGTCTCCATTTCTTCAGTGCTTATATGATTGCATAGAATTCTTTGTCATATGTTGAGTACTTAATTTTCTCTTCATTCAGTTTCTCACTGAAATATGTGATCGGCCTGTCGTCTTGGCTCAAGACCGCTCCAATTGCAAATCTACTCGCGTCACACTTGACCTAGAATGTCTTGCTAAAATCTGGCAAAACCAGAATTGGTTGTTCAATGATCTTCTTCTTCAACAGATTGAAACTCTTCTCTTCTTCCTCGGTCCAGTGAAAAGACTTGTGTCTTTTCTTCACCATATCCATCATTGGTGCGCCGATTCCACTAAAGTTTCGGATGAATTTCTTGTAGGAACTTGCTAAACCATGGAAGCTTCGAACTTCAAACACACTTTTCGGCGATGGCCAATTCTTAATTACATTTAATTTTTCGGTATCCATCTTCAACTCATTTGCAGAGATAAAAAAACCCAAATAAATGAGTTTTTTCCTCATAAATGATGATTTATTCATATTAATCAGCAATTTCTCTTGCTGTAACCTCCTCATCACTGCAGCTAAATGCTTTAAGTGCTCTGCTTATGTCTTGCTGAAAATTAATATATCATCAAGATATACGATGACAAATTTCCTTATGAGATCCTTCAGGACTTCATTCATCAACCTCATGAAAGTATTGGGTGCATTCATTAAGTCAAATGGCATGACAAGCCATTCATACACCCCCTCATCCGTCTTGAATGTTATCTTCCATTCATCACCTTCTCTCATTTGAATTTGATGATATCCACTTTTCAAATCAATCTTTGAAAAAAACTTTGCTCCACTCAAGAAATCCATCAAGTCATCCATCCTTGGTAATGGAAATATGTATCTGATGGTAATCTTATTGATTTCTCTTGATTCTATACACATCCTCCCGTCTCCATCTTTCTTTGGGCTGAGCACTGTCAAAACAACACATGGATTCAAGCTCTCTCGAATCAATCCTTTGTCCATTAAGTCCTAGACCTGTCTCTTGGCTTCCTCATTTTCCTGCGGCGTCAACCTGTATGTGGCTTTGTTTGGTAAACTGGATCCAGGTATAAGATTGATGTGATTGCTTATACTTCTGATTGGTGGCAACGAGAAAGGTAGTTCATCCACTACTATATCAACAAACTCTTCCAGTAACTTCTGGATTTCTTCTGGTAAAGCATCTATCCGTGTACTGGTCAAAACAATTTTGGGCTTCTTGAATACAATAAATTGCATGTCTTCCTTCTTCTTAACCTCATTAAGAAGTTCCTTCCCACTCATGAGAAGTACGATGTTTCTCATCTATGTTTTCACTTCTTTATCCTTAATTGGCAGCAACATGTGAGTCCTACCATTTTTTTCCAAGGTGTATGTGTTCTTTCTCCCATCATGAACCATGTTTCTGTCATATTGCCATGGTCTACCCAACAATAGATGAAAAAAATCCATGGGAATGACATCACATAATATTTCATCCTTATATCCTCCTATTTTAAATTCAACTAAACATTGCTTAGTGACATTTACCTGGTGTCCTTTTTGTAGCCACGAAACTCTGTATGGGCTTGGATGTACAACAGTCTCCAGCTCCATCTTTTCTACCATCTCTGTAGATACGAGGTTATCTATGCTACCGCTATCCACTATGACCTTACATACCCTGTCTTTAGTTTTGTAAGAAGTCTGAAACAGACTGTTTCTTTGGGTTGGGTTCTCTGCCTCCTTCTCTGGCTTCAAGATAACTTTTCTCATCATCAAGGATCTTCCATCCTCAATGTCTTCTACCTCAACATTCTATCCTTGAGCTTCGGCAATGTGAGTTTCACCACCATATTTTTTCTTATTTGGACACTCATAGGATTTATGTCTGATCTTTCCATAGACAAAGCATTTTAATTCACTGCCTCTACCTCTTCCTCTTCCTCTAGCTTGAGGAAAAGTATTTCTATCAGCATACTTTCCTCTCTATGAGCTTCCTCCTCTCTTATGCTGATTTTGAGGTTTCTTCCCCTCTTCTTTAGATTTCTGAGTTCTGTCTTGGGATTTTTTTTTACCTATGGCTTGATTTCTACCTCGGCCTCTTTGACCTTGCTTCCGGCTCAACTTCTCTTCAACTTTCAGAGCCATCTGATAAGAATCTTCTACAGTCCAAAGGGTCATCATGCTCATCTCATCTTGAATGTCATATCACAGACCATTCATGTATCTGGCAACCTTTTCATCATCGCTTTCCCGATGACCTTCTCTGATGTTTATCTTGTAGAACTCTTCAGTGTATTCTTTCACTGACATCATCTTCTGTCTCAAATTCTGCATCCTCTGAAATAGAGTGATTTGATAATCCCTAGGTATAAATTTAGCTTTCATCTTCGCAACCATTCTATCCCAGCTTTTAATTTTCTACTTGCCTTTGCAGCGTCTCTCAACCTGCAGTTCATCCCACCATAGTGTTGCATGCCCTTTAAGTCTAGTAATGACATGTTTGACCTTCTTGTCTTCCTCGACATCCTCATAGTTGAAGTATTTATCCAGAGCTCTAATGGAGTCTAGAATCTCTTCAACATCGAGGTTTCCCTCATACACTGGAATGTCCATTTTTTCTCTGGCACCTATCCTTGCAACAACCCTGAATAGGCGTTCATATGCAACATCTTTGACTGCAACTTCTTCTCCTTCGTGTCCAACTTCATTTTCACTTTCATCTTTGCTAATATCCCCAGTGTTAACTGTGTGCTTTTGTGCTGTCTCCATAGCATCAAGTATGGCACATAACTCATGCATTTCTCTTTCCCTTGCTAGATTAGGCATTGGCATTGGCCTGTTTCATATTCTCGGTGGCATGGCTGTAAAATGTTCCTCTTTTCTCTACTACAGAAAGAAAAGAACTTGTTCTGTAGATTTGATACCACAATTGGTGCGTATCAGACTACTCCTTTTCCTCTAGCTCCTTCTTCCTGAAATATACAGACATAATCAGGCTTTGATACCAAACTTGGCATAGACCCACGACCCTCAAGCCAAGATCCACGCAAGATCATTCTAAATCTTCCCCTGAGTCAAATTGACCCTTCGATTCCTCCTCAGGGAAACCCACACACACACAACAGTGTTTTCCACAGGTCCTTATAGGTATGCCCGCATGATCAAACACTAGGCATCAACCCAAATCTCCTGACCAACAATATGATCGTGCCTTTTTCCGAATCGGGACTTCAGGTTTCACGATTTCACGATTTTTTTTGTTGAGTTTCCAGATCTTCAACCCACCAAAACCCGAAATGTCGAAAAGCCGAAATATTTGGCTACGTACTCCTCCACAGTTGTATCGTGTTTCACGACTTCAGGAATTCCAAAACAAAGAACCCCAACCTCTTGTCTTCAAAAATACCAAAATGTCGAACCCAGATGCAAGACTCCCAACTCTTCAACCTCCAAAACTCTGAAATGGTCAATGAGGATTGGCTCCCCTATTGACGAAAACATGCCACATGTCTTTCCCACTGTATTATGTCTCCCATATGAATTCTTTCCACCTGTCCACTCAATCTTTCTGTCTTTCAGAACTTGAACAACCCTTCAACATTCATTCCTCTATCACTTCAAAACCCTGAACTCTGAAATGACACCTTCCATGGGATCAACGGCTATAATCCCTCATTCAATTCGATGACCCACATTATTTCAGACTTCTGGGTATTAGGAGTTCAAAACTCTAGATCCCAAAAGGCTACCTCCTCTTCTTCCCGACACCTAAAGTGCCGAAATCCCAAAATTCCACACCAAAATCCTGTCGTGACTTGTGACTTCAAGATTTTCTCTCCACTATGCCCTGACTCCTCATCATCAGGAACCCTGAAATGCTGAACTCTGAAATTACGAAGTGCCGAAAATTCTATGCCTCACCTTTACACACGATAATCCATTTCACAATTCAGAAGTTCAAGTAACCAAGGGATTTGGCTTGCACTTCGGACTTACAAACCCCGATTTGTCGAAATGATCTTGACGGATCGTCAGTTACAAATCAACGATCGATGTTGAATCTTGAAACCAACGTAATGGGTTTGTCCAACCCTTATCCACCCTGCAACTCGTCTGGGTCATACAGTCCTCGCAACTTCGTGAGTTCTCCTTAGATAATTATGACTGCCTGATTTACTCCTCAATGACTTCACTGACCAAACTGATTTGGTGTCCTTCCACTGAACTTAACTTCTGTGCGATGATTCAACTCCCCATCTTCCTTTGAATACTTAAAAGTTGTTGATCCTCCTGAGCTTTCTATTGCAACCTCAAGTCTCGAAAGGACTCCTGCACACACTCTTTGCGGCAATCTTTCAAATACTTATTTGTATTTGATTCTTCGACTCTATGCACTCTCGGCAACAACAATCTTTCACTCTTCAACCTTAGTTAATAAATTCTAAGGTTTCAGCTAGCCTGTGCACACCTTGCAGGGATTTTGTGCTTCACCCACACTTCTGCTAGAATGAGAACAATGGTATCCCTCCTGAGCTTTCTGAGATAGACTCAGAACCCTTGTCAATGCACACCTTGTGAACGTTTCACTGCACTCCTTGCAGGAACTTCTCTCAGGAAGAGAAACAATTGAAACTCATTCTCTTTCTCTCAGACTTCATACATTCAACATGAAATCATTCATTCAACATAGAATAACACAAAGGCATAATAGAGAGAATAAAACAACTGTAAGCATACCATTCAGCATATATAAACAACAAACATCATAACACCATGAAATCTGAGTCAAAGCTTCATATATTAACTCAACTAGTCATGTACATGGGATCTTCTCTACAAGTCTCTGCTACATCTCTCTTCTTCTTCTTTTGCTAATGATACAACACTAACATGATACAAAGGCGAGGGTGTCTATATCCATTTTCCCTCCTACTCTCTAGACTATCTAATCTATAATTCAAATATACCTACTTTCATTAACTACACATAAATGTCTCTACATACTACAGATGAGAGCAATGCTCAAGGTCTGTTCACAATATCTTGACATAAACGTAAGTACGCTCCCCTATAGATATCACATTAATGTCCACTTCATTAATTTTACAAAAATATTTCAAAATGTGTAAAATGTGTGTTGCGCTCCTCTAGCTATCTTTCGCCTTCATGCTCGCTTGGCTGGTTGCTTATGATGCTCCTGCATCAAAATGAAGTCTCACCCGAGGTAGAGGAAGGGGTGGTTGTAGGACTCTAGTGTATGAAACCTTAGCTGGGACACATATATGTGATTGTAATTGTTAACAGAGAACTTAGCACCAATAGTTCATTAATATTTAACCACTGTCTACTTCACAGATAAAACAAAGTATCATAGTATTCATTCATATCTAAAGTATCTAAGAAATCAACATAAGGAGATAGATTAGATTTAATATATTCAAACGCTAAGCACATTCACATAATTCAGATCTAACATCCATATACATCATTAGCACAAAGTATAAACAGATCTATCTATCTATATCAAATCACTTAGCAAGAAAGACATAAACACATCAACACATTGCACAGAGCATAACACAACTTGTACGTGGTTCACCCCCACCCTGGGGATATGTCCACCAACTCTTCATCTTCTTTATTAGCTTCTTCAATCGGTTACGTGCACAGAGCCACAAAAACCCTACTTCGCATAGGACAGGAGATCTACGCACCTCTCTAGATCCTCCTTCTTTGCATTACAGCAAAAAGCCTTCCACCATCTGCTACAACCACTTGCACTTAGCTCTGCAAGCCTCTCATAGTATGCACAAAGCATCTATAATCCACACTTTCACTTATCACACTAACAACTTATCTCCCTCATTACATCTCCTAGACATCTATTTATACATTACAAAATAGGTCTAAACATGGGTAAACCCATGGGCTGACATCCCATACCCATTAGATAATCCCAAATCCCAAAAAGGACCCAAAAAGGGGGCAATATCCCGCGATCTCTTCTTCTTCTTGCACTCCACCTTTGAATGACTTTCGAAGTCCCAAAATAGGTCAACTTGATGAAGGATCTCCCAAAACTTGGTCAAGGGCCAACAGGCCCCCAACACTCACTTGTGACTTGTCCCGAGTCACTCTGATATGGGTAGTTCTGCATCAAAATCCTTGAGCTTGGCTCGAGATGCTTCGACTTGTTGTTGTGATATGGCCTCCATTTCAATGAACTCTTGGATGACTATGTCATTGATAGATCCCTCCAAGCACTGTTCAACTGTAGTGACAACTCGATCCAATTCTTCTCCTCGACCTTCGACCTCTGTGAACAATTGGTAGGCCTTATATTGTATAGGTTGGAGTCTCTGATTTAATTTCATAACTCTACTTTGGATAGTATGGATCTGTTGTTGGGTAGTGCACTACTCTTGAGATCGCTTCATTCTTTCCACAGCTAACAGGGGCTTTAGTTGTGCCTGTATTGTTTTGGCTTGATACTTCACCTCTTGGAGCTACGACTTTAGTGCCTTCAGTTCTGGATTCTCAGTGATTTTCTTGTAGTTTTGGGCACTGCGATCAGTGAGTTTCTTACATTCCATAGAAAGGGATTTTATTCTCTAAACTATGCTTTGAGCAGTTGCTTCTGTTTGATCCCATACGTCCTCTGGAGTCTCAGGCACTGTGCGGAGCTCTAACTCTAGTATGGATTGTTTTAGCTGTTGGATAGCTTTTGCGAGCTACTCTACTTGCTGCCTGAATCGATCCTCTACCTTTATTTCTATGACTGTCACAGATTAAAGTTCTCTTCTAACCAATTCTTTCACTTCGAGTTGCTCCACGAGAAAAAAATTTGTTCCTTGCTGCATCTGTTCTTTTTCTTCATCGAACTTCACTTGGAGAGAAATATTTTCCTATTCTGAAGCTCGACGTTGTTTTACAAGTACTCCCTGTACTTTCGTCAAATCCTAGGTAGCTTGTTTTGTTTCCTCTTATGCTCGTTGAAGGTGAGCTTCGACTATCTCAGCTAGTTGATGAAGTTGGGCTGGTTCATCTCCCAACTCTGGTTCTCCCAATGGAAGGGGCACAATGGAGACTGTGTGAATGGAATGAAGGGCCTACGGTACCCCTCAGAGTTTGAATTCAATTCTCTCATACATTTCTTCCTTCTTGGCTTCTTATTTCTCTACTATTTGCAGTGAAGTGTCGTTCAGGGATGCTATAATGAAGTCAACATCATCAGTGGTGAGGACAGTCTGCATCTTGGTCATGCTGGTCATATCAGGTGAATACCACAAGGTAGAGAACTTTGTGGCAAGCGGTTTGAATGACTCTATGTTTGGGAAGGTCACACCTTCCGACATCTCCCAGGAAACAAATGCAATGAGGATCAGGAGCCATCTAGAATGAAATTCATAACCCTGATCCTGTGCTTCTCGGCAGTCTAGCTCCAACTGGTTAACTAGGTAATTCACCTAGTTCATCTGTAGGCCTTCCACACACTTCCCTATGAGGTCAACGAAAAATTTGATGACCTGCATAGGTTGGTTCTTTCATACTAACTTTCCAGCTATCAATTGGCATTCTCGGCGCACTACGCCACTTTGGATGGAAGCTACCTTGTAGCCTCTTGTTCCCTTCTCAACGTCGACATATGTACCCTTGATCTTCTGTGCTAGCGCGCGGTCTACAACTTTTCTTGGATAAAACTCCTGTGGGTCGGGTCCTTGCATACTCAGGCCTGGGATCCTGTTGATCAATGTTTGTTCAACTATAATGCGGTTGTCTAGCCATAAGTAACCACCCTGGTAATAGGATATTAACAGCTTGACACAGACGTTGAATTCCTGGAGTCTTCTGAAGTGTGGGATCTTCATGACATTCAGCAGGGTGGATTGCATGAGGTCCATAGTCCACCACTGAGGGATTATCTTCAACTTGTTCTCTTTTGTTCTAGTTAGGTACTTGTATGGGGCGAGAATACCATATACCTTGCGATCTCTGAGGTTGAAGTCACTAAACTTCAGTGTTTCAATCTTGTCCTGGTTTGTTCGAACTAAACATATCCCCTTCGGGAGGTACACACTAACTATGGTGTATTCAAAATATCTTGGTACATTATCATGATTCATCACGCCGATAAGACGTGGTATGTAATCGGGCAATATGGTCAGAATCAGCTTCGCATTGGCTAGGTCATCTTTATACTTGGTTCTCTTTTCTGCTAATGGACGGGATGGTCTGACTCCATGAGAAATCGATGGAGAGGCTTTCACCATCCTTGTCAATGAATCTTGTACACCTATAAACATTGACATGACTCTTTCATTCATGATGTCGATCATAACTTCTTCGACAACTTTCTCTGCAGCGCTGAAATCGTCAGACATACATGCTTGGGTTTGGAAATCTCGGGTTCAAAGGGTAACTTAGACACTGTAATGGGATACAAGTCAATAGTGCAATGATCACTATGTAAAATCAATGATTCTACGAGCTCATATTCACAGTTAACAAAATTGTTCTCAGTGCATGGCGCGAGGGGATAAATAGATAACTTAGCAATGGATCTCTTGCAATGCACGAGGAGCCTTCATTAACTCAGTTATGTCCATTGTGGTGCGGTCTCAATGGTCTGGTGGTGATTTTTCTGACCATAAATTCCTTTATTCCTGTTCGGGGCATCGTTCTAATGGTTATACTGTTCCCAACGACTATATTTCTTCACCACGACGAAGTGCCATGTGACGTTGCTCTGATATCCTGATGAAGTTCCAATTTTGCAAATTTTCCTTCTAAAAAGTTCCCTCTGGAACCTTTTGTAAATTTTCGATCTTAGCTCTCTTCTTACTTATCTTTCTAGCCTTTTTCCCAGTGAGTTTCATCTCAGTATTCCTTTTTTCATTCTGATTCTTATCTTATTTTGACATAGTTACTTTGCACTGTTGAGATTCTTTCCTGAGATTCAAGGATAATACTTCTTCTCTATCTGGGGTAGGTACTTCATTCTTCTGTGGGTATTCTAGTGTTCTTCTCACTTCGACATCCAAGTCGTTGGTGTTAAATAGCTTTGATCTGTTCTTCTGTTCTTCAATCAAGTGTGTAATCTTTCTAGTCATAAAATATTTTAACTCTTACTTCTTCTACTCTAGAACTTCTTTTTATATGAAGATCTCTGATAAGATGATATGTCAGTGGTCATTCAAGGTTTCTTTCATCTGTAGCAATATTTTCTCTGATTCTTTCTGGGGTTCTTACATAATCTTAGTTTCTGGATCTGCTTTCGAGTTTTCTTGTCTCATGTTCATTCCTTCAATCTTAGCAATCATTCTAGGTCAATCCAATACTTCATGATCCATAGCTTTGCAACAAATATAGCTAGATCTTCTACCAGGACATTCCTTAGCAAGATGTCTCAGACTTCTTCAATTGTAACAAAGGGTTAATCCTCTCTTTCTTTTAAATGATCCCTAGCCTTTCTTGTACTGCGCACTAGGATCATGGTAGCTAACCTACAAAAAATTCTTTCTAGGATCCTGCATCCATTTGTTAGTCCAAATATTCTCTCTATGCATAGGTATAACATATATTTCATTATTCTTGTCAGATCTATTCATATCAAATCTTCTTTCATCTATCAGTGCCTTACATTTCAAGCTAGGACAAATCTTATCAAACATACCTAGATCCATACTTTAGAAACAAAAATTTCCACTTACCTTAATTCTACAGAGCACAAAGCTTCCATATCTAAAACGTTTCACTATTCTTACCTTTATCAGAGCACAAAGCATTCAGATCTTACCTCTTTTCTTCAGATCATACTTATTTTCTTTAGCACAACGCTTCACAATCTAAGTAGAGTACTTCACACTAGAGAGACAGATCTATGCACGGAGATTTCACAACTTCAGGTCGGATCTTTGCACAAATATTCTTCTTTCTCAGTTCCCAGCAATCACAGTTTCAAGTCTCGACAACGGAACCATTTGTTGGCATAGGGGAAGACCCAAGCTTCAACTCTACAACAATGCACCAACAAAACCCTAACTACCGACCCTTTCGGCAACACCTGCGAAGCAGATGAAGTCTCACCTGAGGTAGAGGCAGGGGTGGTTGTAGGACTCCATTGTCTACAACCTTAGCTGGGACACAGATATGTGATTGTAATGCTTAACATAGCACTTCGCATCGACAGTTCATCAATATTTAACATTCTACTTCACAGATAAAATAGAGCATCGCAATATTCATTCAGATCTAAAGTATCTAAGCAATCAACATAAAGAGATAAATTAGATATAGCAAATTCAAACACTAAGCACATGCATATAAGTTAGATCTAACATCCATATACATCGTTAGCATAAAGCATAAACAAATTTATCTATCTATATCAAAGAAATTAGCAAGTAAAGACATAAACACATGAGCACATCGCACAGAGCATAACACAACATGTGCATGGTTCACCCGCACCCTGGGGCTACGTCTATCAACTCTTTGTATTATTTATTAGCTTCTTCAATTAGTTACATGCACAGAGCCACAAAAACCCTACTTTGCAAAGGACAGGATATCTTCACACCTCGCTAGATCCTCCTTCCTTGTGTTACATCACAAATCCTTCCACCATCTGCTATAACCACTTGCACTTAGATCTACAAGCCTCTCACAGTATGCACAAAGAATCTATAATCCACACTTTCACTTAGCACACTAACAACTTGTCTCCCTCATTACATCACCTAGACATCTATTTATACATTACAAAATAGGCCTAAACATGGGTAAACCCATGGGCCGACATCCCATACCCATTACGTAATCCCAAATCCAAAAAAGGACCCAAAAAGGGGTCGAGATCTCATGATCTCTACTTCGTCTTGCGCTCCACCTTCGACCGGTTGTCGAAGTCCCAAAATAGGACAACTTGACTAAGGATCTCCCAAAACTTGGTCAAGAGCCAACAAGACGTGGTCGTGGCCGATATACCCCCTAAGTTTGGAATGTTGTTATCTAGATCGTGGGTTGTGAATGGACATGTCATACACTACCATTCCTATCTTTGGCCAGGAGAGACCGCTATACATAGAAGTACTACTGAAGTACATGATAAGAAGTAAGATGCAACCAAATGACTATCCTATCTACTCTGTTGACACTGAGGTTAGCTCCTCCATATTCTACAATGACCTGATCTTTGAAGAGGAAGAGCCGAAAACCATCATGATCGTCGATGATAAAGCCACGCGAAGAGCAACAGAGTGTGCCGACCTAAGGAACCGTGTGGAGAACTAGATATGGAACATGAGTTTCAATAGCGATGTCGGCAAATAAGTGGCAGGGGCCGATGTATGGATAAGTCCTCCCAAGGTGGGCACAAAAATCTACTCATACAAGCTCACTTTCGACTACACAAATAACATGGATGTGTATGAGGCACTGATTTTGGGCATGAAGGTTTTGAAAGAATTGGGTGCAAAGAGGATAACATTGCATGGGGACTCTGAGCTAGTTATAAACCAAGTGAAAGGCATATATCAATCCAAACACCCTAGGCTAAGAGTGTACAGGAACCTAGCGCTGGACATCCTTGAAGAATTCTCGGAGTATAAACTATCGACGATCCTGAAGGGGCAGAATCAGATCACTGATGCATTGGCCACCTCAGCCTCAGTCTTTAAAATTCCCATTTTTCCCAACAGAAAATACGAGATAGAATTCAAACACAAGCTGACAGTGCCTGATAATATCAAATATTGGTAGGTGTTTGAGGACAACAAACAAGTGGACAGATTTCTCCTAATGAGCAACTAGTTCACTAACATAAATATTGATGACGAGTGATGTTGTGATAAAGATGAGAGCATAGATGCACGCAGTAATGACAAACCTTTCCAGAACTAGATAGCGGGAAGGGACATAGTACAACTAAAAAATAATATCATCCCAAAGGGGCTAGTTCCATTGGAAAATCTTTTTGATGAAAACGATGTGGCTAGAAATCCCAAGATCACTACAAATGATGAGGATGTAGAATATTGCAACATCAGGACTCTGGAGAACCCAAAAATAATCAAATTGTCGAAAACACTCACTTCAGAGGTCAAACAAGACTACATCAAGCTCATGAAGCATTTCCTCGATGTTTTCGCTTGGAGTTATGATGACTTGAAGGTTTATGAC
Source organism: Picea engelmannii (assembly GCA_009831015.1). Taxonomy (NCBI): domain Eukaryota; kingdom Viridiplantae; phylum Streptophyta; class Pinopsida; order Pinales; family Pinaceae; genus Picea; species Picea engelmannii. The sequence continues at coordinate 390,509 of ML779319.1, forward strand.
ACTAAAGTGATTTAGCATGTCATTCCTCTCAAAGAAGACCAGAGGCCTTTCAAACAAAAGATGAGACAGATAAATCCCCTAGTGCTGTTGCTAATCAAAATGGAGGTAAAGAAACTGTTCGAAGATAAAATTATCGTTTGTTTGAGGTTTTCAAAATGGGTTTCCAACTTGGTGCCTGTAAGAAGAAAGAGCGACAAAATAAGATTGTGTGTGGATTTTCAAAACTTGAATAAAGTGTCCCTCAAGGACCACTACCTACTCCCTAAAATGGACTATATTCTTTAAAATCTAGTGGGGTCCCAGGAGATGTCCATGCTGGACAATTTTTCGAGTTATAATCAGATCATGGTACACCAGGATGATAGGGAAAAGACGGCTTTTACGACACCATGGGGAATGCTCATGTATTCTAAGATGCCTTTCAGCCTAATGAATGTCGTAGCTACGTTACAAAGGGAAATGGAAATATCATTTTCTGATGAAAAGGACAATTTTATCATGAACTATTTGGATGACATCACAATGTACTCTAAATCTGACGAACAACACCTCAGGGATCTGAAGAAGGTCTTCCATAAATGCAAGAAATTCAACATATCATTGAATCCAAAAAAGTCACATTTTGGGATGCAATAAGGGAAGATGTTAGGGAACATAATCTCAAAAGAGGGTATAAAGATAGACCCCAATAGGGCTGAAAGAATCCTGAAAATCAGTACTCCGCACAGCAAAAAGGAGGTGCAATCTTTCCTGGGAAAGGTAGATTTCTTGAGGAGATTCATCCCAAATCTGGCAGAAATTATAAAACATATCACCTGTATTCTTAGAAAGGGGAACGAGATCAAATGGAACCTCGAAGCCAAGAAATCATTTGAATATATCAAGATAGCACTAACTAAGGCCCCCATGTTATCCAGCCCAGACTTCACGAAGGATTTCATATTGTTCTCGTTCATGTCGGAGCATACGATTGCTAGCGTGTTGTTAGAGAAAGACAATCAAAAAATTGAGAAGCCTATAGAATATTTCAACCACACACTGAGGGATTCCCCACTAAAGTATGACATTATGGAAAAACAAGCATACGCCTTAGTAAAATCCATAAAGGATTTCAGAACATACATACTACACTCCCACATTATCGCTTACATGGCCAACAACTCAGTTAAGGATATCCTGAATCAGTCGGAGCCTGAGGGAAGAAGAGGTAAGTGGATAGCGGCCATGCTAGAATACGACCTCAAAATCAAGCGCACGAAGATGATTAAGGGTCAGAGCCTTGCAAAGATGATGGTGCAGTCGAACTGCAATGTTTTCGGAATCAACTTCATCATCGATCTGTCAGAGAATCCTCGAGAAGAAACAATTGCGCATGTGTCTCAAAGGTTCGTTGATTCACCGTGGTACACAAACATCATCCATGTGTTGAGGAATCTGCAAGCCCCTATGATTTTAATTAAGACCAAGGCTAGAATCTTAAATCTCAAAGTTGTTAAGTTCTACGTCTTGGATAACTCACTGTATTGGAAAGATCCTGGAGGGATATTGTTGAGTTGTTTGCTGGAAAACAACGCAAAACAAGCTATCAAGGAATTCCACAAAGGTGATTGCGGAGGACATCACTACTGGAAAACTGTGACACATAAAATCCTAAGAGAAGGTTACTATTGGCCTAACATATTCACAGACGTATACAAATAATTTTTCAGTTGCCACGAGTGTCTTATTTTCGATGGAAGGAGAAAGTTGCAGCCCCTACCGCTGAAACCGATATCGTTCGATGCCCCTTTCATGCAATGGGGCTTGGAATTTAAAGGGGAGATCCATTTTCCATCCTTGGTGCAACACAGATGGATACTTACAGCCACAAATTGCATCACGAAATGGATAGAAGTGATTCCAATGAAGCAGGCTACTAACACAATCATCATTCAATTTCTGGAGACAAACATCATGTCAAGATTCAGATGCCCTATCAAGATCATAACAGATAATGTGGTCGCATTCAGGTCCAAGAATATGGAGAATTTTTGTCTGGATCACAATATAAACCTGGGACATTCTACAGTGTATTACCCACAGGGAAATGGGTTAGCATAATTGTCAAATAAAAGTTTGACCAGGATCATCAAAAGACTCCTACAAGACAACAAGAAGGCCTGGCATAAAAATATTATTTATGTGCTATGGGTGAACAGGGTCACTACCAAGAAGTCCATATCAACCTCTCCATTCCATATCATTTATGGCACAGATGCAGTTTTCCCCACCTCACTGTGGTTGCACATAAGGAAGTTGTTGCAGGAACAGGAAGTTGAGCTAGATGACACATAGAGGAGGACAAATAAGTTGATTCACACACAACAGATGAGGGAGAAGGTGTACAATCGATCACAACTCCACCAGGAAAGGATGAATAAAACCTTCCATATGCATTCTAAGAAGGAGGAATTTCAAATGGAGGACCTGGTGTTTAAATGGGACGTGAGGAACGAAGATAAAGGAAAGCACAAAAATTTCGATCATCTCTGGACGGGTTCATTCAGAATCAGTGCATATCACGGGAACAATGCTTATTTTCTAGAATAGATTAATGGAGAATGTGTTGCTTGGGGTCTTGTAGATGATAGGTTCCTCAAACACTATATGGTGCAATAAATTTCGTTTAAGTCACATGTTATTGTAAATAGTCATTTTATTTTGTTTTCAAGATAGGCGTTTTTTAGTCCATCTGTTAGCAGAAAATTAAAGCCCAAAGAGAAGGCCCTAAGTTTATGTTGAGTCTATTAGAAACTGTGTCAATAATTTTAGGTTGTGTTTTTTTTTTTAGTTTTTCAGTATCTGAAAGTTGAATAAGGCCTAATGATCAGGCACCTGGTCTATTTTTCTTTGCTACCTCACTGGGAGGATATCATCCTCATTGGAGCCAGCTGTTAGCATCACCATTTTCCTTTTTTGGTAAGATTCGATCTTAGTCGAGTCATGGAACGTGTGCAAAGCATGTGATTTTAGGTACTGAACAACAAAGGCATTGAAGTCAGCAAGTGGTCGATTGTCCCTTGGAGTCGGGAAGGGATTTCAGAGTCAAAATATGTGTAAATGGTACGAGTCCATTCCCAAGGGTTGGTTGTTGTCAGAAACTAAGTCTTTATGTGTCGAGGCTTGAGGTGAGTTGTTAAATAGAAGTCACATTAGCAAGTGAAATGAACATCCTTGACTCATTATGAAGGCTGGAAGAATGAAAAATCACAGTGCTCATATCACATATGCTCTGCAGCCCTTATCAGTTGTACTTCACACGCCCTGAAGTGTAATCATCGCGCATATGTGCTACAGTAAATCTCCAACTCAGTTCAAAACATACAGTCACCATGAATTCAGTGTTCTCTGGCATGATTCCACCTCCCGCCTGCTCTCTTCTAAATTCTGGCTTTACTACATGCATTATGTTCACCAGCCAATCTCATGAATTGTTTATAGTCCTTCTCGCAAGCCCAGGTTGATCAAGATTGTCTCCTCTGGAACATGCCAAATCCACCACGCACAGGAAAAATACACGTTGCACCATGGCAACCTCCCAAAATATAAGGAAGGGTGCGTGAAGTGGTAGAAGTGCTAGGCCCAAGCCCTAAAACTTGACATTGATCAATGAATATCTAGAGGTCAGAGCATCCTTCGAACAGTTCAGGTGCATGGCCTTTTGCAAAAAAATCAAAGCATTTAACATGAGGCTATCTTAGCAATTCACACTTAGTTTCGACGGTTTCCATGTGGTGATTGCGGGTGTCACTATCTAGGTAACAAAATAAACTTTGTCGACCGTGACAAAGATCCCTGTGTGCGGCGAAAGGTGGTTCAAAGGCATGTCATTAGATGTGTGGTGCTATGAATACTTCATAAAGAGAGAATGTTTAGGTGGGAAGGTCGATATGGGCGTTCTGAGTAGATATTTGTAGGAACCTTTTCAGAAACTCCTTGGAGTAATTAGGAAATATTTCACTTGTGAGGGGAGGTTCGACAGAGTACATTCGCATCAAATTAGATTTCTAATATCATACCATGCAAGGGCTAGAGTGGGAAAGGTTGTGTAGGAATGAAGGACATTGGAAGCCCTGTCCCCCCAATAATAAATACCCTGGAGAAGGGGAAGGCCAAGGAAGAACAAGGAAGCTGGGGAATACCAAGTTCATCATGAACCACACACAAAGTCAGTTGTTGAAGAGTTTCTCGTGCGCGCCATTCGGCTGGAACTTGTCAAAGGTACAAGTTGAGAAATTTGGAGCAGGACAAGGAGAACAGATGTTGAAGGCATATATATTCATGAGTTTTCTCAACAACCAAAACAAGTGCAACTCGCTATCACCGAGATTTACCAGGAAAACAGGGAACTAAGACAACAATTAGCAACAATGACCCTTGAAGTGTCATCATCACAAGGTCGTGAGGGAAATGTGGCATGCCTCAAGAGAAAGCTCAGGGAAGCGCAGGATACAATCATACAGTTATGCAAAACACAGAGGATGTCATAAGAAAGGAATGTGAAAAACTTTAGAGAATGTGAATCAGTCAGGGAGAAAGTCCGTACGGCTCTTGCCAGTGTGCAAAACAAGCATGATTAAGTAAGTTCATTCTTGTATTCTAAAACGTAGCGTAGATTTTAAAAATTTTGGAAAGGGCATCACCTTTCAAACGATGTTGTCATTTTGGTAATGAATGTGATAGGTCACAGTCACTCTCCACGTACGCACTCTAGAAAATGATCAAGTGACAAAAATCAATGTCATTACAATAGATGGTAGGAGTCTGACAAAGCACTTGATCATTCAGATACCCTGTCAAAGGAAGACATCAACACATCACTCTCCCCGCGACAATATCTCACTAATAACCGAACCTCCATGGAAATACAAGTGGTTACGATGCGACCGAATACAGTTGATTTCTATTACTGAAAAGTGTCATACAAAGAGTCATGTAACAAGAGAATTGTCAGTTGCCTAATTTCTAGGAATAGTAGTTAGAGAGCAAGGAATCCTAAGTTGTACCCTATCCTATATATGTTTTCCTTTCAATGTAAGATAGGTTGGTTGGAAAAGCTAGTGTAGACAATGAATATTGAATGTAGTTTTGAGCTCGATCGAAATTTAATGAAAAGGTACTGAAGATTTGATGAAAAGATTATAATTATAGCAGTTGGATGTATTGTTTCCTTGCTTTGCCTATGTACTTTCTGTATTCTTTATTCATATATATTTTTGTCTGAATCAAAATGTAATTTCGAACCTAGGATTCGCTACGCAGCGCTCTAGATTCACACCATTTAGACAAATCGTGTTTCCTCTAAGTTAACTCCAAATTTATCCTCAGTGGTGCTCTGAGTTGCTTCATGTGTTTTTTCCCCTCGCCACACACAATGATTTTAAACTGAAAATTATTGCCTACTATTGGACAACTAAGAGGGGGAGGTGAATCATTTGTTACTGTGCTTAAACAATTGTGCTTATTTTAAACTCTTTACACAACATTTAATGAAAGTCACAATAATGAAGGGAAGTAAGCAATAGAACATTCAACATCGGTCACACATATGAGATACACAGAGATAGATATTTCTTGAGGAAACCCATACAGGGTAAAAACCTCTTCTTCTTTATATGATAAGCAATCTTTACATTCTTTACATTATCACACATATGAGCACTAACTCATAATGAGGCTACAACCTCTGTTTAGCAAGTAGCAACTTGCTGAGAGCACCAACTCTCTATTTTCTCTAGCACCTACTAGAAGGAAGCACCAATTCCTTGGTTTCTCTAGCACCCACTAGAAGGAAGCACCAACTCCCTGAGTTCTCGAGCACCAACTATATGGAAGCACCAACTTCTAGTCACATAGGCACCAACCTGTATAATAGAGAACAACAGTTCTCCCTTACACCACCCTGCCACACTGGTTTCTCTGGCTACAACTATATGGAAGCTACAACTCCCTGTGTTCAAGCACCCACTTGAACCTCTGAGGACAACAGTCCTCTCTAACACCTCCCTACTACCCTAAAATATAAATCCTTGCTATTAAGACTTATAGTAGTAATATAAAGTTCTTCAATGGCTTACCAGTATCATCATTGTTCTTCTCCACTGCACTTCTCTGTCTGCATCAGTGTCTTCTGCACACTCCTTGCGCTTCCTGTTCTTTTTTCTTTTATGCTCTTTGTGCCATGTCCCTTCAATGCACCATTCCTCTTCTTCGTGTTTCCATTGGTGCACACTCCTCCTCCTACACTCCTTGATCACCCTCAATAACAAAAACCCTCATCTCTTCTTTGTTCTACATACTTATAGTCTATGTGCTCCTTGTGCATTCTCTCTAGCCATGCTTCTGCATGCTCTCTCCATGTTGAGTGCTCCGCCTGATCATCATAGAAACTCTTCATCCTCTCTAGCAGTTAAACCCATGTGTCCATCATGACTGGGTGTTATGCTGAGATTCATTAGCCTCTCTGGAAGTTGAGACTCTTCATCTTCTCTATGAAAGTCGAGATGATCCTCTCTATTGCAGTTATAGGCTTCAACACTCTTCCATCTATCAATCACCTCTAAGAATAATATCCATTTCACTGGAAGATGCCTCAAGCCTCTTCACCTTCTCTGGCGATCACATTAAAGCCTGTTTGATTCCTCTGGAAAAATATATCAGTCGTTTCTGGCAGTTACAATCTAAAGTGAAACAGTAGCCCTCTAATCATACTTAAATTCACCTACACCTTTGGATTGGATCTGTGGGATATTGCATTTAATTTTCATTTCGACATTTTAGGATTTTAGCATTCCTATGGTAGAGTTTCTTGACGCTCCATGTCGCGGTCCCCGAAACTCAGAAATGGAGCTTACCGGTTTGATCTCTTCTCTATAGCTCTTTGATCTCCAGATCAATGGTCCACAATCCGTGGTGATCGGATGGCTATCCTATGCCCGAAGAATTCATCCTTCGGGACTTTGGAGGAGTGATGGAGTTAAAACTATCGAAGAAAAAACTCCCAGAGTGAGGTCAATATTGCGTCACTCGATGACATGTCATGACCTGAGTGGCTTCCACATGTCACTCAGAATTTTGAATTCTAGTGGCCTGAAATGCCAAAACAACTTGACACTTGTCGTTGTCCGATTGTGCCATGTGTCATAGTCTTCCATCTATCCTTTCTGACATGGTTTTCCACATTCACCTCCTAGATCTGTCAGCCCAGATCACTTCACACTTTCACATATCGCGATTTCGACATTCTTGATGTGAAAGTTCTCAACACCTCCACCTCCTTGTTTGCAAAACTCCTAAATGGAGTCAGATCAACTTTTTGGTTTTTCGCACTTCGCAACTTCGAGCTTCCTGTTGTGAGAGTCCTTGACGTCTCCAACTCCCGGTATCCAGAACTATCCTCCTTCTTCTAAGATTTTGACGTTTCGTATTTCACGATTCTGGGACCCTTGATGATGAAGAGTCTTGACTCTTCCAATTCCTAGTATCCGAAACTCCGAAATGGAGTTATTTCCCGGTCTGCGAAACTCTTTGTTTATGTGCCTATTTCGAGATTTCAGTGTTTCACATTTCGTAGTTTCGACATTTTGGCACTCCTGTGGTGAAGTGTTTTGACACTTCAACTCCCAGTATCTGGGACTCTGAAATGGAGTTATTTCTCGGTTTTCAAAACTCTTGTTGATGTGCCTCTTTTGGGATTTTGGGATTCCATATTTCGCAACCTCGGGATTCCTTTGATGAAGAGTCTTGACTCTTGACTATTCCAACTCTCGGTATCTGGAACTCAGAAATGGAATCTTTGACATGCTCTGATATTTTGTCTTTTAGGATTTTGGGGTTCACTACTTCAAAGGTTAATGTTCCTTTGACATTTGATTTCTCGATTTGTGAAACTCCAAAATGGAGTCTTTTTGGTGTTGTGATCATTCTCCATGCGTCCATCCCCAATAAATTCTCAATCCAATGGCTCAGATCATTTTGAGATTTGGAAGGATACAACACTTCCTTCCTTTGACTTCTTGGTCAGCGAAATGTTGATCTGTGACCACATGTCCTGCCCGAAAATGGACGGACCTCCTTCTTTCGGTCTTTTGTAAGCCTGCTTCACCTTGCACTTTAAAGAACATGTAGGTTCTCCTAGATCCAATGATGGTCGGACCCCGAGCTCGGATCTAACACCCGAGATCTGTCCTCCATCTGCGCGCTCGTCCTATCTGAGTTCAAATCTGATGCTCATCGAGAATTTTGAATGGGATCCAATGATCACTGTCACTTCTCCTCCTGAGCTTATGCATCCTCCTGACTTGGAAGAATTTCTAGGTGTCAAAGGCCTCGACCTTTGATTTGCTTGAGATCCTGAGTACGTTATCTCTCTTGAGATTTGGAAATAAGTTTACCTCATCCCTGGTGAACACCTACGCACTGTGTGTGACTCTGCACTAATCCTACTGAGCTTACATTGTTCTTGTTTTGCCATCAAGGCACACTCTGATCTTGCCATCAATGAAAAGCACACTCTTCACTTTGCGTGCACCTCTGCACTATCTCTTCTAGTCTTCACGAGCTTGCTCTGCTGTGTCTCCCCAAAACACTTTTGGTGCCCACTTGGCACATTGTACCTATACTGAAGCCATCATCACTGTTGTACTTGCCATCAATGACAAGCATACGCTACCTGTAAAACATGCCAACAATCTCCCCCTTTGGCATTGATGGCAACAATGGCACCCGAACCTATTATTTTCTCCCCCTTTGACATCAATGTCAAAGAAAACATGCTCCCCCTGAGATGTTGCAGTATTTTTCGGAGGTATCAGATATTCAATCAATACAAACTCCCCCTAACAGGATGGACTCTCTTAGGTGTGAGACGGGATGACACCCAACTTCTGATTCTTGGACATGTTCATCTTCATCTTCCACTATATCCTTTGTAGAATACTCAATATTGCTCACCTCTCTTACTAGGACTCCTTCATCAACCTTTTATTCTCATAACTGGATGACTCCCCCTATCACTGTTCTCTGTCTACTTCTGACGGTTTTCCTCCTTTGTTTATAAAAGGTTATCTTTTCCTGACAAGGTCTTTCCTCTTGTTATCTCTACAAAATGTCATGTATATAATTTTGTACAACATAATGTTTCTGCTGCGAATGTTGTTGTCCTACTGAACCACTGTGTAATTGTAGCTCGTACTTTTCAAGAAGCCCTTGGATTTTCCCATTGATTCTCATCGATCTCTATTACTGCAATTTCATTTTTCTTCCATCATGCATACAATCCAAGGATTTTATGACCATATTCAATCATAAGAAAAAACCGCTACAACCACTCTTAAACATGCTTTTCTTTTTCACAGATGAAGGACCTGTATCAGGTTTCTTAGGAGTACTGACTTCTTCCTTCTTGTATCCAATACCAAATTTTCCATTTGGTGATCTCTGACTATCTAAGAGCTTATCTAGGGCCATGGAGCTATTTAGGAACTTGTTTTGGGTGTTTGAATTCTCAGCCTTCAAAACTTCTGCTTTCGGATTATAACATGATTCTTCTCCTACTTCTTCCATGGGATAAATGTGAACTAAACATTCTTTTATTGTATCTAAATCTTCTTCTTTACTTGTAGGGGAGGATTCAATGTCAAAATTATTGTCTGTCATTATGATTTTAGCCATCACTTGTCCTGAGTTTACAGACTTTATCTTATAGTCTTTGGAATTGACCACTGCTTTACATCCTCTATCACATATTTGATTTACATTGAGAAAATTATGTTTCATCCCATCTATAGGAATATCATTTGGAGAATCTCCTTTTTCATTACTTAAACTCGCCATCCCTTTATCCTTGTTTTTACCTGGTTCATAATTTTCAAGGATCACATTTCTTGTTTTGATTTTTCTTATAAGATGAATCTTATCCTTGTCTCCAGTCATGTGCTTGGAACATCCACTGTCTATATTGTCGGAGGCTTTTTGTTTTTGAGTTGAAAGTGCTAGACCATATTTTTCATTATCTTTCCTTTTCCATGTGCTGGCCTTTCTATCTAAGAACTTTATCCTTGGATCTGCTTTGTAATTCTTCAGATGGTAGTTTGTAGCTTTGTGGCCAAAATTGTGACAATTATAGCATTCAATCTCATTGCTCAGTAGGTCAAAGTTATTGTTGTAGTGTTGTCTACTCATTGACTGTTTATTATTTCTTGACCTGCTCAATTGCAAGTATCTAGACTTAATTTGGAAATTTGCAATCTCTGTCATCTGATGGTTTGTTACTTGTCCGTATCATTCTTTGTTGTGGCAGATATTTGTTCCTTCGAAATCTTAATAGCTCATGTCTAAGTCTTAAGGAACAATTTATAGCTTTGTGACTGTTAGGACCCTATAATGTACCCTTTTGCTCATACTTTTTGCTACCATTACATCCTTTTCCCACTCATATTTAAGCCTACATTATCACCTTAATCTATTTTTTCAAAGGTATATAACATTTCTTCTCTTTTCTATATGTTTAATTTGTTTTACATGTAATTTTACATTACTTTCATACTTAGCCATTAATCATAAATATATAGTTGCTAAAAAAATTTGAAGACTGCAGTTAATATATCGTTGCTTCTTGAAGACCACGTTGCTAATACAGTCAAACAGTACGCAAATCCCTTTATTGAAACAGTCTATGATTTGCGATGCTGAAACACATACAACAGTAACAAGAAGATAATTAAAGGAGTTCTTACACCGGCCGCAACAGTTGTACCTCAAGCCAGCGCCATCACAACCATTGTAACAACCTTTTGCTACAGAAGATCAGAACATCCTATTCCAGCATAGAATATTAGATCAGACTAAGAATAGGATTTGTATGTACACATGTAATTTTATGCTTAATTGTATTAAGAGGATTCTCCTCTTTAAATAGGGGAGAAATCAACATTAGAGGGGGGATTATGGAAGGCTTAGCTAGAAAGGAATTACAGAGGAGTGTGTTCACTTTGGATATTGTAACTTGACACATTTGACAGATGAATAAAAGATCATTCTGAGCATTTCTTCTTAGTTCCTTTCATTCCTGGGGAATATTGTGAGAAGAAGAGGGCCCACCTTCTTCACAAGATTCACCCATTAGTTTTTGTAGTGTCTTAGTATTGTTTTTATTCATACCTTATTAAAACTCTGTTTTGTTGAAACTCTGTTTCCACTGTTTGTTACAACATTTTCATACAATTCATTCTTAGGTAATTGTTAATCATTTTGATTGGTAATTCTGTTTGCAGAATGAGTTTATGAAAGTGTGATAGTTAGAGATAGGTGTTGAAGATTCCTGCTTTGGGGAATAGGGTCATGTTCTCTGTTCAGAATAGTTAGTCTTCTTTGTAGTATGCTGAAAGGTTCCTTTTCCTAGGTTGTTGTTTCTTAATGTAATCTAGGATTCTTCTAATAATTATTTTCCTTTGAATCTTAAACTCTGCAATAGATAGATTGCTTTTACTGTAATTCGAAGTAGAACTTCAATCTGTTCAAAGCAAGGTGTGATTAGTATACTTTTACTACAACTTTAGATTTCTTTTGAGATTGAGCATATACAATGTGTGATTGCCTTTGAAATAAACAGACTTCCATGGGTTGATAATTTATGTAACACTTGATTGTTTTAATTAATAAGCAATTATAGTGACCAACATTTTGGCGTCGTTGCTGGGGAAGGAAATTATAGATTTCAAAAGAATTTACTTTTTTTTTTCTAGATGTACAGATTGCATGAGAGGACACGGACTCCCCAAGGAAACTAACCCTACAGGTGGTAGGGGCAGAGGAAGAGGAGGAAGAAAGACTTTTATCGACAAGATTATATCAAAATCTGAATTTGTTGTTCCTCAATGACCAAGCTCTAAAAAACCAAAGCCTCAACCCTCCTTTCAAGCGAACTTTGAAACGAAGACAGTTGAAAAACCAACAGACAACATTAAGGATCGAGCAAGTGCAGTAGGGGAACAACTAGAAGAAACCATGGATGGATATAATGAAGAACTGCACCATGAAGAACATGTGGGTCTTGAAGGAGAGGTAAACGATGAAAACTCTTTTTCTACCTTAGGATTTCCTATTGGTGATGTTCCTAGAGAAGTAGCTCCCATGAAGAATATTCCACTTTCATCTTTACCTAACTTTCATGGTTTATCTTCTTAAGATCTTGATCAATTCCTTTTCGAGTTTGACATATTATGCAGAAGCTATGATTACATTTCCAATGCTAAAAAATTAAAACTATTTCCAGCAACATTAAAGGGAAATGCATTAAGATGGTTCATGAGTCTTGGAGGTCATGTAATCACAACATGGGATTAGATGAAACGAAAATTTCTTCACAAATATCAAGACTATTGCCAAACAAGAGAAAAAAGAGAGGAACTATTCAAGATGATACAGAAAGAGGATGAAAATATGGAGGACTTTGTGGAAAGGCTACAGTATAATCTACAAAGATCCAGTCACCCTGATGTAAGTAAAGATATTCTTAAAACAATATTATTAAAAGGAGTAAGGGATGACTATCTAGATATGTTGAATATGCTTGGAAAAGGGGACATATCTAAAGAATCATATGATGAAATTGTTAACCTCTGTAAGAGATGTTCAAGAGGATCTGCAAGGAATATATCAAAAAATAGGGATACCACATTTTCAAGAGTTCAAAAATCAGCTAGTGGAGGAGCAACTAGAGCCGAAATAGGTAATTTACTTGAGGATTTTAAAACTGAAATGTTAAGTTCTTTTGCTTCACAAATTGACACCTTGCAGATTAAAAAGAAACAAGCCAAAGCAAAAGCAGCTTTTTCCATCTTTTGTTCCAAATGCAAAGATAAGCACCCACGAAGGGAATGCCCATTGGACAAAAATCCAATTTGCCCATTTGTGATAAGGATCATGAAACTCAACAATGCCCTTCTTTACAGGGAATCAAAGAAACATTACAACCAACTGATGAAGAAACTGAAGCTGTCTATCTGTTGACATAGAGAAGGCAATGGCAACCGCAGGGACAAGGTATGAATCCTAATATGCCATTTACATCTTCTAATCGTTGGAATAACTATCCTTCTTTTAGTCAAGAAAATTACCCTCCTTTTAACTAAATGCAATACCCAACCTCCAATCAAATGAATTACCCACCCATGCAACAAACAAACCCTCCCTTTGTAGACCCAAAAATATGGACACCTTGGCCTTCACAACAAAAACCTTACCTTAACCAATGGAATCCAAATTGGAGAGGTCAACAACCCCCGTTCCCAAATCAATTTCCTCAATTTCAATCACAATTTCAGCAACCACTCCCTTTACCATTAGGTGCTCCACCGAATAATCAAATGATGAGGCCCCAACTACCTTTACAACCTAACCCTAACCCCAATAATAAGGCTATGCAGTGCATTGATAATCAAAACCAGCCTATACTTTCTATTTTCCCTGCACAATGCAATGATATTCATTTACGATCTGGGAAAATAGTGGAACCTATCATTGATGATGTTACCTCCTCTGATTCTGATAAAGAAGAAATAAAAACGCATGATTTACCTGAAGAGGTACAACCATCCTCAAACACTGTTGTTGAAACAATAGAACCACCATTCCCTGAGCATTTAGCTTTAACTAAAACTCATAAGCCACCATCTTTCAATCTTCTAGGGGAATTACAAAATCTCCATGTCAAAATTCCACTATTACAAGCACTAAGAGAAGATAAGTGGGTATCTTTTCTACACAGGACTTGATCAAGAAATCCAAAGATGCATTAGAGAAGATGAGGTTTATGATTTACTAAAAGATTGTCATGATGACCCTTGTGTAGGGCCTTTTGTTGATAAAAGAACAGAACATAAAATTCTCAGGATGGGTTATTATTGGCTCTCACTTTTTAAAGATGCAAAGAAATATGTTCGGGCCTGTGATAGCTGTCAAAGAATGGGTCAACCTAATCATAGATATGAAATGCCATTAAACCCCCAGGTAGTACTCGAACCATTTAAAAGATGGCCCTTAGACTTTGTAGGACCCATTAACCCTCCATCCAATCAAAAAGTTTATATATTAGTCTGCACAGATTATATGACCAAATGGGTGGAGGCTAAAGCACTCCATAGAGCTACTAAAGAATTTGTTCTAGATTTCTTATTTGAAGATATCTTTGTCAGATTTGGAGTGCCTAGAGAATTAGTCACAGATGGAGGACCTCCTTTCACCTCTCATGGTTTTAAAGCCACCCTTCAAAAATATCATATTCATCATAGAATGACTACACCATACCACCTGCAAGCCAATGGATAGGTGGAAAGCAAAAACAAAGTAATAGAAGCCATTCTCACAAAAAAAATGAAGGAAAATCGGAAGGATTGGTCTCAAAGGCTCCCTGAAGCATTATGGGCTTACAGAACTACCTGGAGAAATACTACAGGATTCTCCCACTATGAATTAGTTTATGGAAAAAGTGTTTTCTTTCCTGTGGAATTTAAAATCAAAACCTTAAGGGATGCTTTAGTTGTTAACCTTGATTTGACCAATGCACAGACAACCAGGTTTTAGTCGCTTAATGAATTGGATGAAAAAATATTAGATGCCATTCACCAGACAACTATAATTCAACAACAAAGAACAAAATGGCATGATAAAATCATCAAGCATAAGCAATTCCAAAAAGGTAATTGGGCTTTATTTTATTATTCTCGGTTTAAAGAATTTCAAGGGAAACTACGTACAAGATGGCTAGGACCTTACGAAGTGGATACTATTTTCCCCAATGGAACAGTAAGGCTCCTAACAATTGATGACTCTAAAACACCGTTATTAGTGAATGGTCATCGGCTCCGTCTGTACCAGTGCCCCATTTCCAAAGAATATTTTAAGGCCACATGTGTGGCAGATTCACATTATCTCTTTTTAGAGGAGCTTCCTGCCCCTCATTGCATTTAATTTTTCTTATTTTTATTCTTTAGTGTTAGGTTAAAATTTCTTTTTTTATTAATAATTCTATCAATAATGACATGTTACAATTGATTCTTTTGCAGATTCTCTATCCAGAAAAGGCCTACCAAGAAAAGGACAATCTTACTACAAGCAGATCCAAGCTTCATCTTGTGAAGCATTGCTCCCTTCTTCTTCAATCCATTCATTTATCATTCAACATCCCCATCATTCATCCCATCTCATTTTTTTTCTCCTTTCCATTCCTCGTCCCCATCTTCCCAGCGCTGAAACACCACTCTTCAGCAACATTTTTCTCCATTTTCCCATTGCTGAAACATCACTCTTCAGCAACATTTTCCTCATTTTTCTTATTGCTGAAACACCACTCTTCAACAACATTTTCCCCATTTTTCCATTGATAAAACACCACTCTTTAGAAACATTTTCCTCATTTTCCCATTGCTGAAACACCACTCTTTAGCAACATTTTCCTCATTTTTCCATTGCTGAAACACCACTCTTCAGCAACATTTTCTCCATTTTTCCTGTTGTTGAAACACCATTTCTTCAACAATATGCTCCATTGTTAAAACATCACTCTCCAACAAACATTTTTCCATTCTTTTCCTATTGCTGAAACACCACGTTTTCAGCATTACCTGTCATAAAAACATCTTCTTCAGCTCTTTTGCTCTCACTTCTTCTATTTTTCATACTACATTCTGTCCTTTCACTACCTTCTCCCATGATTAAATAAACCCTTGATACAATTTCTCTCATAAATCCAAAGTTTCTTCCATGATCACTGTAGATCTATTATGGACAGGCACTATATTTTCCGAATTACGAATCAAAGGTAAAGATGAGGTATGTAAACTTTATATGTAAATACAATTGAACTATGGCTAATGAGAAGATCTCGATTCATTACTACCATTCACTTAAAGTCACTATTTTAGCCATAGTTGGGGGGGGAAATATCAGAATTTTATGCCATCATTTCACACGAATTGACTACCATCATTTATTTTTTATCCATTATATCATCCTTTTACCATCATTTACATGCCCTCATCCGCAAAAACTTACTCTATTCGGGTGTGGTTACTTGACTCTTTGACTGTGCATTCTACTGAGCTGAATAGCTATGGGAGGTCCTGTTATACGATACGAACCCGCCACGACAACCCTGCTAGAATTGTATCCAGAAGTCTACCAAATCTTTCAGTAGGCAGGTTGGCTGGGTTATTTTCTGAGGCTCTAGGGATTTGATCAACAATAGGTTCTTCAATTTGCTCAGAATCTTCAACAAGACCATTCTATTGTTCAAGGGGTTCGGATTCTAGTCACAGAGGATGATATCGCACAGGTATCAGGTCTTCCCATAATTGGAATTCGTGGGTTCAACCACAAACACATTATTCTTAATGCCCAGCAGGATTTTCTCTTGCCAGGAGAACAAGTTAAGCCTAAAGCCCAGGGTGTTCGACTTAGCTCGTTGCCGCCTCCTTGGCCAAAATTTACAGAGTTTGTCAAGCACTACCTCACCTATGAAGGCTGATACTGGGTAGTTTACCAGTACGACTTTATCTTGTTATCTCATTTACGACATGCTAGACTGGTGAATATTCCTTACTATCTGCTCGGATGTCTTAGAAATATGTTGCATTATTGTAAACATGTTAAAAATCCCATCCTTTCCCTCACCCATCATCGTCTCATTCAATTACTCATCCAAAAGGGTTTGCCCAAAAAATCCCTCCTCTAAACAATCCACCCATAAACCCTCAGGAAGCTATTGAACATCCTGAAAATCCTCATGAAGAGCAACCACAAAACCTTCCTAACCCTCCAAAAATACCTATTAATCCGCCTACATATCCAATTGATCCAATTAACCCTCCTACCATACCAAGTCCACCCCACAACTTCCCAGAATCATCTACTCCTATTGTTCATATCCTTAGTGATGATTCTGAAGCAGATAAACTTGATAACCCTCCCTACCCCATCACTGAGGAAAAGCCCACTCGCAAAATAAAAAAGCAAACTACTAATTTTTCTTTCTTTTTACCAAAAAAACAAATGAGGGCTTCAACCAAAGCAGCAACTATTGCCACTACCCTAAACCCCCAACCCATTTTGCTTAAAACCCATACACCTCCACCCTCCCAAATCTCAGAATTTTTACCTGCTCAACCCACAGGCACTGAAACACAAGAACCAGAGGCCCAAGGTGTTGTGACATCATTTTCTTTACATCAAGTAGTTGTCACATAAGAACCAACTACTCATTCAATAGTTGAAACACAATAACCAACTACTCATTCAGTTGTTGAAACACAAGAACCAACTATAGTTGTTACACAAGAACCAGCTACAGCTGAAACACAAGAACCAACTGCTGACTTCATTCCTGAAATACAAGAATCAGATGCCCAAGGTGTTTCAACAATAGTTATAACAGAAGAACCAACTACTCATTCAGTAGCTGTCACACAAGAACCAACTACTTATTCAGTAGTTGAAACACAAGAACTAGCTATAGCTGTTACACAAGAACCAACTACAACTGAAACACAAGAACCAACTACTGACTTTATTCCTGAAATTCAAGAATCACATGCCTAGGGTGCAGCAACACTATTTTCCTTACATCAAGTAGCTGAAACACAAGAATCAACTGTTGATTTTTTAGTTTCTCCACAAGAACCAGCTACTTAGGTTGTGACCATTACACAAAAACCAGTCACCCCTCTGGATACACCGATGATAGATCAACAACCATAAACAACAATGGCTTCTCTCTTACAAGAGAATGAGTTTCTAAGATCATAACTGGAAGCTTACAAGAAAGAGTTGGTAATGGCAAAGGAAGCCCATGACAGGGAACCTAACTTGTATACCTTAGCTCGCGTAGTGACCATGGCAGAGAAAAACACAAAAGATGATCAATATAGAGAGTATATGTGCAGCCAATGTGGGGATATTTATAATCAAGCAGGCTACAAAGTGGTTCAAATCCCAATGCCTAGAGCCTCCCCCACACCTATGAATTTTGCAGTTAAAAAAGAGGAACGCCCTACTGTTACACAAGAACTAGTAGGAACTTCAAAAATTCCAAAAAGCAAAGTTAATCTATAGGAACCCTAGCCTACAACAACTGTTAAATCCGAAGCTCCTGTTTTCATTAGTAAAGTTGTTCAAACTCTGCCTATTGATGAATCTGCCCCTTCTAGTAAGATCAGTACCCCTACTTTTGTGGAACAAGCCACTCAGACCCTACCTCAGCCTACCACTTGTGATGCCAAAACACAAACTCAACAATGGAATGAACAGGTAATGATGAACAAATGGAAAAAAGGAGTCTACTATTACACAGAGAAAAAGTTTACAGGAGAACATACTACTTTGGTTGAACCACATATATTCAAACTGGGAAGATTTGGAGCAAACACGTAAAGAATCTCATGCCCATAAGAAGAAGAATGAGGAGTTAAAAAGAAAATTGCTCCTGATGTTTGATTTGGTACAAAAATTGTTGGTTGCTAGGAAACCATCCTCAAATTACTCTCTTTTCCTTATAGAATGACTTGCATTCTTTCAGATAAAATCAATCAAAGAAGGAAGACCCCATGCAGTGTTCAAACTAGAAGATTTTGTTCAAACTTTTGCAAAAGCCTCTACTATTGATCAACATCTACTATGTGAGGTATATATTCATAATGAAGCCATTCCTAAGAACAGACAGCTTAATCTTAATCCTCTTGTTGGTGATATTCAGATTAGGGAACTCGCCTCCTTCCTTACCAACCAGATTACATGGCAGAATGATTTTCTAGCTGCTAAGCATAATGAAGATAATCATCTCCTCTGGATATGGCCATAACCATAAAACGATGCCACCTTTGTTGCAGAATATTATCAATTTTTGAAGAAACCAAGGATGACTCAACATATACGGCAACTGCAGGCAACAGTTCTTTAGGATTGTCAACAGTTTATTAAATCCACAGAGACTGATGCCCTAAAAGAAAATAACATGTTTTGGCAACAATCTTCTGAGAAAAGGCAAGAGCACAATCCCTTTAGTCCTACCAATCTTGAGACAACAATCTCCTAGGTACCTAGTTACATTAGTTACATCAAATGTATCCACTAATGTACTGAAAATTGGATAGGTTATCAGTTTCATTTTCCCATTCTGTGGATGCCAGCAGAGAAGTATCAAGTTCATCATAAGTTTCCTAAGAAGGTTGAAGCAACAGCTTGGAAAAAGCTACAACATGTTCAAGGATTCAGAGCCCCAACAGACAGTACTTTCTATAGCTACTGCTTAAGTAATTTGCATGCTCAGAGACGGTATCCGAATTCTGATTCAGATTGAAGTTGCCTGGGGACATGCAACCTTTTCAATTGGGGGGGATGTTAGGACCCTATAATGTACCTTTTTTCTCATACTTTTTGCTACCATTAGATCATTTTCCCACTCATATTTAAGCCTACATTATCACCTTTATCTATTTTTCCAAAGGTATATAACGTTTCTTCTCTTTGCTATATGTTTAATTTGTTTTACATGTAATTTTACATTACTTTCATACTTAGCCATTAATCAAAAATATATAGTTGCTAAAACAATTTGAAGACTGCAGTTAATCCATCATTGCTGCTTGAAGACCACGTTGCTGAAACAGTCAAACAGTACACAAATCTCATTGCTGAAATAGTCTGTGGTTTGCGATGATGAAACACATATAGCAGTAACAAGAAGATAATTAAAGGAGTTGTTACACCGGCCGCAATAGATGTACCTCAATACAACACCATCACAACCACTGTAACAACATTTTTCTATGGAGATCAGAATATCCTATTCCAGCATAGAAGATTAGATCATACTAAGAATAGGATTTGTATGTACACATGTAATTTTATGCTTAATTGTATTAAGAGGATTCTCCTCTTTAAATAGGGGAGAAATCATCATTAGAGGGGGGATTACAGAAGGCTTAGCTAGAAAGGAATTACAGAGAAGGAGCGTGTTCACTTTGGATATTGTAATTTGACACATTTGACAGATGAATAAAAGATCATTCTGAGCATTTCTTCTTAGTTCCTTTCATTCCCGGGGAATCTTGTGAGAAGGAGAGGGCCCACCCTCTTCACAAGATTCACCCATTAGTTTCTGTAGTGTGTTAGTATTTTTTTTATTCATACCTTGTTAAAACTCTATTTTGCTGAAACTCTGTTTCCACTGATTGTTACATCATTTTCATACAATTCATTCCTAGGTAATTGTTAATCATTTTGATTGGTAATTCTGTTTGCAGAATGATTTTATGAAAGTGTGATAGTCAGAGACAGGTGCTAAAGATTCCTTCTTTGGGGAATAGGGTCATGTTCTCTGTTCATAATAATTAGTCTTCTTTGCAGTATGCTGAAAGGTTCCTTTTCCTAGGTTGTTGTTTATTAATGTAATCCAGGATTCTTCTAATAATTATTTTCCTTTGAATCTTAAACTCTGCAATAGATAGATTGCTTTTACTGTAATTCAAAGTAGAACATCAGTTTGTTCAAAGCAAGGTGTGATTAGTGTACTTTTACTACAACTTTAGATTGCTTTTGAGATTGAGCATATACAATGTGTGATTGCCTTTGAAATAAACAGACTTCCTTGCATTGACAATTTATGTAACACTTAATTGTTTTAATTAATAAGCAATTATAGTGACCAATAGTGACCAAAGTTAGAACAGTAGAAACAATATCCATATAAAAATTCTTTGTACTTGGAAAATGGTTGTCTTCTTTGATCAAATCGATTTCTTCCATACTGATTGTTTGCACCCAATTCATCACTAGGTGAGAAAATTAAGAGTGCTTACATGCCCAGTTGGGCTCTGCTAGGCATGACAGCTGAAAGGTAAAAGGTTAGAAAGAAAAACTACAAAGTTATAAACACAAATTAAACTAAAACAAATAAAAACTAAAAGCATATGATTAAATGAAAAATAGAGACAAATGGACCAATATCACCAATGTATAAGCTGATCTGTTGATGAAATCCAAAGGCACAAAGAAGAAAGGGGACTTGGGTCCCTTCTTTCTCCAATGGAAGGCTCTTGAGGCCCTCAAAGCTTGCTC